>JAQFVV010000178.1:1777899-2337899 GCA_028023455.1 Epiperipatus broadwayi | reverse complement strand
CATGTTCTGAGGTTAATGTAAACATGGCTGTCAAAAAAATGCATAAACTAAAGCATATTAATTTTGCAATTGATAAAAAATAATAAATCTGATGTTTTTTTCTTACCAAAACATGAGTAATGTTGTGTGCATTTTTTCTCACATGTAGTTACAAAAAAAATGAAGAAAAGAAAAAGCTAGCAGTGTTCACATTTGATTTCACGATGTGGAAATTGGCTCACAGCAAAAGGATTTACATTTGATCACATGATGCAGTGATGTCCTTATGGGATTTCGAAATTTATACCCATCTATATAACTATCTATATACTTTTCTATCTATTAACATTGAAGTTGCTTTTTCCATCAACAAATGAATATGAAAAACATATATTAAAAACAATATCAAAACATTCTCCCAAACATTAAATATTTTAGTTATGCCCTCTGTTATTCAAAGGGGCATAGCTGAATTTTTTTAACATTTGGAAGGATGATTCGATATTTTTTTAAATATATGTTTCTAAGGTCATTTGTTAATGGAAAAGTAACTTTGATAATAATAGATAGAAAAGTATATAGATAGCTATATAGACGAGTTCAAACTTCAGAAGCCAGTAAGAATATTCACTGTATTATGTTATCAACTGTGAATACGGCTGGTTTGAATAAATTTCCATGTCACAATGTCAAATCAGAATACTGATCGCTTTTGTCTTCTCCATTTTTTTTGTAACTACTTGTGATAGAGAAGACACACAACATTACTGCTCTGGTAAAAAAAAAAAAAAATCAGATTTATTATTATTATTAAGTGTAAAATTATTATGCTTTAGTTTATGCAATTTTAAATTTCATTGCCATATTTAAGTATACCGAGCCGTGTTTGTTCTTACCCACATTTAAAACTAAAATGCTTTACTGTACCAGAATAAATTTGAACTTTTATATACGGATTAAAAACGGTTGATTTACTACTCTATTATCAACTCTACATTGATAATGTGAATTTATTGCCTTTTATGGTTACTTGTAATATTAAATTATTTTTGTTTAAGCAAATTTCTTTTTGTTTTAGTTCATGGAATTTTTTTTTTGGCTGTCATTCTTATGTTTACCCAAGCACATGGATACAGCTATATTTTAAAAGTACAATGTGTTAATTTACACACAATAAAATGAAATCTTTTTATGTGGATAAAATTAGATTATTTTAACAGTAAACAATCTTTAACTGAGGTTTAAAGTTTATATCTGTGCTAGAGATAATCTCTAGTTTCGAAAATGATTAGTAATAATCATTGGAGTATTTATCTGAAATAGATGGCGTCAAAGTTGTGAGTGGAGGGAGTTTGCCAATGGTAAATAAAAATGTAACAATTTACTCTAGATAAATACTTATGCATATAATAGAGATATATATGAGAGATAGTGACCTGGGCAAACTGATGAGTGCTGATTCAGCACGAAATGCATCTTGGGGGTTATTTGTCTTTTATTATATTTTTATTTATATAAATTTGAAAAGAATTGGGGAAGTGTGAGGTTTTTATTATATCTATAAACTACTTTACTATTATTATTTGGTTTTGGAGAAAGGTTATGGTCACACAGTGACCCCTTTCATATTTGATTGTGGCAGGCAATAAATTGACCCTCAGGAATTTTTTGCTTTTTAACAACTCACTAATTTTGCAAATATTAATGTACTTGATATTTTGATTTTTTAGAGATATTTGAATTTTTTTGGGTTGAACATAGTTCTAAAAAAGTGCATGTTTATTTGATTGTGGCAATAATTTGATCATTTTGTTACAAGATTTTTGTTTTTTATTTTCAACCTGGTCATTTTTTAATTATTAATATGTTTGATGTTTGGAATTCTAGATGTATTTGTTTTTTGTGACTGGGCATAGTTCTACAAAATTTGAGTGTTTATTTTTTAATTTTGAATGGAATTTGTGACTTTTTAAACTAATGGTCAAAATAACTGGAACACCACCAGGATCAACTTGTGTTATCTAACTTTATTTAGCACTTGGTTGTATCAGAAGTTGGTTTAGGGCTCCCCTTAGACGTCAAAGTGGTGGAGAGCATAGTAAATTAGTACGGAATCTGCTTTATTTTTTATTTAGTCACATATTAAATTTACAAAATAAAATACTCATTTTAATAAATATGAATTTTGGCAGCAATTCATATATATATATATATATATATATAGTAACCTCTTCAATCTACACCTATATCACTTTATGCACATATAAATGAGCAGGCGCCAATTCTATACAAGATAGAATAAAATTTATAATTTAGGTTGCGTCTCTAATTATGGATAAGACTCTTATTATAGTGTTAATCTACAGCTTAGCTCAGTTGGGGGCTATAGGGTCTCGTGGTCATCTGGAATGCAAATGGAATGAGAAAATCATTTATAAACAATAATTATATAATGTTTATTTAGTTATACTATAAGCACTTACGTAAGTTATAAAAAAAAAAACAATTCATGGATTAAATCAAGAATCATAATATGTTCATTTCTCCCAACATCCAAGTACATGCCAGACCAATCACGCTACTCATCTAATATGTTTGGGGATTACTGTAACAATAATTAATCTACAGACATTTGATTTAGATTGCACAGCTATACTAATGTTTATTTAAATGGTGAAATAATCTCAGGGCTCTATTATATGAATAATAAGTCAGTCCAATTACAAGTTGATAATTAAGCAATGATGAACTATTGTGAAACTGACAATTATTGCAAGGAAATAAAGGATAGACAATGATAGAGATCGGGTGCATTTTTATCACACATCATTATCAATTTTAAACAAGATAAAATCTATATTTTGGTATTATACAAAGTTTAGGATCAATTAATTCAGTAATATTTAAATAAATGGCATATACTATTAAACTGATAAGTAATAAGATTTTTAAGCAAGGTAAAATCTATATTTTTGCATTATATAATGTTTGGATCAATTAATTCAGTATTATTTAAACAGATTGCATATACTATTAAACTTATAAGTAATACACTTTTTAAACAAGGTGAAATCTGTATCTTGGGGTTATACAATGTTTAGATCAATTAATTCAGTGTTATCTAGATAGATTGCATATATTATTAAACTGATAAATATTACAATTATATTATGTTGAACATATGTGTGTATGTGTGTGTGGAAATAGTCAATCGAACTTATATAATAAAATAATTTAGAGGGAATCTTACTTCAATAAACATTTATTACAAGACACATTATTTTACAAACACATTGATGATGATTTAACATTAATTTCACATTAACTACAAAACTTGACTAAATAACGTTTAAATTACATAAATCCTATACACTTAATATTTAGAGGCTCTTCCTCTTATCTGTTATTTCACTAATATTTATAATTCTATCTCTTAAATTATTAGTAATATAAAATAATTATATATTCACATACCAATGTTTATATCATCTATTCCCATTCTGTGCTCTCAATGAACTAAGAAAACAGTATCAAATAATCAATCGATGACATTGAAATTATTTCCGTATGCGTATAAATCTATATAGAATTAAGTGATAATTTTATTAAGATTAGCATTAAATAAAGTAAAATTTTGTAATCCAATATTATATTCATACCGGGAGGGGGAATTTCCAGTAATAATAATAAATAACATAATGATAATGTGAGTGATGTGATTTGACAAACTACTTAGAATTTACAATTCCAGCGATGGTCTACTTCCATATCTTTAAATTTATCACATCTCCGAATGTGTGTGCATTTATAAATTCACAATCCCAACGCATTTATTGATTATATTTTCTATCGGTTTACTTGCGGAATGAATAAACTTCACAATACAGATGATACCATGAGCCAATCATTAAATTATTAGTCCAACTTCAAGTATATTACAGAAATCATTAAAACATTTATCTGAAATAACTAACATATACTACATGACGATAAATACGTGGAATGAAGAGGGAGAGCAAAATAATATCAAATAAATATTTACATACATGTGGGTGGGGATTAACAAGACTTCAAACATCAACTTAATTCATCAACATAGTAACTAGCAACTTTTCTGATACAAATAACGCGGAACCCAGCCGACTTATCATGAATAAATGGGGCATCTATCACGTCACTTTAAGAAATATAATTATCGCAGCATATACTATCAAATAAGGAAATATACTATCACCCATGGCTCAATAGATAAATAAGTAAATTGAGCGTTACTCAATCCGAATAGCATGATCATCCTTTCAATCACATCTCCACTCAAAGGGCATCTAACGCATTTCATATAGGACAAATCCATAACAGACAAACTCTTAAATTTTCACAATCTTTAGTCGATAGGAAACAAATAAGCATAAATTTAACTCTTATAAAATGGCTTCTGATAGAGAACACACACGCGAATATATGATCATGTATGAAATATTTTCGAAATCACACAAGACAATAAAATTTTATATTAGCATTAATTAAATTATAAATGAATCTAATATCTATGAAAATTTATGAACATCGAATTTTAGATTAGCGTAAATACTATCAAGTAAGCCTGACCATTCGGCAATACTGGCACAAATATTTTCATGTATCTATTTATTATTACCAACTAATGAATAATGATAAATCATGCAAATTGCACCAATAATATGAGCACGGGAATATATAACATTTTACATAATACAAAAAAAAAAATATTACCGGTTCAGTATAACTTATACCAAACTCTCCGAGACGTTCTAGAGGAGATAGGCATATAAATACATAATAATAATAAATCAAATTAGTATCAAACTAAACATAAAAGAAAATAAATAAATACATCCATCCATATATCTATCATATGCAATGTAAAAAATGCATATCAAACCTTCTGTCATTAAAATAAAAGTTCCCTTTTTATTTTTACTTATTTTTAGTTCATACTTGAAACTTTAAAAGCAAAATATACTCGTAGCTCACGATGATAAGACGAATAAACAAACATTAAACATATAAACATTACTCCTGCATGATAAACATGAATTTGGCAAAACAGCAATAACCTCCAATGTTCTTAGGGCTTCCTAATAGATATTATAAATTTCTTTTGCACATATTTGAATCAATTTATTTTTCATAAACTTTCTACAGCTCAGCAAGATCATCCAAATAAATGCTTATGATCGACACACTAATTTCAACTTTGTTCCATCTTAATTTCCAGTATTTACTAAAATTTAATGAAGATTAAGATCAGGGTTATTTGGTCATCCATGTTTATACACATTTCTGATAAATAATTATCAAATATCATTAAGTCACGCATTCTATCACTCATATATAGGTGTAAATGGTAAGGTAATTTAGTATACATAGTTCATCTTAAAATTCGGTTCTAGTATACATAGCTTTTCTAATAATGTAAAGAATTAGAATGAATAATTTCTCTGTTTCAGCCTTATTTTACACAATAAAAATACTAAACTTATTAAATGAGAGTCAATAAAATATTCCATTACACAGTTCAGCATCACTTTTTCAATTATTATAATTATTGTTAATTTAAGTAATTCCAGTGTCACACTACTTATTATAAATAAATTATAGCAAAATTGTATTAGCAATTTTTCTATATAATATCCATGCATTATGAATAAAAGCAAATTCAAATTGTTAGTCAATAAAAGTTAGAACTGGTGTACCTTTAAACGTTTAATCTTCCATATTGGACAATTCTATCCTGTATCCTTCCCAATTACACGTTGGCATTTATACTTGAGTAGTATAAAAGCAGCTTCCTTAGTAAAAAGGGAATAGTAAAGAATTTAGTGAAAATATTAGATTCATTTGTTTTATTATATTTCTCTTTTTTTAAAGAAAAATATTTCACCTTCTCTAAAACTTTTTTTGAAGTCTTCTGTCTTCTTAGCCACACCTCTTTTTTAGTTATAATGAGATCACCAATATGCAAGAATTTATTACTTGTAAAAAATGTTAGAAATAGAATATTGAAAAAAAAATATTAAATTACAAATCCTGACTAATAATAAATAAAATAAATAACTTTTATATTTTCAAATGAAAGATTCTATGCAATAAATAATTAATGAAAAAAAAAACATATTAACTGCAGGTGTATGTGTGTGTCTTTCCATTAATCCAGAGGTCTATTAACGACTGAGCTATTAGAAATATCTATGACAAAATAAATAATGTTATTGCAAGATAGATATTTTGAGTGATAATTAGAAATATAAATGAGGTGTGAAGTGTGGAATGATGTTAATGGTCATGCAGCCACACATACCAGTTAGATCTTGGAATGACAATAAACACTAGATTAGAAAATTAATGAATAAGCAATCATCGGCCTTACAGACAAACAATACTCATTTCCCACTAATTTAGCTTTCATACCACCAACTCCTGATACAATACATCCCCTCTCCCACTATTAGATATGCATAAAAAATTTTTTTAATGATTGGTACACTCCTAGAAACTTTTCAAGAGAATTATACATTAAGTTATATCATAATTTATTTTTTCTTATTGGATACCCCTGAACACTATTGGCACAATGTGAACTTCCCACATTACTTCATGGTGCTAATCTGGAAGGCCACAATATATATATATATATTGTAACGTTTTCCATATTTTTAGGCCTCTATACGCATTATAAATGCACGAGTTAATCAAGTTATGTAAAAGAAAAATAAATGTTCATTTATTTTATTTAAAAAAAAAGAAGAACGTTTCATTATTATTCTAAAAACATAACTACCATTCCTGATCAGCTCGGCCTAGAATTATTACCGAGTACGATTGTGAGCTGGATCAGTTTTTAATTTCTACATGAGGGCGCCAGAGTCGTTAGACCCACTGAGCATGCGTCGAACATATACGATCTGGATTAAATAATTCCCGTTAAGTAGAAGATATTCCCCTTTGACTTAATTAAGAAAAATAAATACATTTAGCAAATGTAATTTGTATACTAATTTGAATTTAAATAACTAAATATAAAACTTAAATATCATAACATTAATTTTATACACGTACAATGAAAGTTAAGCTAATAATAAAGATTTATTCTAGCCCGTCAAACATTTAATATTTAAGATTAAGACAAAATTATAATATTGGAAAGTATTGTGCATATGAATTTAATAAGTTGATTCAAATATTGAAGTAATCACTAGTTGGTGTCTTATTTTTCTGTGGTAACAGTTTAGTTCACTTCTCAGTTCGCAAATCTTTCGATCCCAAAAAATTATGGGATAACATACTCTATTCAAAAAACTTTATGTAAAAATTATGGCCATTAACTTACCGGTAAGTTGATATTTAAGTAGGTCATTGATCCTCCGACGTCCAATTCAGTTAGTGGGTAGTCCGCAGTAGTTGTTTTTTTTTTTTAGTTTTACTTCTTGCAAATCTCCGATCAAATTTAGGTAGAGCCAGACGACGATCTAGGTGACTTTTCTCGAGAGAAACTGTCGGCAAACGATAGAGTTCTACTCACTCATGGAGAGCGGTTTCAGTTCATATCTAAGTGGACACATTATATCAAAAAAATACGAGACACTTCAAATTGCTCAACACTCTCTGGAACAACAAGACAAAGACACTTTTCAAATCTGTCGGCTCCTTTTATATTCCCAGATTCTTTTTAGAAGTTCTGTGCATATTCCTTTTTACCTTTTGTTCTATTTTATAAACTTCTACATTATTCTCCTTTTTTTTTTATTACAAAGTCTGTTTTCTCGTTAAGAATTTCTGTCATTTTTAATTACTATCAGAAATTCGGACTTTCTGATAGCAATCTTTTACCTTTGGAATTTTCTTTCACTATTTGAATCAATTATTTAGTATGCACTTTCCAACATTGAATTTATTTTAGTTAACTTATATTAAAAAAAAGAAAAAATAAACTTTCACTGTACGTTTTCTTAAAACAACATTATATTACAAAAAAAAAATTAAAGATTGGGTTCTCTTTTTTTTTATTTAAATGATACACAATATTAAATAGTAATTTGTACCATATACATAAATAAATGGTACAATATATATATATATGATCACTAGATGGAGCTTACCAAGGGTTCTAAACAAGCTTTATTTTTATAAGTGCCGACAGAAAAAAAATTCAAAAGCTCTATCATTAACCCTACCTCCAGACCAATTGGTTTCAAGCTTATGGCTCACCTCAATACACTTTATGTGAAGGAAAAATCACACATAAAGTTAAAAATATAATAAAATTAAAATACACATTTTTAAAACTTACATAAAATAGAAAAATCAGCATTTAAAACACACAAAAAATAACAATTGAAATATAAACCATTATAAAATCTAATAATATAAATATATTCTTTAAATATAGGGGATTTAAACTCAGACTTTCAAGCCACTTCACTATCCACACTATCTCATACTACTGATACACATAACTGCACACATGCAGAAAAGATAAATAATCACCAATATACGTATTTCATGCTAAACCAGCACTCATCAGTTGATCCAGATTACCATCTCTTACATATAATCAATGCTCAGTTTATATTAAGATAGCAAATCCTTACACTTTAATGGTCACACTTCAATCTATTCCAACCTCCAACTCTTCAGCCATCCATACCATTGAAAATCTGATGATAGAAATTTCCAAATCCCATGCTCATGCCAATATTGTTGTCATATATGATTATATTATGTATGGGAGATGGTAATCTGGACCAACTGATGAGTGCTGGTTTAGCACAAAATAGACTTATTGGTGATTATTTATATTTTCTGCATGTTTGTGGTCGTGTGTATCAGTAGTATGAGATAGTGTGGATAGTGAAGTGGCTTGAAAGTCTGAGTTCAAATACCCTGTATTTACAATTAGGATCCAGGTTTAAGATTTACAATTAGGCTCCAGATTTAAAAGTGCCTGATTATTTCAAATTATAAATCTTCTTTAACAAACACTTGTATAAAACATATAAAGTATTAAGATTAACAATTATAAGTATAATAAACTATAAGTACAGCCATTATATAATTATATAGATAATGTTTCAGAATTTAATAAAATCAATTCTACCTTATTCTTATGAATCATTTGATTTAAAGTGGAAGTTGGAATAGTGTTATAATTTTTGCACATTTATTTACAATGGAAACAAAAAATGACAACTGAAATATAGATAATCAAATATTAAATTTATCCTAGTTATTAGTTGAAGTCAGCCATAAAAATATTTTTTTCTTGAATTTATTTAATGAAATATTTGAATACAAGTATAATGAATATATTAAACTTTAGACATTGATCCATAGTCTCCAGGCTGCTACATCTTCATAGCATCTCAGTCCACAGGTTAATTCACTGTCTGTTACATCTGGCATGTGGTCAGGATCATATCCCGGCATACTTATCATTTATTACAATATATCCCGGTATACTTATCATCCATTACAATATATATATATATAAACCAACTGGTCTGGAGGTAGGGAGAATGATAGAGATTTTGAATTCTATTTCTTTTGGCACTTATGTAAACAAAGCTTGATGTGATGTGATGTGATGTATTGTGGCTTCTCCTTAAACGAAGTCAAGAATATCTCAGCAATTATGCCCAGATAAACCTGTTAGCCACTTTATTTTCCATTCCTCACTCTAAATTTTCCCATATTCTGCTCCATCCCATTTCCACAACATAATCTTTGTCAACTCTATAACCTTTATATTTAAATCCCTTTTATCTTTTCCCAAACCCAGCATAAAAACCAATAATTCACTTTCTGTATAATCACTTTTTTCATATTTATTTTTCCATAACTTCATTATATGTACCCTTTCTGTTTTCAAGCATTTACATTCAATTAACAAATGCCTAATATTTTATATTCCTTCTTTACATAATTTACAAAATAAATCACCCATATTTTTCCATTTACATGTATATTCTATTGTAGCTAAAAATCCCGTTAGAACCTTAAATAATAAACTACTTTCCTTACGATTATCATATATTAACTCACACCTAATATTCTGTTTATTTCTATATATATTTAAACTCTTTTTACTCTCCATACTATTTCTCCATCTCTCTAACTCCATATTCTTTATTAATAAATCTATTCTTTTATCCCATTCCTTACTACTACAACACTCAACAATCCTCTTAACACAATCATCCCATCTTTTGTACAAATATAATGATATAAATTCTTTATCCAAATCTTTTGCATACCACATTACTTTTCTCACCCATCTTGTATAACCCAATTAAATACTATTTTAGCTATTCTTTTATTATCCATAAACTGCAATAAATAAATAAATAAATGAATAGCTTAATGTGATGTGATGTGATGTATTTTGGCTTCTCCTTAAACGAAGTCAAGAATATCTCAGCAATTATGCCCAGATAAACCTGTTAGTCATTTTATTCTCCATTCCCCACTCTCAAGTCTTCCCATATTCTGCCCCATCCCATTTCCACAACATAATCTTTGTTAACTCTATGGCCTTTATATCTAAACCCCCTTATCTCTTCGCAAACCCAACATAAAAACTAATAACTCACTTTCTGTATAGTCACTTTGTTCATGTCTATTCTCTCATAACTTCATTACCTGTACCCTTTCTGCTTTCAAGCATGTACATTCAATCAACAGGTGCCTAATATTTTCTATACCTTCCTTTCACAATTTGCACACTAAATTATCCATGGTTTTCCATTTACATGTATATTCTCTTGTTGGTAAAGATCCCGTTCGAGCCTTAAATAATAAACTATTTTCCTTACTATTATCATAAATTAACTCGCATGCAATATTCCGTTTACTTCTATATATATATATATATATATATATTTAAACTCTTCTTACCCTCCATACTAGTTCTCCATCTCTCCAACTCCCTATTTTTTATTAATGCTTCTATTCTTTTATCCCATTCCTTACCACCATAACACTCAACAATCCTCCTAACACAATCATTCCATCTTTTATACAAGTATATTGATATAAATTCTTTCTTAGAGCTATTGGTAAAGCTTCATCTAGTGATCATAAAGTGCAACCTTAAAAGCAAGTTACGAAATTTATAACTTGTTTTAATTATATATATATATATATATATATATATATAATATATTAAATCATATATATATATATATATATATATATATATATATATATATATATATGGAAGATTATGATTTGAACCAATTGATGAGGTCTGGTTCAGCATGAAATATGTATATTGGAGATCATTTATCTTTTTCACATGTATGTGGATATGTGTATAAACTATAAGTTATATAAGATGGAGTGGATATCTAAAAAAAGCTTGAAAGTCTGAGTTCAAATTTTTTTATAATTAATGAAATATTGTACATAATTTCAGAATAATATTGTATTATAACAGACATGAGCAATCTTTCCTTGTTCAAGGCCAAATTATCATTCTGTCTCCGAATCAAGGGATGGTTCATATTATTAAATATTAAAAATTAATAGTGAAAGGATTAAACAAGTTGCTCCTTCATATTTTATTTACTTATACTTTGATATAAAACTCTACATAAATTTTATAATAACAACGCCATAAAAATTTAATGTGAAGATTGGCCTTGTACTTCAAAGAGAATATCAATATTGATGTTAATATTACTTAACGATAATCACGATAATCATATAGAATTTGTGATATTATCACCCGTTATTGTTGTTCAAATTTTTGATTTATTGCATTTCAACCTGAAATAAAATACTGTTCGCATATATATGTGCAGCTGAAAATGCAAATAATTTTTCTTGAAAAGGCATACAAATTTATATATTTTTCTGCCACCAAATAAAGTTTATAAAAATACATCAAAGCAATGTTGTTAAATTGTAACTTTAGCACTAAATACGCCTGAATGTCAATAAGTTCAATATATAAGTTTTCTGGCACATTATTTACATTAGCATCCATCAGGTAAGCAAACACAGCTTTGTTTTTGAAAGTTTATATTGTTTTACCCTGGGGCTAAATAAGACAAAAATATGATTTATCAGTTATCATTAATGATTATGATGCAATATTTTTGTAAAAGGCTTAGTATTAACTCAAAACTATATCGCTAGTGAGGGATTGACTTTGAAAACATTTTATTTTTAAAAAGACCCCTCCTAGAAGGTACGTTATGAGAAAGTGGAACTCACCATTACTAGCTTTAAAAAAATTGCTTTTGCAAAAATGGTAGGTAAAATATGTTAATAACAGTAAATAATTTATTAACTTTTAGATTTTGTTGTTTCTTTGACGGTAAATTCTAAATATATCATTTTTTTTAATTTCATAAAACTGTAATATTAATATTCCGTTGTTCTAACTATTTAATAGGTAATATGCAGCTAATAAATACGTGATTTTTTGTTATCAGTAAAAACTTAATTTTTATATTTATTTTCACGATTTTAAAATAGTAAAATTTCATTTTTGAAATTTTAATCATTAGACGACTTGAATAAAAATAATATAAAATATAAATTAATTATATAATTTACATAAAAAGATTTAATTGCAAAAAAAATCAAACATGGGGGCATATTTAATGCAACACTCACTAGGTTCTATTCAAAAATTTTATAGGCAGAGTTGACATTGAAAGACTTAATTTATTAATGTGAGTTAGTAAAATACCCTATTTCATTCCAATAACAGCCTTTCAAGCTAATTGAGCACGCGCCTATGTTTACTCCCGCTATGAACCAGACATCACTGAAATAGATTAATGGCGGCTTGGATCAAAAGAAGTAGAGGCTAGATCTGGCCCTCAGGCCAGTTGTTTTCCATATGAGCATTAAAATATTAAAATACATCCAATTAATATAACTTATTTGATATCTACTATGATTTTTGTTATAATGTGGATTTATAATTTAACTTTTGCTTTGACAAACAATACCTTGGAATGATATTGTTTGGAATAATGACATAAAATATTGAATATATAAAGTTTTTTGGCTGATAAAATTGCTAATATATTACATCAAGAGTCAACATGATATTCTAGTGATTTATTTAAAAAATCCACAGTTCTGTACATTCTTCAAAAGACCTTAAATAATTTGAAATGTTGACTGCCTAAAGAAATAGTCTATAAGATAATTTAGGGAGAAAATTTTCCTATAATATTTTATAACGATTTATACTAAAATGTTCCTAATTTTATAAAAGAGAAAATTTAAAAGTTCAACTTTTTGCCAATGAATTATATGTTTGTCCCACTTAAGATATAAGAACAGCAGTAATCCTAAATAAGATGTAGATTCAACTTTTAATAGTTACTGTTTAAAATTTCAGATAATTATCTTGGAAATTAGATTTTTATTTATTATAATCTCCTTTATTAAAGGTGAAGTAATCCATAAGTTGTAGCTAATAATATTATTGTTGTGTCATATGCAAAACATGAAATACTTGAATGTAAAGGAAGATTCAAGTCATTAATGCAAATCATGAAAAAGAATGGACACAAACCTGATCCTTGTAACATACCGAACTTAATAAAAGAATAGTCACTCAAGATACCACTAATTTTAACACATTGTTTTCCTTGATGTAAATAAAATGCCAACCAATCGTTCAAGCAGCTTCTAGTACCTTTGCCATAAAGATTCTTAACAATTTTTTCCTTTGAAAGAAAATCAATATAACTTATTTGACATGTATTGACAGATATTACTCAGGTTTTTAAGATAATGTATTTAAACTTTTAAAGATCTGATTACATGAATGAAAATTTTGAATTATGTATGTGAAGGTACATTAAAATTTTATGTCGGTTCATATATTTTCTAAACTTTTAAACATTATCAATACTGAGAAATAATCAAGATTCTATGAAAAAAATATGGTGATGGATGGATCTCAAAATATTTTATGCAGAACTTGATTGTTTTGTTTTATCAATGGAGAATCTTTAGAAGTTTTCAAAATATGATGGACAGTGAGTAAGATTTTAAAATTGTTTCAAAAAAATTATATTTATAGTTAAAATAAATTGATTTTTTGCATATTTAGATATTTATTTATGTGCAAGATTGTTTATAAAAATGTGTTAGTAAACTTTCTTTTGATACTTAAGCCATTATAGGTAATAATAATGAATATCCACTTGTAAACGAGCGTGGCCATTCTAATCCACCCCCCTCCCTAGCCAAAAAAAAAAGAAAAAGAGAGAACTACATTAAAAATAAATTTTCTATGATTTTACAAGCCAAATAATGAGTGATATGCACAATTACATATAGAACATGTTGGTCCAATTTTCTGTTTGATATTTCACGACTTTTGTTTTTTAATTTCTTTAGCAGAAACCTTTTCTTTCCGAAATATTTAAACACCATGTCCTAATTGTATATCTTCAATGTATTCATTTACGTAATGAAAAGCCTGTAGCACTCTTCGAGAGTTAAAAACTAATAAAGCATAAATGTAAATGTTTTAATAAAAAATATTTTGCGATATTGACATTGTGAGTCTTTTCAAAGTTACCATAATGATAGACACAATTCCAATTTGAGATATTCAAAGAAGTGAAATATTTAGAAATTTAAAAAGTACAATGAATGGCACATGATGTTTAAATAGTACTCTAAGAAATTAAATATTTAGTGTTTATAAATTTTTAAATATACATATTACTAAATTTGTATTTACAAATGTCAATCTTTCAGTATTCATATCTTTGACGCTATCAACATTAGAAAAATACATTAACGGATATTAACAATCGTTGTTTAAAATAAAGATTATTATCAGATAATTCTTATTTTAGATGTAAACTTTAAACATAATTAAAGATTAATATATAGTACATGGTAGCATTAATTCAATTTCATACCTCTTTTTTATGTATGTTATTTTTTCAAAATAAATTTCAAACTTCCATTCTACCATACATTTTTAAAACATATAGATAAAAATATCTAAAAAAATCAAATGGCCCTAAAATGTCTTTCATGCTAATTCAACAATTATCAGTTGATTTGAATTATAATCTATTATATAGATCATAATAATCTGTACAATATTTATCAATATAAATATTAGTACAAATTGATCTACAGTTGTCAAGCTTTCTACACAAATATCATTTTACTTTACATAAATAGATTAATGATTATTACTAATCATTTATTAAACTATAAAAATATGAAATAAGAATGATCCTAGTTTACATTTTCAGACTAATTAGTGATTAATATATTTGGGTATTATTACATATCTACACATGGTATCATATTCCAAAACACATGCATTAATCATTATCTAAGTTTGTAGTTTATATCTGGGCTAACAATAATATAATATACCATAATAAACACTTAATAACTATCACTAATACATTCATCTAAAAGGTATGTTATCAAAAATATGAGGGTAAAATTTTGAATATTTGTAGAACACATTGTGAAAATTTGACATATATTAACTGAGGGATACTAGATCAGAATGAAATGTATTTTAAGTATCATATATTTTTTAGATGAAAGTTTTATGCTTATATATATTGAGATGGATTGGTCTGTGATCCACAATGTTGAATGTGGATACATATATTTTCGATATTTAAAATAAAATAAAAATGAACACGGGCAAATTGCGCATATAAAAATTATTTGAAGGTAAGGATTCAATTGCATTATTAATTAATAGTTTGACAAAATCAATTATTAAAAATTATATAAACTTGAGAAACTCTATAACATAAATAAACATTTTCATTATTAACTAAAATGAATGTTAAAAAAATAAAATATATAAAAATTCAGAGATACATTGGGATAGGATATCTTGTTTATATATTTATGATTTTAGACTTGTACATTAATAAATCACTTGTATTTCTAAACTTTATTTAATAAATGCTTATATATCCGTTCAGTCAGATTTTGAAACTTAATACAATCTTTTTTTTATAATCATGATGTTAAAACAAAAAACACAACACCTTGCGCAGTTATAATGGAGAAGAAAATAAGAAAATAAAAGTTTTATTATCAGAATTGAATTTAATTGATTTATATTGATGGTTAAATTTACCATCAAAATCTAAAGCATTTAACTTAATTAGTTTTAGAAATGGTAAATATATAGATTTATTATGTCTATTACAAAATGGGAAGTGAGTAGTAAAGTTTCAAATATTTTTCTTTTAACAGGTCTGAATATTTATGTTTTGGATATTATAAAAATTTGTTTATTATTTAAACACTAAAATAAAAATGTTCTACAATAATGTGGAATTATAACTTTTAATAGTATCGTGACAAATATTCTATTTTATGTAAAACTGTCTACTTAACAGTATATCACAAAGATGGTTGCTGAAAAGAGAAAATAATTTATTGTTCCAAAAACTTTCTATATCTTTATTTCTTTCATATCATTTTTTTCATTCTTAGATCTCAAAGTATTACTCCTATTTCATAATAACAACACGTGCATGAAAGATTTGGAGAAATTGAAAAAAAAAATATTGATAATTTTTTTTATCTTAATGGCTTTTGTGCTGCAGATATTATGTAGCTGGTAAGTTTCAAAAGTTAAATGTATTAAACATCATACTGTCTCTGCAATAAATTAAAAATGAACATTCAATTTCATTATAGACTGAAAATTCTATTACTCCTATCGTTTTCTGCCAGCTTTTTAAACTTTGGTTATTTTTGAACCGTAAGTAAAATGAAAATCATAACTATAAAAAAACATTAAACATATATAGACCGCTGATAGCAAGTTGAACAATATATATTTTCATATGCATCTTTTCATAGTGAGGCCAGCATTCAGAAGTTGGGAAATTATCATTCAGCCTTGTTGATTCGTATAAAATAACCTAATTATCGAACAATTACAGCAAGATATACGGCACAATACTAAATTAGTTTTAAAGTTTATACATTTTGAATCTTTACATATCCAAGTAAATTTATGATATATATATATGATCAATGTATAATTGTTTCAACGTCAAAGAGTCGTTGTATATCAGAAACGAACTTTATTGTTTATTTTCATAAACAAACTATGCATTGACCATTGGGATTTTTTTTCACTTAATTAAGTCTCATCAGTTCAGTTTTAAAATGGATAGTCTATCGATATTAAGCAATTTTTGTTAGCGCGGGGCTTTGCGCGGCTTTACTGCTAATGCTTGTTAATTACGAATCACATTTATGCGTGATACAGTTTAGGCTATATAAATATTCCATGTCTTTGACTTGGTGTTGCTTTCATTTTTGGTCGTACTTTACAATTAAACGAAGTTGAATATAATTTCTGTCCTGATTTAAATGTCCAAATTCATATAGGAGATAACTCAATTTTCGTCTCGCTTTCTATTATTAGAGCGCGCTAACTTAAATGTCCTTAATTGCAACAAATGACTGAAAAATATATTATTTAAAACTTGTTTTTTTATATTAATAGTTATTTTAAAAATAATTTAAATTAAGTTATCAAAAAACGAAAAAAATAAGTTAAATTAATAATATTCATGGAACGTAAACTTTATGTATATTTTACAGACAGCAGAAATATATAGATTTTCCCCAACATATGCAATAACTGGGAGAAGTTGGGCGCACAGTTAGACCAACTGTTTGTCAGCCGGAGTAGTGCTTAGTGGCTATGGTTTCTTAGCGGTAACAGTTTAAGCCCTGTTGTAGTCTGACCGGGTGTGTGTGAATCTTCTCCCAGTTTGACGTACAAAAAATATTGTCCTATGTATCTATTACAGAAGTGGTACTTCTGGCCGATTGTCTTATTTAAGAAAATATATGTTTGCAAGATCGAAATGAGAAGGACACGTGTTGCACACTACGCCGGCTTTTATTTTATTTTTGTAAATTAATAATCATAAAAATTGTTTTTATTGCTTATATAAAGCGATTCCTATATACATTGAACTGTAATTTAATAATACAAATTTACATTCATCGAGAACAGTTTGCGGTTTTTTTATTGAAGAAAAATTATCGGCAAATTACACACAAACTGTTGTTTTTAACGGTAAATTTTTTTTCAAATAATGCAAACTTTTATTCAAACACTTACGGTATAAATCATTAAATGTAATTACGATTTTAATATTAAACAATATATAAAAATAGGAAGATAAATAGAAAATGAAACTAAAAATAAATAGCTCAAATGTAAATAGACAGACTAACATTTAAAAAAGGGAAAGTAAATGGACTATAATTTTCTATTTGAAATTTATTTAAGGAATTATTTCATTTTCATGTGAAAGTATTTCTCTATTCAGAAAAAAAAAGATGCACTCTTCTTATATCTAACTTTGATATATCATATAACGACTGCTTTTCGTGTTGTTTTCTTTTTAGATGTACACTTATTAATGCATGATCTAAGACTATTGTTTTACAAAATAATTAAATTTACATACTACTTCAAAGAAGAGTCTGCAGTTTTCTCTCTAATCAAAAATAAAATCAATCTAAGTGGTTATTAAAAAAATAAAAAAAAAGATTATCTTCCGTTATGTTTTACTTGAAATCAAATTAAAAGATCACAATAAGACTAATAAATTTTGTCTATGGCACTTCTGCAAATATAAAAGAAATCAATGACTTTTGATTCTTATGGACTCAAGTTTGTTGAAAAAGAAATAAACCATTTTTGTAGTCTAAATTTACGAAATTTTTATTGAAAATTAAATAATAGAGTTAAGATGAGAAATAGTTCATGTTTCAGCGTGAATCCACAAGATAACAGGTAATGGAAACACTTCGCGATATGAATTTTAGTTACTTAATTAATGATGATTAGTTTAATGGATCATAATTAAATGATCAACTCTTGAAAAATAATCAGGTGAAATAAAATTGTTATTTTTTTTTTTTTTAAAATAAATATTTGTTATTTGATATTATTGCATCAAAAGTTGGAAAAAGTATTTACATTGTAATTTCCCCATAACAAATCAGACTGATATTAAAAAAATGTAGTAATCTACTCCAGTAAAAACCATGACAAGTAACAAGCAATATTAGGAAATTAAGAATGGAAAAATTGAACTAAATCAAGTACACTAGCTGTGATCTGTTAGGAGGTAAACTTGCATTCAAACTTGCATAGATAAAAATGTTGCAGAAGCTAGCCTAACAAAAGCCTATTTTAAAACTTCCAAAAAGTGAACATTAATGTTAAATGCCTTTTTTCACCTGTAAACATAACTAACCATGACAAATAGCCAGCAAAGCAAATAAAAGTAAAGAAAAAAAAAATCACTTAATTGTTGTAAAATTAAAAATAGAACAATAGAGTTAATCGAGTGCTCTGTGTTTAAATAAATATATTTTAGAAGCCTGCCTAACAAAAGCCTATTTTAAGCTTGCCAGAAAATAAGAATTAATGTTAAATATCTTTTACTATCTGTAAACATAACTTAACAATAACCAATGAATTATATTTATTATTATGCATAGAATATGAAATTATCTAAAAGTAAGAAAAGAAAGTCAAAGTAGTAAACTTGAAGAAGGATCGACTAATTGCTCCAAGCTATATAACAAGAGCAACTTGGGAGAAGGTTGGATCTACTTTATTTCCAATAGATATGTAATTGAGGTCATTTTTGTATTTGTAGCATTCAATATAGCAATAGAATAAAATTTCTTTAAAAAAAGTGGTAAAATTTGAAGAAAACTACAATAATTTTTTATAACTGAGTTATGATAATTTAAATATTTACCAAAACTCCAATTAGTTTTAAATTTCAAAAGTAAAGAACTTTAAAGAAGTGAAGACAATTGTTTATGAAAGAAGTGAAAACTGTTTGTGTATAAGAACACAGGATAGAATACTTCAAAGTAATTCAGAAAAAATCTGAGTGTGTGCAGAAAAAAAGATTAAATGTTTTCATTTAACCCTTCAAGAAAATATGATAAAATTGTATTTAAATTTATTTATTTCTTTTTAAACACTGAAACCTGGTTAAGAAGTCTATTTTTTTGACAAATTCATTAATAATTATAATAATAATAATAATAATAATAATAATAATAATAATAATAATAATAATAATAATAATAATAATAATAATAATTTTAATATATATAAAAACCCCAAAATGCTTATATATCCACGAAATTAGTACACAATGTAGTTTTTTTGTTTGTTTGTTTTAAGTATACACTGTAATTAATTTGTCATTGGTTGGTTTAATATCCTGTGAAAGTTTTTGTGACCGATTGGGTTTTTTTTGTTGAATTTGTAATCTATTATCAAATTTATAATTTTTGAATAACGCCATTTTACTGTATATATTTCTTTCTGATGAAAATCTGTACTTTGGTTGAAATATTAAACTATTTCACGAATATATAATTACTTCTTTGCTTTTTATATATGTTTCCTTTGGTTAGCTTTTTTATATACAGCATTTTTAAATGGATCTATCTATCTATCTATCTATCTATCTATCTATCTATCTATCTATCTATCTATCTATCTATCTATCTATCTATCTATCTATCTATCTATCTATCTATCTATCTATCTATCTATCTATCTATCTATCTATCTATCTATCTATCTATCTGTCTATCTGTCTGTCTGTCTGTCTGTCTGTCTGTCTGTCTGTATGTCTATCTGTCTATCTATCTATCTGTCTATCTATCTATCTATCTATCTATCTATCTATCTATCTATCTATCTATCTATCTATCTATCTATCTATCTATCTATCTATCTATCTATCTATCTATCTATCTATCTATCTATCTATCTATCTATCTATCTATCTATCTATCTATCTATCTATCTATCTATCTATCTATCTATCTATCTATCTATCTATCTATCTATCTATCTATCTATCTATCTATCTATCTATCTATCTATCTATCTATCTATCTATCTATCTATCTATCTATCTATCTATCTATCTATCTATCTATCTATCTATCTATCTATCTATCTATCTATCTATCTATCTATCTATCTATCTATCTATCTATCTATCTATCTATCTATCTATCTATCTATCTATCTATCTATCTATCTATCTATCTATCTATCTATCTATCTATCTATCTATCTATCTATCTATCTATCTATCTATCTATATATATATATATATAGTAAAATGCTCATTTATGCTACGATCGCATAATTTAGAATTAGATATTATTTTTATTTTATTAAAATAATTTCGTTTTGTTAAAATTAAGTGTTTATCCATTTCTAGTCTCTTCTATGCATTATCCATTTTAAGGTTCAATGTTTGATGGGTGTGAGAAATATATATCGATTAGTTATATGTATTATGGCTAACAACCATGTAAGAAAATAGTTAGCATAATGGAAAATAATGAATGCAAAAACGGAATAGATGAGCGTTTGTGTGATAAAGATGGTGCTATATTTTAAAAATCTACATCTGGAATTCACAAAGAATTTAAATAATGACTATTATTTTGCTCTTATGCAACTTATGGTTACTGGTTACTCAATTCCTGTTTGTCTGGAAACGTTTTCATTTCAGTAAAAATTGAGCTTTGGTAGTATAATAGTTTTCTTATATATATATATATATATATATACAGCTCACAAATCACGAAACCAGCTTATAATTTGAATAACCCATATCTATCTCTACATCATGTTTCACTGCAATATATATATACGTTTGTAAAAAAATCGAAAATACTTGAGAGAGTGATACATAATATTCCTTAGATAAAAAGCATTGAATTTCAAGGAGGTATAACCAAATCACTTATTTAATAGATTTGATGTAAATTATATAACTATTCTTATTAAAAAAACTATTATGCTGGCATCGTTGAAAGACTAAGAATTAAAGGAGATACTAACAATACTTTATTTGTTTCATACACAAAGGAAAATATTGGAAATATCAACAAAAATCTTAATGTATTTTCTTAAATCGAAATGACTTTATTAAAAATTGTAATATAAAAATGACTTTATTTAACTGTAACTTGTATATATGTATTGAAATAATGATTTACATTTTTATCTCTAAAATTTTTTGTGTAGCATAAAACATTGATGAATCTCTTCTAAATTTATTAGTACGATGAAGTGTTTTATTTCTTGAAGTGCCTTAACATCTTGCCTGCAGTGTTTTAACATCTTCTGTGTTATGCAGTGACTTTAGAATTGTTATATTATTTATTATTATTATTATTTGAACTTATCATTCAGTTATACATACTTTCTAAATTTAACAAAGTTTTATAATTGTTTTGCCCTAAACATAGAAACATAATTTAATCTAAATGGAAAGAAAGCGAAGTGTGTGCCTATAAAAATTGAAAGGCATTTTTAGGAATGTGCTATCGTCTAACATTATAGTTGTGGATAGTATCTCCTACGAGTAATTTGAGATAATCTGTAATTAATTGCAATATATTAGTAGTAGTATCGTAAAGTAGTCTTAATAAAAGAATACAAAATATAAGTGGAATAAAAAAGTTATTTATTGAAAAATACTAAAAAAATACAAATTCATAAAGTAAATATTAAGACTTATAACAAAAAAAGTAAATAATTTTGTTTGACAACAACCCTCAGAATTTGAAAACGGAAGATGCTTTTACTGTATTCACATAATGAAATTTTCACTTTTCTGAATGTCAGTAAATCAGACGAGAATAGATAGACCATATCAATTTACCCTATTATTCTATATTTATATTCAAATTGATTCTGTATAGGTAACTACCATAATCAATATCTATTTTCAACAATGTTATATACAGCATATGACAATAAAAAAAAAAAAGATTTTTGACTTTTTTAATATGTAACCCTTTATTTTCCCATATTTTACATCTACTATACTCTTTTTTCCTTTCATGTCCAATATCCATGCCCTTTTAAAGATTTGACCAAGTCCGTCAGTTGAGTTCAAAACTTCTAATTTAAAGTACATACTATAAGCAATACCTTAATTAGATAAAAATTATTTAAATTATATAATAATATAATAAATCATAGTGCTAATTATTAACAAATTTTTTAATACATAAAATATGAACAAAATATATTTAAAAGATACTATTTATATTTTAATTTTGAGTAATTGATTGTTACAAATGTTGGGAGTCTATTGTTAAAAAATGGTTTTTTTGTTTAATTAACCCAAACATCAATATAATTATTATTAATTGATAAACGAACGACTATTAGATCATTTTAAAATTATTAATACTTACTTGGAAGGTATGTTGCAATGATGTTTTTTTATATTTGTGTTGTCAACGAAGTGTGCATCCCATTCAATTTTCAGATATTATTTTGTACATTCACTTACATAAAAAGAATGTATATATATACTTCAACAAAAATCAATAAATTAAAAACTAAAATAAGACTTGACACCTATGTCAACCAGAGGCAAAATTAGTGAGTACGGAGAAGAGCGACGTAAAGCGTAAGATTAAAGAAGCTTGTTTTATCGTTGGTAATCCCAATTCTATTAATAGAAAGGATTCTTGTTTTAATATTTCTAAAATATGGACGTTAATATTTATTTGTATTGTATTTAATTATTATGTTATTTTATTTCTTTATTTAGATTTAGTTTACATTTTATTTGAGGTATGCATTTTGCTTTTGAATAAGTGTTTATATTTAGTATTGGGCTATGATTATGGAAGCTTAAGTCCCTCCGAAAGCGCTCAGCTTTATATTTGTAATTTTATGTTTAAAGCTTCAGCAACTGTGTTTTATCACAGTTAGTTTTTAATCCACTTACATATAATGCTAGATTGAAAGAGAAAATTCTCAAATAATTACGATAAAGTCGTGTTTACCCTCTCTACTGATAATTACATAAATATTATCGAGAATGATTTTCTTCTAATATCACACTGATCATGTTTATGGTTCACTTTTATTTTTAAGTTGTAAAGGTTTCACCACCCCCATATAATAAAAGTGGCAATCATTTTATTGCAATTTTTTATTTTTAACGAAAGATTTTTTGTCTCTATTTATATTTTTAACAAATTATACCGAAATTGTAACTGCAAAACTAAAATAATGTTAAAAATATTATTTCAACTTTGCAAATAATAATCAGAACAAAAGGCTTTATTTAACTTTCAGGTTTTAAAAAAATCTATTTTAATGAAAATAAAAGTTTTCCAAAAATTTCCATCATTGAGATGAATTTCAATAAAGAATATATTCAAATATTAAAATTCAACATATAAATTAAGCAATAAAAACATGGTGATAAACTTGATAGTGGACATTTTAAATTTAATTCTAAGCACTTTCTGTTCATCACAAGCAAACTTTTAGCTGAATATTTTTTTTATATAATAAATAAATAAATTCAAATAAAAGATGAATGTAAACGCCACTTATTTTTTAAAAAACAAACATTTAAATTACAAAAACAAGTAAATAAATTAAGTTTAAAGTTGTATTTTTCAATTCACAAAAGGCCACATCCCACAACTCCTACTGAATAGATTTTTATAAAAGTAGAGTTATTCTGACTCTATTAATGTTAATGAAAACTAATCAGCAACACATTTTGGTTCATGATTTTGTCACCAAATTAATGTAAAGTATTAAATAATAACAATCATGATCCACTTTCATTTCAACTTCAGCACCAATGCAGCATTTAGGAAATCATTAATTGAGATTAATGTTTTCTTTGACCTTAAATGAAATAATACATTTACTCCTGTTAGATTTTCAATATCTAAATTCTTAAAGATTGGTGGGAGAAATTTTTCTTCCACACTATCCATTTAAAAAAAAACCCATTCGAATGCAATGTATTGACATGCTATGTATGAATGAAAATATGTCTAAAGTCATAATTATTAGAAACATTTTACTTTAACATTTGGATTCTTCTAAAACTTTAAACATTTACATAATCACAAATTCTAGACCGAAATAGAGTCTAACCAGTTTTTAATTGATCCATAAACTAAACATATTTGATCGTTTGTTCTCTTAAAGTGCCCATTTCTACATGCATAAATTCTATAGATAATACCTGAACATATATATGTATATGAGTATTATCAATTTAAAACAACTTTTTTTTGTTAACATACCAAAAGGATGTCTTTTATACACATAGCCACACATAAAAACATTAAAGAAATGGATGTTATTAAAATTTCTATTTTTACTATGGCATGTGCCTAGATTGAACTCTGTCTGTTTACATATATATATATATATATACCTGGATCTCATTTTATGTGGTAGATAGGTTCCACAGAAAACCTGCATTAAAAAAAATTGCATAAAAATAGACTTAACATACATTGAAAAATGGGGGATCGGTTCCAAAATTTTCAAAATCATAAAAGCAAACTAACACCATAAACTTACTTTAAAATTTGCATAAAAAAAGGAAATAAAGTATAACTAATAAAAAATTTCAAATATTTGAAAAAAATTGATACAAGACAAACTTTTTTTATTAACTATTTAATTTTATTCAAAACAATATGTTTTTATGTGTAATTTCTTTTACATTTTTTATACATATTTTAATCATTACTTGACAATATGTGTTTTGTTTGTGAACTGGTAAGAAATCAGATTCATCATGTGACATGATGTAATGTACTACAGCTTCTCCTTAAACAAAGTCAAGAATCTCTCAGCAATTATACCCAGAGAAACCTGTTAGCCACTTTATTTTTCATTCCCCAGTCTAAGTTTTCCCATATTCTGCTCCAGCCCATTTTCACAACATAATCTTTGTCAACTCTATGGCCTTTATATCTAAATTCCCCTTATATTTCCCCAAACCCAGCATAAAAACCAATAATCCACTTTCTGTATAATCACATTTTTCATATTTATTCTTCCATAACTTCATTATATGTACCCTTTCTGTTTTCAAGCATTTACATTCAATTAAAAAATGCCTAATATTTTCTATTCTTTCTTTACATAATTTACAAATTAAATCACCCATATTTTCCATTTACATGTATATTCTCTTGTTGCTAAAGATCTGTTTGAGCCTTAAACAGTAAACTACTTTCCTTACTATTATCATATATTATCTCCAACTAATATTCTGTTTATTTCTATATATATTTAAACCCTTTTTACTCTCCATACTAGTTCTCAATCCTCTAACTCCCTATTTTTTATTAATAAATCTATTCTTTTATCCCATTCCTTACTACTATAACACTCAACAATCCTCATAACACAATCATCCACCTTCAGTCTTCTGCATTACACAATCATCCACCTTCAGTCTTCTGCTTTATAAGGATAATTTTACTAATTGTTTAGTATGCTTGCAATATCCAGACTGCTATGTATAGCTGTTAGAGAATGCACTTCCACTAGTGCAACTATATATATATATATATATGACACTCTTCTCCGGGTGTGTTAATAATGACTAATGGTTACATTTTATTTTATACACATATATACCATGGATAACCTTTTAGACAGAAAAAAGTTACAAGTAAAAATTTTTAAAAACTTTTAAAGAACGATCTTTTATAAGTAGAAATTAAAAGTTCTTAAATATTTTTACTTGTAATTTTTTTATGTCTAAAAGTTTCTTCATGTACATATGTGTATAAAAGAAAATATAAATATACTTTAAAGATACATTCTTTTTAAGTAGAAAATAAAAGTTATAACTTTTTTCTGTCTAAAAGTTTCTTTATGTACATATGTGTATAAAAGAAAATATAAACACACTTTAATTAAAGATACATTCTTTTTAAGTAGAAAATAAAAGGTATTATAACTTTTTTCTCTCTAAAAGTTTCTCCATGTATATATGTGTATAAACGAAAATATAAACATACACATACATAACACAGACATACAACTAGTATTTATCTTTCCTTGGAATTTAAGAGCTTGTTCATTGCAGCAAAATCAGATTTCAGCATTTTGTCTCACACACCAACGTAAAATATATGATTAAATGATTATTACTGACCAAAAATTAATAAATTTGACAGATATTTTTGTTTACTACTGAAATAAAATTTAAATGTTAGCATTTTGTTTCTATAAATATTAAAAAAATGAGATCGCAATCCAAATAAAAATATTAAATTATCATTTCTAGAAAAAATATTTTCAGTTTACAAAATCTTTGTTATTTCTGATTACTATTTTTTAAAAATCTAAAAGAATATTTATTTATTTCTGTTATATCTAATGAAATATGTTTTAAAAGTTTAAAATTTTTGAATATTTATTGCGATATTTTTATACTGTAGGTATAAGTAGATTGTTTACCTAGAAGCTAAGTTTCTAAATAGCTTCAGGCCACATTCACGTTAGCTGCTAATATAACATTATATTTTTGAAAAAAAAAAGTATTTCAAGTCAAAATAAGTTATTAATAATTTATATTTCTTAATATCTAATAAATATAGTGAAATATGAACTTCTTTATCGCATAAAAGAAAACCCCCGCATAAAAAGATATTAAGAAGAAACATAAATGCATAACTTCAAAATCACATTAAAAAAATCCGCATACACCCCCCCTGGTGTGTATATATAGTAAAAAAAATTTCAACATCATTTCATACTTTCTTAGTATTTTTATTTTATTTTATAAATACTGTAATAATAATATTTTATAACCTGCCTAATCATTTATCATAGAGTTTATATTTTTTTCATTTTAATTTAACACCTTTTGATTTTAAATATTTCTAACAGATATTTTAACAAAAATAAATGTTTAATTATAAAAGCGTTTAATAAAGATATCAATTTATATTCTGTGATATACTAAATAAAACTTGACATGAGATACTACCCAGAACAATGGATACATTTATATCAAATAATTAATTGCATAGAGATCGGCTGTAAATTATTAGAAGAAACAACAATAATAATTGTTGGAGTATTCGTTGTTGCTAATACACTTACGTGCTCGCGTGACATTATATATATGGAATTATTAACTTGAAAGCTTACCAGGAACTATCTGTTAGTAGTATATAATTGTGAAATAGAGTGAACATTAAATAGCACAGAGCCAGTTGGACGTTTTAAAGGTTGGTGATAAATACTGATTAACCTCTGCGGTTAAACAAACTAATTTGGTACAGTCAACAGAATAGTACCTGTAAAAGAAAACATTAAATGTAATCAGCAATGGCCAACATGTTCCAAATGTCAATAGGTGAATTTGATATCGAGAACCCTACCAAACTGGTCACTATACGTTAAACACGTGGAAAATTTTTTCCTTGTTAACAATATCAAGGAAAAACACATAAAGGTGGCCATATTACTTGGATTTTCCGGAATGAAAGTGCTCAAGATCGCAAACCATCTATGTGATCCGGCAGAGCCTGAAACTTTTCAATACGATGAAATTGTTCAAAAATTAACAGCACACTTCTGCCCTCTTCTGTTCGAAACATGCCACTAGACTGCATTTTAGAAATCAATGGCAAATGAAAACAGAAACTTTTAAAGAATTTGACACAGTGCTAAGGGAACTAGCAAAAAATTGTGTCTATGGACAATTTTTAGAAGAGGCCCTGTTGGAGCAGTTATTATGGGGCATATACAACACTAAATTCTGTGAACACCTACTAGATGATTCAAAGTTAAATTACAAGGATGCCATTAAAAGAGGAATTGCACATGAGTTTATGATGAACCAAGCTAAAGAATATCTGGATATCACACCATCAGTAAATTTTTACCAATCAATTAATAAAACCATTGAACAGGGAAATGAAATGTCAAAACAGCAAAGAGTAAATGAGAAAAAAATAAACTGTTACTGCTGTGGCAAATTGGGACATATCACTCGAAATTGTAAGAAAAATTGAGAGTATTGTACAAATTGCGGAATGAAAGGTCATCTAGTAAAAGTTTGTCATAAACAAAAAACAGAAAATACAGACAAAAGAAACCTTAATACAAGCATTAAAAATTTAAAATGTAATGAAGCAGAATTCAAACTGCCAATATTCATTGAAGGGAAATACATTAAAATGGAAATTGAGAGTGGCTCCAGGAGTTACACTAATGTTCACTTAGCGATTGGGAAGTTCTCACTATGCAAAGAAACGTTATATGTAAAATGGAAAAAACCAATGTAAGCGCCAAAGAGGTAAATAGCAATACGGTGGAAATAGTTGGAATGGTAAAAGTAAAAGTTAAATTAAACTCAAAAATAAGAAAATTACCTCTATACATAGTCTATAAACAAGTAAATCCATTAATAGGCCAGAATTGGTTTAGACCACTCAGAATTATCATAAACGAGATAAAAAAAGTCAATGTGGAAATCAACTACATAGACAACTGAAATTCACAGATAAATAGTAAAAAAGTAGCAGAGTGGACAGATAATGATCCAGGATATCAATTGCTTATAAAATGGATTAGTAAAGGTTGGCCCAACAAACGACCAAAGAACTTGCCACTGGCTTTCTGGAATGCTCATTCAAGCTTATCAGTCTGCAAAAGGTGCATACTAAATGGAGACAGAGTTATAATACCCTTGCAGAGCTGGAATCAGGTACTCAAAATGCTGCACAATGGACACCCAGGAGTTGTTCAGGCAAAAGCAATCACCAGAAGCTATGTTTGGTGGCCTAAGATAAATGAGGACACTGAGTCCTTCACAAAAACATGCACAGCATGTCAATCAAATGCCCAATCAACAATAAAAGAATATAGTTCATGGCCACCAGCTAAAAATGCATGGTCCAAAACAGAAAATAAAACATTCATAGGGGGAGAAAAAGTAAGAATCAGAGATAGTCTACACAAAAAAAGAGGAAAGGGAAAAATTGGAAAATTAACATTCAAATTTATAGAAGTGGAGAGAACAGAATATAATGTAGTATACAAGCGACACATAAACCCATATACGCCATCACAGTTCTCCAAGCTGGGAGAACAATAAACCCAGTGGAAATAAAATCATCCAACCAGCAGAGACGAAATCAGAGATAGATAAACCACAAACAGGACAAACAGATACTCAGGAAAAAAAAGGGAGTTAAAGGAAGATATGCCAAGGAAAGTAGCAAGTGACAACATTAAAGAAAGATCACCAAGACCTCAGAGAGAAAAAAACAGTCTCCCAAATTCTTAAAAGACTATGTCTGCTAGAAGAGAGGAGAAAAGAAATGTTTCCATGTTTACTCCTAGTTCTGTGTAATGGGAGGAGAAGTGTGATATACTAAATAAAACATGACATGAGATACTACCCAGAACAATGGATACATTTATGTCAAATAATTAATTGCATAGAGATCGACTGTAAAATTATTAGAACAAACACAATAATAATTGTTGGAGTATTCGTTGTTGCTAATATACTTACGTGCTCACGTGACATAATATATATATATAATGTACGGAATTATTAACTTGAAAGCTTACGCAGGAACTATCTGCTAGTAGTATTAATTAATTGTGAAGTAGAGTGAACATTAATTAGCACAGAGCCAGTTGGATGTTTTAAAGGTTGGCGATAAATACTGATTAACCTCTGCGGTTAAACAAACTATATTCAATCATATATTACATGTTAATAATAATAATAATAATAATAATAATAATAATAATAATAATAATAATAATAATAATAATAATAATAATAATAATAATAATAATAATAATAATAATAATAACAACAACAACAACAACAACAACAACAATAATTAACACTTTCATATTTTTTAGATCAACATTTATCTTAAAAAATAGCATATATAAATTAATTCAAACAATTCTGATAATGAAAAGAGAAATGTATAAAATAGTATTTATTTTGTATGGATTAATACTGTATTCATTTTTTATTTTTACTCATTCTAATTATATAGCTAGACAGAATAGACCATATTATAAAATTATTAAGACTTAAATCTGTTATCACTTTCATTCCTTCTTTAATTATCTATTTTATTACTAAAAAATTCACATAGTGTATTTTTTGTGGTACATCTTTAAAATTTATTTATAAATACGAATAATCATATCTGCTATCATATAAATTGAGCAGAGTGTTTATATCATCCATTAGATGTTAAATTCTTCTTCGATTTACAAAATCGATTTTAAAACTTGATCATATGTATTTATTTATATTTAAATCATTCTTCTACCTTTGAAAGTATTTATATTTTTTTTGACTTAATAAAATTTAGAATATTGATTATTTAATTACATATGGAAATTTATTTTAGTTTAATTTCTTCTTTTATTTTACACATGATATAATATTAATTAAATTAATAAAATTGTGTTATACATCGTTGAGTAATTGAATTTTATAATAATCAATACACTGTTATGTTTAATTTATTTTAGAATAAATATTATAAGTATCTGCAAGATTATTTACTCCTCTAACCCTAAATCTTTATTCATGTTTCAAAAATATGTAATGGAGTAAAAGTTTTAAATATATTTAAAAAATAAGATATTGTCCATTGAAAATAAAGGTGAAACAGATATTTTAATTTTTTTTTTCGCATTGCGCCATTATCCAGTGCCAGATGTCAGACCAATTTCACTTACCATATATGACACTTACAAACAGTCGTTGATCTTCAGATGACCCATCGGCATCAAACACTTGGATATTCACATTTTTGTTGACAGATACATTAATCTTTAATTGTGTTTAAATTTTATGTTTTTGCTAGAAATGATATAGCAATATTTAGCTTAATAAATGATTATAGTATGAATGGTGTGAGTCCAGAAAATTTTATGCTTATATATCAAATTGTAATATATATAATAATTTTTTTTTGTAGAAAGGTGTTATTACAACACAAAGGGCATATTACACCATTCATCCACTTCCAAAGCAAAAAAGTCAGCATAAATATGTTATTACTAAACAACATATTATTCAAACAAATTTAAAAATCGAGGATGGTAAGTATACAGTAAAAAAAGTCATTTGTAAACCTTAATTAAGAGATAGCTTCAGCATCCATGTTTAATAAACCCCGATGTTGCATTGATCATTTTGGTGCTTTAACTAAAATATCTGTGTAATATATATTATATATATATATTATATATATATATATATATATATATATATATATATATAATATAACTAGATAGATAGAAGATAGACGAATAGATATATAAATAGGTAGATGGAGATTAATAAATAAAATGTAAAATAAACTAAATATTCATTTAATTTGCTGCATTTTTAATAGCTCTTTAGATTCTAGAGAAGTTGCTAAAAGATGGTATTGGCTAGGTTTAATAATAGATGGTTGATTATAATTTTTAAAGATCTTGCATTCTAGATTTACTCTCCAGGTAATACTAGTTACAAATCTATCAAATATTATACAATTTTACAGATTTTCTATAGGCTAAATATTGGGGGAGGGAACTAAATCTGCTTCAGATATTACAAAAATATAATTTTGTATAACTTGGATTCAAAATGCATATTATGTGTTAGTCATGAAATGGAGTAACTATTATATTACAAAGCCTTTCTATATCAATATAATTAATATTTTGTTCAGCTTATTCAGTTAATTAATAAAACTTATATAATTTTCAAATGATTCCTAAATATTCAAACTTTTTTATTTACAGATGTAAAGCAGCATCTACATAGAAATTGTTTATCTTTTGAATTTCACTTAGAACTTTTAGGAAGATCATAATATTAATCTTTATTCAATTTGCAAGTGCACTGCATCTAAATAAAATTAAAAATAATACTGTGGGTTCATGTGCAGAATTGTTAATTGCTGTAGGCTTACAATTAATTAGCTCTTTTTTCCACTTTATAGCGAACTCATACATTATACAGTATATTATAAATTTATTTAAATATTTACTAAGGCTATAAACCTCAAGAATATGCGCTTGAAAATTGCGAAGGTAGAGGTCCCTACCGTCGCATTTTTCAAGCTCAGTAAATATACAGTATATTACAAATGAAATGACAATATTTTTTAAAAACTGAATGGATTTCTAAAAATATAACTGTTTTACCAATATATGTAGTTCATCAACACCATGATCCATTATATATATATACTAAGTATTAAAAATAAATCATTGAAAATGTGAAATAGATATATCAAAAAGGTTTCTATTTTTACAGATAAAATTTAAAATTTTGATTTCAATTTAAAGATAAGGTAGTTGTATTTTTTGTATTACTGTTTTATTTTTACAAAATTGCTTTAATCTATTTCCAATTTATAATATTTTTTTAATTTTAACAAATGATTTAGTAACTAGTTATGTGTATATAGTATATTGTACAAACCCAAATTTGCTGTTAATATGTGGTAGAATCTCAAGTATAATTTATTATTATTATTTTTAGATAGTTTTAATAGATATTGTATTAGCCTAAGAGCATTAAAATAGGTTGTTAATACAATGAAATATTGAAGCTTATTATTGCAATATAAAATTATTGATTAATTTTATTAATTTAAATGTGTTTTGTAAATTATAAAGTTTATGACTTTGATAAAATTGTTATTGTTTATTTGTTATATGTATTTTATTTATTGCATTCATAAATAATGGATTATAAACAATATCCACAAATATTCAAGGTTTTAAGTGTGTCTATTGTTATATTTATATAAGGTATGTAATATTTTATTGGAATGATGTATTTTAAATATATATTTCCAATGCAACATTGTGAGAGTATAGTGTGGATTGTTTTAGTTTGTGTAGAGGTCTAAAAGTATTAAACATGTTTTAAAATGTGAATATTATTTGTTAGACGTAATGATAAATCCAGACACGAGTTCGAACCCGCTTATGCAAATATAGTTTGTACTGAGAGGCACGATGTTAAACGTAAGATAAAAGAGACTTACTTCATAGCAGAAGACTACTTCGCCAAAAATCGTAAAGAAGCATGTTTTGCTATATCAAAAGATGGGCTAATTGACTCATTTGCATAGAGTTTGCATATTATACATATAGAATGATTCCAATGAATGAGTCATAACAGGCTACGATTATGAAAAATATATTTTGTCGAAAGCCTAAGCCGTTTTAATTGATTAATTGCTATTAATTTATATAGCTTTATGTTATAAGTGTGATAACACTATTTAATATTATTATTATTATTGAAAAAAAGATTTTAAAGCATGGAACACAGGTTGATTTTGGTATTAGTGTGAATATAGACCGTTACCTTAGTTTTGATGACGGTCAGTTTGAGAAGTTATAAATAAGACTGAATGATTTTATTTTATTCTCTGACATCCTAACTTTCATAGAGGCAAACTTAAGTCCTTTTATATAATTTTCTTTTATTTATTTTAAAAGTATTTGCTTGATAACTGCAAAAATGATAATGTAGAAATATTTATACTTATCCAGGAAACTGGACAGCATTATGTAAAACTTTTTAAGAGAAGAAAAAAAAATTAGCATTCAATTTCAACTTGATATTTCTTTATTAAAATGATTATTGCATGTAGACAAAACATTTTAATAATAAAATATAGAAACAAATAACGAAGTGCTGTATTTAAGAATTGTTTCCATCTGCAGATATAATTTTATAACACCGATGGAATACTTTGACATAGAATTTAAAACAGTTTATTTTTACGTGATATTGCCATAAAAGGAAGCTGGCTTCTACTTATTCATGATGCCATCATGATATTAAATATTTGCTAAAGAAGAATACATTTCAGTACTTTGAGAATGCATTACTGTTTTACTTTGATTGGATTAGTAAATATCATAAAGTTACAGTTCATAGAATAGACATTTAAACTATTGTGTTACGTTGAAGTGCCATACAGCCACGGCATTAATATGTGTTTTATTTGTGTATTTATTTGTATAATATTTATAAATATAACTGATTACTATATCTTAAGTTAACTGATTGTTTGTTATATATATATGAAATAAAATTAAGTTAAATTTGGTATAAATATTCAATACCCCCCCCATTTAAAAATGTCTAGCGTGATTCAGTCTAATTGGGAACGCAATAAAGCTATGAGTTGTTAAAAAAAATCATATTTTTAATTTTGTGACTGATGAATTTGAATAAAATGTTATATCGTCTTATTTTATTTTATTTTTATCTCTCCAATAAAAAAAAAAAAATTAATTATCCAATCATTAAAAAAAAAAAAAAATACTTAGATAAACTGAGGCATATTCAAATTAGGCACGTTAAAAAAAAAAAAAAAGAACTTTCTCTTACACAGAAAGCAGAACATATTAAATTTTTTTTTTAAAAGAAATATTACTTAATCCTTTTGACAAATTAAAATATACTTTAACTAAACTAAAATGGAAAAAGAAAACTTTGCTAGAGGAATTATAATGTTACAATGGGTAATTTAGCAATTTTAATTTCTATTTAAAATTTTGATAGTTACAAATTTGATTGTGAAATATCATGCATTTATTCATTAACTGCATATTTATTTGGAAAATAAGATATAGAAATAAACAAATCTATGATTATTACATTTTATTTTAATCAATTACTTTATTATGAAGATTATAGAAGAGCTATTAACTTTCTTGTATTTTAAATAGTGTAAGGGTGCAACAATATTTTCGTTTCACATAAATTTTATCTATCGTATATTAAACATTATATAAATGAATTTTGATATATAAACATCTATTTTATTAATATTAATTTATGCTGAAAATAAGTTTCATGCTATTTAATTATAAAGTATGTTACAGACATTTATTGTCTATTTGTAATTTTTTAATATATATTGCTAATCCTAGTGCATAACGCTATACTGAAATAAATATACCAATATTAAGCATTAAATCACCCCACATGGTTAAGAAATCCAGTACTGCCCTCTGTGAACTAATATATAAAATACATTAGATCTGGCTATTTTATTATACGAATTCTAATGTATTTTATATATTAGTTCACAGAGGGCAGTACTGGATTTCTTAACCACGTGGGGTGATTTAATGCTTAATATATATATATATATTTACTATTAATAAATTTTCAATTTATCTAAACAAATAAACTTGCTTTAGTTGTCATTAAACTAATAATGCAAGCCTATTGGTTAATAAAATTTTGATAGATAGTGGTCGTGTATTGATTTACACCATATAATTTATAATAAAGAATCATAAAATAGTCAAAAGTTAAACGATTGGATTGGTAAGTTTTATACATTATTACCCATTATTTTCTTTATAGTAAATTAATATATTATCATTTGAGCTAGATATATATTTTTGTATAATAATAAATTAATTAATTCAGTATTGCTTGATGTATCATAGGAAAAGAAGAAATAGAAAATTATATTGCTTGATGTTTAGTAATTAAGTAGAAGATGATCATAATTATTTTATCAGTTATATGGAATAGTTATTTTTGAATAAAAACTTATATCAAAGTTAGTTCCATAATTTATAAAGTATAAAGATATTAATTATTTAGAGAAACAAAGGCGATTATAATTAGATACTTGCATGTAGTATGTTATAATAACTTGGTATTTAGTTAATAAAATGATAATCTTATGATATTATAAAATTAGTAATCCAGTTTTTCTGACCCTACCTTTACATTATTTCAACAAATTTTCTAACCAAAAGGTTTTGTTCATGATCTTTTTACTTTAAAATTTCAGTTGTTTATTTATTATCATGTTTTCTAAAAACACATTATTTTAGAGATAGTTCACTAGAGGAAGCCAAGGACTCCAGTTAGTACTGTTTCTGGCTTCCTGTTTTATTCCCTTTTTCCTAGTTTAGGGATTAAATTTCTCCAAAACTATCCTATTAAAAAGGGAGTTTCTTAGCTCTCTTGTCATATTCAAGCTATATCAACAATGTAATCACAAGTAAGAATAATTTCAATTTTTATAAAAACGCTGTTTAAATATATGGCAGGCACTGAAATTACAAAATATTTCTACAGAGATTTTACCTTTTAATGAAAATTTTCATTTCACTTAATTTTGTTGAAAGTATGAGAAAGTCCGGTTGTTGGGGAGCAGAACCGCCAGAGGCCTAAATCGTAGTTCTTTTGAGGGAAGGGACTGGGATGAGGACGCTGTGGTGACTCGTTACTAACATTGATTTTTCTCATTCACAAGATAGAAAAAATAACGTTATTTATGGCGATTCACGTTATCGTCATGAATGATTTTATCCATGTATTATTGCAAAATAAGTTGCAGTTTGACCTCATGATTCTAATTGCAAGTGATTCACCTTATTTAATTTTATTACTTCCAATGTTGTTATTGATAGGGCTGGCCTTTTGCTGTTCATGTGATTTTCATGATGGATTAGAATGGTTTTCAGCAGAGACATTTTGAAGCTTGGATTTTTCCCTTGCTCTCCATAGGCTTTCTATAATTTTTCGAAAGTATTCGGGATTGCTCTCTTGTGAAGATATTGGAGGCTTTTTTTAAGAACTGAACAGTAGATTGATTTAGTCCATATTTTATGTTATCTCCAAGTGTTTCCTATTTCTCAACTTATCTACCTCAAATTGAATTTCCCAATATTGTACTCCTAAAACACGATTCATATTTGATTTCTAGACTTTACAAATAATTCCTAATTGTACCTTTTAATTAAAATTTTCATTACAATCAACTTTGCTGATTGAATGAGAGAGTCTGATTGTTGGGAGGAGCCCAAAGACTAAATCCTGGTGCTTTTGATGGGAAGAGCTAGGATGAGGGTGCTGTGCAGACTGTTGCCAACGTTGATTTTCTCATTCACAAGAAGTAAAAAAAACGCTATTCATAGCAGTTTTAGCGTTATTGTTATAAATGATTTTATCCAAGTATTATTGCAAAGTAAACCGCAGTTTGGCCCAATGATTTTAATTGCAAGTGATTAATCGTATTTAAATTTATTATTTCCAATGCTGTTATCTCCAAATGTTTTCCTATTCTCAACTTATCCATCGCAAATCGGATTTCTCAATATTGTTCTCCTAAAATGCTACTCATATTTAAACTCTAGACTTTACAAATAATCCCTAATTTTAATGATTAATACACACCCTTTCCACATCCCTTTCCTTTTTCATATGTATTCTTCCTCTTTCATCATGTTGCTCCTGAATTTAATTTTTACCATTCTTTGTAAACCTCTTATTTAACTGTATTTGTATCTTTTTTTTTTTGATGAATAAACTTTCATCACGGAGAAAAAAAAAACAAAAACATTATTTTAGATTTTTCCTGAAGGTTTGCGATGATGGTATTTTAATTATTTTTATATATTGGGCTATTTCCATCATCTAATATAATTGGTAATTTTATCTAAAGACATTCATTGTTTATATTAGATGATGGAAATAGTCCCATATATAAATACACATTATTTTAGTCCTTTAATTTTTTTTCAGTGAGAATGCATAAATATATAGTGTCTATAGATAGAAAATAACCCAGGGTATCAAACTGTATAGTTACTTGCTCAATATAAGATGTTTATAACTGTTCAAGCAGATGGGCTTTGATTTAAAACTAAAGTTTTTGTACAGTAAAATGGATTTAAAAATTGTTGGCAGATGCATAATTGCGTTAAGTACATTTATTAAACTCAAGCTTCATTGATAAAGGAAAAAGCCAAAACAAAGAAACAAAGAAAAACAAACCTGTTTGGTAATTGGAATTTAAATAAGCACTTTTTTTTATATTAACTGACAAAACAAATTTATAAATGATAATAGAAGAGAAAGCTGTTTTTGCTCAACATATCTGGAAAATTATTTATATAAACACGGAGAGTATTTTCATTAAACTCCCAAAGTTCAGATATATATATTCTGAAAGAAAAAAACTGTTATAGTATTAAAACTTTATGGTTAACTATAATTATATACTATAAAAATTTATACTTATCAAAACTTTAAGCTATTGACTTTCTAAGCCTAAGTATAGATTATTATGGACAATGACGTATGTAATCTAGAGTTTGAATTTTTAAGTTGGAAAAATTGTTTATCAAGAAATATTAAAATATATTCTACTTTGTAAGTATCACTTTTACATTGTTTTTTTTTTTTTTAGAAATCTACTATAAAAAGTGTGCATGATGTGAATGTATGTGATAGGTAAATATTATAAATTTCTTAAATAATATTTTTATTTAGATATTATAAGAAAAAAAAGAACTAGAAGAGCGTTGCCTTCAAACCTCAAAGCAATATATGTAACTCTAGCAATTTTTATGGATAATTTACTCTACAAGTATTACCGTAAAAATTTTCCAGAGTATGACGATGATGCGCTTATTCGTATTGTTTTAACAATCATAAAAGCTGTAAGTTAACTTTATAATCTCCTTTTTAAATTGTGATTTTTGTTATTACTGATAATTCTGTAAATGTAGTACGCGTGTAGGTGTATCTGTAATAAAATGCTTAATACGTATCAAAATTGATTTAAAGTTGAATACATTTATTTTTACATATAAAGAAATGTATAGAAATTTATTAATTAAAAACGTTAGATTTTTAAATTAATTAAAAAAAAGTAAAAACGAATATTGAAGCCATGTGCCAAAGATTAGAAAAAAAAAAACAATGTTGAATCATAAAAAAAGAAACAATTAAAGTCTTTGTATATTTGCTTTTTAATTAATACATTTTTCTGAAATATATAGTTTTATAACATCTATATCACCAATAATTATTTAGGAAGTCTGAGTATAATAAGCTAATATAAGTAATTTAAACTCCTTGGTTGGATTCAATTCTTTTATAGATCCATATAATTCTGCAATATTTAGAATAAGCCTTTATCCAAAACCAATTTATTAAACTTTTTGATTAAATGAAAATGAAATTATATATTTGATCAATTTCTAATTTTTTTTGAGAAAAAAACTGTCGTTACAAAGTGTTGCTTGATAAAACATACAATTTCTGAAAATTTAATATAATCCTTAGAGTTAAATCTTTATATATTTTTTAATTTCCAAAAATCTATGGCTTGACAGCAACCAATGGATAGATATCTACTTTTTTCTTTTTTATCAAACAACTATAAAATTAAGAAAATCTTTTTGAATCTACAGAATAAAGTGAAGTTTAATTTTTTATTCTATAGACAAATTATTTCTCTATTTTGGATCTCTTACATTAAACATAATGTCAATTTTTAATTTTCTTTGTGCTTGTAATATTATTATTATTGATAAAAACAGTTTTTTTTATTAAAGTAATTTGCTTTTATCACTTACCACTATACTATAATGTAACGATAACGAACATATTTGTACATTCACATAATTAAAATTTAGAGTTTTGGTAAATTATGTCAAAGCTAATCTAGATGAGGGATTGAGACCTCGAATCAGATCGCACCTCAATTCCTTCATTAATGCTCTGTGATTTACTACCCTATGGATGACAGATATGAGATTACACTTGGCCTCCTTTAGTTCATGTGCCAGAAATAACAAAGGTGGATTATGAGATTCGGGAAATTATGAATAAGTCAGTAATTAACTAACAAAACACACACACATGGCTTACCTAGATAATGCATATATTAATAATTAATACTAAATAGAATGAATTTGGATAAACTTGAGGATGGGTTGCGAATAACACATTAAACACTATTACAGTTTAATATCTTTAATTATTAAAACATAAGTTAATTAGTAAAATGGAAGTACATTGGGATTTACACTTGCAGGTGTCTTACAATGATGAGTGGATTTAGATACAAAATCTGATCTCTAAAATGCACATTAAATTATTTAATTTTAAGTTTATTACAATTATTATTATCTATGGCTTATAATCATGCTGGACTTATGCTGTGCCATTCCTGCAAGATTTGCAAAAAGTTAAGTTTACAAGAATGACAATATTAAATATAATTTATTTATTAAAATTACATAATGATTAGTAAAGTTCTCCCTATGCAGATCATTTATATAAACAGGATCCAGTGTTCAGATGAATGCTGAACTGAATAACATTATGGAGGGACAGCTGGTGATTATAGTGTAGGATTTGTAACCATAGTTCTAAGAGTAAATTAGAGAATTTGGTACCAATGTATCATTACTCAAGGCTTCAGTAACTGAATGGCTTGGTACATCAATAAGAACAATAAGTTCAAAGGCTTGGATCAGTGTTTTAAATATTCTGCCCTTAAATTCAGTAACTTGCTTGGTACTCTTAATCTGAAAATATGAACAGGATTCCTATTTAAATGCAGACCCATCAGAGACATAGCAAAACTTGAGGCACTCCACATGCTTTATAAAGATACATCTACAACACTTCTTATTAATAATTATATGTATTTTAATACTAAATAACTGTGCATAAATTATATATAGTTTCAGTCAGCAAAACTACCTTATCCCAGTTTGTAAATTAGCATACAGAAAATATTCTAAAAGGGTTAGTTAAAGTTTTATAAAAAGGAAATTGATAGAAATATTGGTGTGAAAGTGTGTATAAAACACATACACTAGTATAAAAATAGATACACCAAAATTTATTCACACTGGATTTCACTTAAAATATGCATTTCAAATCTGCATTTCAAGTCTTCATTTCAAAATTTGTTTGGTTTTTATTTAACTATTTTTTAGGTAATGTTAAAATTTAAAGTTTTATTTTTTATCATCTTCATGATAGAGTAAAAAACTAGCAAGTTATCCATGCAGTATTTTTCCTAAAATCATATGTTCAACTGATTTAGCAAATAATAATTCTAAAAGATGCTAAAAAATTTATGTATTTCAAAAGAAATCAAAGAGAAGTCACAGAAGTAAAAGTATGTTATTTTATTGTTATAGTTAAATTCTGAACTTTTCTATAAGACCATCTCTAGCATGTTTTAACTAATTTTCAATTACTTATTAATACCAATTATTGTTACTAAATATAATCATTCTACTTATGTCAAGCTCAGATATAAAATGATGAACTTCTATAAAAGCATTAAGTTAATAAAAACAGTGACAATTATTTAAAATTTTCTTATAAAATTGTCACAAAGGACAAGTTTATAAAAACAATATTTTAATTATTATAAGGAATGGACTTCAGATTGTTTCATGATAAAAAAATTAATATAGCTATTCATATCAAGTTTACTTATTCATTTATTTATTTGAATATTTTTTAAATTCCTGATTGCTCTGAACATATTGTTATTATATTTAGAAAAAGAATAAATTTAAGTTTATAGCCTTAATCTTATAATAACAAAATTTTTTAAAAAGCCATTTTAAATAAGGAATTATCATTTTGTTTGTTACTCCTCTGACTTTCATTAGCATTGAAAATATGTTTTAAAAAAACTATGTTATTTGAATTATTTGCTAGCAGCTCCTGTTATTTTTATACTTGTAAAATTTCACTGTGAACTTTTTTTCAAAATATTTTTATGTATAAATATGCTTGCTGTATCTTAATTAAGGACTATATATGAGTTTTTATATTACTTCAAGAAAGAACAAAAGAACTAAAAAGAGATAGGTTTGTTTTATAAAAAAGAAAATTAATTTTTAATTTCTTAAAAAGGGTATCATAATTATCATGTATATGTTTTATATTTAAAATTATTATAGCCCTAACTTATATATTATATTATGATTATTATTAATTATGTTATTATAAATATATTTGTATGAAGAGTGTTTCAGAGGTGGAATTGGTAAGATATACAGTAGAAGGTTGTATTTTATGGATTAATTGTATTACTCCAGAATTTTCTGAATGATTATTTGAAATTATATAAATGTGTGTACCCAGATGTGAAACAGCTCTTTGTATATTTATAAAAAATATTTATGAAGGACAGTAATATAAATATCAGTATGTTTGTATGAATTTTAAATAATTTATACATAAAGTGTTATCATCATTATGCAATAATAATTTTTTCAATATACATATAATCTTAAACTGAGTGAATGGATTAGATGCCTCATGTATGTGCATGTGAGATGAATAATTATGTATATGTTTATTATTATTAACTCCATACCTTTAAATAGTAATATCATATTTAAGGCAAGTTTAAATAGATATTGTAATACTTTTATATACACTTAGCTCCTCCATGAAAGAGATTGTGGCTCATTCATTCATCGGTACCACCTGCACATAATAAATTTTAGCTAGTCCATATTTCCCTCCACTATGCCTAGAATTTCAATATTAGAGTATATTTTAGTATATATTTAAAAGCATGTTCAACTTTACAATTAATTATTAACTCAACTATAATTTTTTAAAATTTAAAGTATATTATCAGTGTTGAGAATAGTTACTTCCTCACCTGTACATATGTATTGTTAATGTTATAAATGTCTTATATTGCATAATATTTGTTGTTATCATATTAACATCTATTAAGCATCTCCACACTGATTTTCAATACTGTTTTTGATTAAAAAATAATAATATCTCCTAGCCACCTGAAAAAAGGCATAAAGGTATATTGTTTTACTTTATGGGTACTGATTGGACATAAAGACCATATTTGATGAATAAAAGAACTATTGGTAGTGAATATAACTTATATGATAAAATTGTAGAAGTGGTTTTTAAGAAAGATATACCAATGTATAAAGTTATTAATATTTGTAAATATAGTATAGTAGGTTAAAAAAGTAATACTAATTATTTTAAATAAATTTCTATTATATGGATTATTATGTGTTGTAAATGAATATTTTTATTATTAATTAAATACATTTGTGTTTTGTTGCCATTATGATATCATTGCATTAGGACATCTATTTATCAGAAAATCTATTTTAATAAACTTTTTATTGGTAATTATTTTTTAAGAGTATATTTCAATGGTCACATAGAGTTTATACATTTATTTTGCTTAATAATTATTTAATTATTTAACCTGCATTCTTAGAAGATAAATGTTATATTATTTACTTCATTTCAAACACAATTATTATGTAGTTGGCAGCATAAAAGATGCCCTTACTGCCTTCTACATTATTTTGATATTGCTTATTTAAATTTGCATTACAGAATGTAAGATTTCTGTATTTTATAGTCAATAGAAGTGAAATAATTATATTTAACTAATTGTGAGGCATTTAGAAATTGATTTTAAGGTACAAATTATATATTACATAAATATTTGAGTATTCTGTTATTATGTAATTTTATTTCTATTTTCTTAAAAAGATTAAAATTTCAAAATAAACTAAGAGAAGTGTCAAACATTCCATGTCTATCTTAAATAATAACCATCATATTTTTTGTTAAAAAGATCAAGTATTATCCTTAACATTTTGTTCCAAGTACATTTTAATCTGAATTTGAATCCTGATATCAAGATATTTTAAACTGGTAAAAAAACTTATATTTGAGATCAATATATTGTAAACTTGTAAAAGAACTTATATTTGAGATTATTTTAACCTCATAAAAGAACCTATATTTAAGATAGAAATATTTTAAGAATTGAGATAAAAATATTTGAATTATAAAAGGACTTTGTATTTTAATAATTATATTTAAACCATGGTATTGTCTACAAAAAACTTATAGTCTGGTGTTTTAAAAATCCATATATGGTGCCTGTCCATGTAACCTCTGATGGGTAGCCTTTGACTCTTTGCTTGGTGCATGTTCTGCAACCGATCGATTATTTGGATTACTATATATATATAAAACCAAATCTGCCTAACACTATACTAGCAAAAATAAAAATGCAAAACCATAAAACAATACAATACTAGATTAAATTCAAAGTTTTTTACCAAAATCCTTTCACAACCATGGTTTCATCTACTACAAATAAACCTTCTCAAGTGAAAATCAAACTATAAGAAATAACAAATATATACACACATAATCTAACCTTGCCATAATTTATTTCAAACTCCACCTTCCCTTAATATCAAAAGAAGTCTTCATAAGATTGATAGCCTCAGAATCAAGAAGATTTATCATCAAAGTCTTCTTTATTCTTCTTTTTAACTCATTCTTTTCATAAAAAATAACCAAAGCATTGTCAAATAATATTGTATGACCTGTATTCAATTCATGAATATATAAAGGTGAGTTAAGATATCTATGTTTAACTCTACTTATATGAACCTTAATCCTTTCATTAAGACTAAACTTACTCTGGCCTACATAAAACTTACCACAACTACATGGAATCTTATAAACAATACCAGGAATAGACCTACTATCAATAGACTGTTTAGAACCATTAAGTAATGAATTCAAATCAGAACCTTTCTTCCATGCAACCTTCCTTCCACCCAACAAATTACTATTCTTGATATTAAGGGAAGGTGGAGTTTGAAATAAATTATGGGAAGGTTTGATTGTGTGTATATATTTGTTATTTTTTATAGTTTGATTTTCACTTGAGAAGGTCTATTTGTAGTAGATGAAACCATGGCTGTGAAAGGATTTTGGTAAAATTTTTGAATTTAATCTAGTATTGTATTGTTTTATGGTTTTGCATTTATATATATATATATATATATATATATATATATATATATATATATATATATATATATATTATATATATATATATATATATATATCTTAAATACCGTATAAATATGTAATATATTAGCATTAGTTTATTTATATTCACTATAAAAAAATTATAGAAATTTATAGTTTTATATACATCAATGTTTGACCAAAAAATCGACTAATCACTAGCAGAATATGCTCAGTAGATCATGTGCAATCACATAACACATAATAAGTCATTATGTACTTCAATAGTTTTATAATGGTATCAAATATGATAATTCACTTTCTACTTAAATAGACACACAATGCTCAACTGGATATTAAGGTTTGAATGCCGATTGTAGTCAAATAACGCAGTTAAAGATTTTGTTAAATTACTAATAAAATTCATGTTTTGTTAATATCAAATTAAATTTTTGCTTGTCTTTTAAGTAGAAATTCGGTACTTGTATTTGATAATATCTCAACCTTTCTCCTGTCAGTTTATGACAACAGATTTAGACGACAAAAATACATGTCCTTCAAAAAAGTTGTTTGATTTTTCATTAAACGTTGTTTTGTATGAGATCATATTTTTCGTAGGACTTTAAAAAATTAATAATTATATTTACATGCTTATTTAGTGTTTAACTCTAATGTTTACATATTTGAAAGTTTTTTTGAAAGCAAGGTTATTTAAAATTGAGTTTTATTATTAGCTTTGCTTTGTTAATTAACATTAAGCCAATTAAAACGGTTTTAACTAAATTATTACTAAGATTGATATTCAAAGTTAATCGTGAGTTTTGAATGTCTATTTAAGTAAAAAGTGAGTTATTGCATTTAATGTGATTTTAATTGGTCTCCTAGGCAGGTGGTGGCAGAGCATTTGCTTGACAGAAACATGTGTCCCACAAAAGCTTAACTATGAAATTAATAAATATATACAAATAATTCAAAGTTGATATCTTTACTTATCTGATTTACAAACAAAATCACCCATCTAATCGTTATTATATGGAGACTTAAGAGATAGACATATACAGTCAAGCTTGTTCTTGACTCTCAAATACTTATGTGCTATTAAAAGAATAAATTAATAAATTAAGTCTGATTTATAGCTGGGTTTTTTATGTTATGCATATCAATTTTCAGTATTAATTAACAATGTTTTGTCAAAATAGACACTCGCACAGATATTGACAAAGACTGAACATTTGTTTTGCTTAATTATTGTAATATATGTGATACCTGCGGAACAATTTATGTATGTATAACATTTCTTTCCAGACATTTATAATACTTTCTTTTATTTTATTTAGGTTCAAAGTACTTATAATGACCCATCTTTCATTGAAATTACAACTAATTTCATCATTGTCCGCTTAGAAATCATGAAATCTCAACCTGTAAGTAAATGATTTTTTTTTGATAGTAAATTGATTGTTAAGTATATTTCTTTCTAAGATTAAAGGTAGGTCCAAAACCCGTTTGTATTAAACCGAAAAACTATTTTTTATTGACCTGTGTAATTTAAATTTAAAGAGAAATCAATAGAATTTGAAAAATATCTATCTATCTATCTATCTATCTATCTATCTATCTATCTATCTATCTATCTATCTATCTATCTATCTATCTATCTATCTATCTATCTATCTATCTATCTATCTATCTATCTATCTATCTATCTATCTATCTATCTATCTATCTATCTATCTATCTATCTATCTATCTATCTATCTATCTATCTATCTATCTATCTATCTATCTATCTATCTATCTATCTATCTATCTATCTATCTATCTATCTATCTATCTATCTATCTATCTATCTATCTATCTATCTATCTATCTATCTATCTATCTATCTATCTATCTATCTATCGATCGATCGATCGATCGATCATTTGTATGTTTATTTATGTATCTATTTTTTTATCGATGTATATGTTTGTATTTTTTATGCCTATGTAGTTATTTATCTACCTATCAATTTATCTATTGATGTATCTGTCTATTTGTTTATTTCTCTATTTCTCTCTTTCTCTGTCTATGTATCTATCTATCTATATAACTTTCTGTCTATCTAACTATAGTATCAGTCTGTCTAGATAGCTATATTTTCTTTCATACTTTCTATAAATTTTTATTTCTTTCTCTCTCGTTCTCGTCTAAGTCATGCTTATATATTTTTTTTGAATAGCCAAATTTAATTCCTAAAGAAGATTCATCTCAATATTTAGCCAACTTTAAAACATGGCAAAATCAACTTAATCCTAATAATAAAAATTTGCATTGGGACCATGCTATTCTTTTAACTGGGTAATTAAAAATTATTTTATTAATTATAAATAATGTAGATGTAACTTATGCCATCTACAATAATTTTGTCATCTTTCAGGTCCCAATATTTAATGAAAAAAATCAAATTAGATTCTGCTGGACGTATACTTATCATAACATTATCAAACAGCAAAACAATTTCACAACCTTGAATTTAATATTTATATTTACATTTAATTATATAATAATACAATTAATTCAATAGTAACTTATATTCAAACTTTAATATCAAATTGAATATTGCAAAGTTGTCCAGCAAAAATTGGTTGTTTGTGAAGCTTTTTTATCACTCATTGTTACTTGAAAGTTGACAAAATATTCTTATAGATAGCATAAGTTAAATTAATATTAATACTATTATGTAGGCGTTTAATTATATAAAACCAATCAAACTTTTTGCATTTACTGTTAAGTCCTCTAAACTTTCTATGTATCTTATACTATTGCTCAGCATAAAAATCTTTCAAATCACTGTCTCTCACTATTCAGTACTTCATCAGCATCACAGCTCTCAGGTAAGATAGAGATGTGAAACACCTGTACATCCATGCAGAAACTATGTTCAGACTTTCTATTTATATGAGTATTATTTTATAGCTTGAAGGTTATAACAGTTATATATGTATACACTATCTATTCTACTATTTTGTAAAAAAATATATTACTTAATAGATGGATATAATATCAAAATTATAACATTGACGTGAAACAAAAATAAAACTATGTAAGAATTCTATATAAATATATATTGAGATGATATTTTTCATCTCCTAATAAAATATTTAGATATTTTATTTTAGATTTAAATTTAGTATTAAGTTTGTTGTATAAATTTTATTTAATTTAATTTAGATGAACTAAAATAGATTGGTAACGCTAATTTATTTGTTGATCAAAGTTTTTTTAAAATTATATATTGAAATATAAATGGTGGCGGTGAAATATAAATACGTCCTGTTGTTGTAAATGTTTAAGCAAATAATTTTATTGTAAGATTTTGTGTACTGAATGAGGCGTTAATTGTATTGAAAATTAAGAATCCACGATCTCTAAAAAGTCAGATGAAAAGATGAAAATTTAAGTAATAACGGAGAAAATATTTATGCTGCATTTTCTTTGTTAGCATTCGTAAAAATAGAACGAAAGTGTGAAATTTGAAGACAATCTTAAGTGAAAGGAATGGGGGAGGGCATTCTGAAAAGACTCTATAAAAATTATTTGTAGGTTATTTTAATTTTATTTCGTAGAAGTTTCCAATGTATTCTAGCTAAGAAAAAGCACGATTCCTCCCAGGAATGCTTTTCCCACAACCATATCTTCGTATGCCACTTGGTCAATGAAGAGCAATTGCTCTATAACGAGAATCAGCTATGAGTTAGCCAAAACAATTCATTTGGGATAAAACGGACATTTACCATCTTATACATATAAGTAAACCTACGAACAACAAATTATAGTGAATGGCGATATGTCTTCCAACAATGCTTTTAAGCCGCAAACTTTACTTCCTCAGATTTATCCATATCAACAGCGCATCTTTTAAACTTGAACTGTGTAATTATAAACCCTTTTGAAGAAAAATGCAATCTCGTTATTTGCTTATGCTTCAATCTGTTAGAGAAATAACATCATAAGCAAAGGGGCATATTATAAATGTAAATTCAATATATTTATTCATGACATTTTATGTACACTTCATGAATAATTCTGCTATTATTCTTTTTATATGATCTGATGAATTTTGATTTGGTGTACCTCTTGAAAATGATGTTCAGAGTAGTTAGTTAATAATTAAGTATGAGGCAAATCTTTTATATATGTTTTTAAGTTTAGTTTTATTCTAAGTAAATCATACCATGATACATTTTGGTAGAATCAGTTATTTTCCAATCTTTGTTATGCTCTTTTTAGGCCATCTCCTAAAATGAACTACACATGGAGCAACTTGGATTTATGGTGACAGAGAAACTCTACATTTAGATTGCTCATGCATGCTGGCTTAAGTTCTGATGTAGCCTGTTATAGAACAGTAGTTTAGGAGATCCTTTGTAATCATCATGTCACTTGTAATAAAGGCATTTTCATGCACATCTATGTGAGTGGGATTAGTTAGTAAAACATTGATATTAAAAGATTGGGAGTGATGGTTAGGAAGTTAGTAGAATAGGGTTTTAAATTATGATCAAATAGATTCATTGGATCATATATTTAATGTGAATTATTAAAAGAGATTTTATTATGCTTTAATTCATACTTTTGAATTTTAATTTGTTAGTGAGGAAAGAAATCTTGCATTATTTCCATAGCATTATATTTTATCATCAATGTTTAGTCTATTTTCAAGATAGTAATAAAGAGATATTTGTCTCTCATGGGTACTCATATACTGTAACAACTATTTTTATTGTTGTAAATATGATCTCTAAGCAAATAAATTACAACCAGTTTACTTGAATAACATTATATTACATTCTAGTTTTTCACTACCATTCTTCACACATCTTACATTAAACTTTTTCAGCTTTTTGTTTTTGATTTAATTTTCACACTCAAATTGTTTAATTTGAACTATATTAGAAACTCTCTCTTTAAATGAACTAAAGTTAATTAAGTGCTTTCTGTTTTATAAAGTCAATCATGAAAACATTGCCAACTTAAAAATTATATTTTCTAGGAATATTTATCTTATATATGTAAATGTATTTATGGGTCTAGTTTTATATTTTATGTAATAATTTCTTTATTTTATATAATTATTAGATTAAAAATGATATAATCAAATAAACTTAACTTACTATAAAAATATTTTTTTCTCTTTCTAAGTGATTTTAAAAAAAAATTAATTAAAGAAAAAATTAGACTTTCTGAATGACTATCCAGTTTTGGATATTAAAAAATATTATTTAAATTATCAGTTGAAAACGCTTTACATTCAGTGTCTTAGAAAGTTATAAAGAAATAATTTAACAGAGAAAATATATTACAGAACCAAAATGTAAGGTTTTGCAAACATAGAGCTACGTATGCTCAAATGCTGTGCAAACATATTAAAAGATGAGAGTTTTTTTATTACTAATATATTTTGTGAATTTTAAGTAAGAATTATTTGATATAATTTCATCAAGTTAGTCTCTGTGTACTAGGAACATAGGGCATAAATGTTTAATGTATTAATTTTGAGTATATATTCATTCCAGGACAGAGATGGTTATTAAAAATATATTGTTATGAGATTTGTACAAATAAAATATTATGTTGAGAAATAATGAGATTTAATGTTCAATGATTAAAATAATGTTTATGTGAGTGATGCTTATACCACTTAGTTAAAAAAGAAGTTTCATGTTGATGTAGATAATATTGTATTAAATCAAAGAAAGTTAAAGTATGAAAGTTATTTTTCTTAATATATATGTGAAATAATGTTTTGAAGTTATTTCAAATAAAGTATTAGAAGTGATAAGTACAGCAGGTATTTGAAGTTAGGCACTTCTAAAATGATCTACCTGAAAAAAAAATTAATTCAAACATATAACAGTAGGTAGTGCTCAAATATATGACGATTAATATTGAGATTTAGCTATATATCATGACAGGTGTAATTACTGGTATATCATAATCATTCTGACATTTAAAATGATATATTTAAAAAGATTACATTAATATGTGTTACAGGATGATTAAAATGGATAAAAGTGAATACATGTCCTGTTCTGGAAACACACATATGTGTGAAATATTTAAGTTTAAAAAAAATAAATAAAAAGAAAAATCAAAGATAATGAAGAAAGAAGTAAAATTATTGATGTTGAAGACAGAACTATATTTAAAAGCGATAGAGAGGTAAAATTATTTACGCCGATGACTATATTTAAAAGTGATAAACATTCAACTAAAATATATTATAAATGTGCTAATTAGAATTATATATACATATTCGATACTAATGTATTAATAAATAATATATTCGTATTTAATTTGTTTCTGTGTAATTTATAATTTTTAGAAGCAGTCATGAGATGAAGATGAAAACATTCTTATAAAAGGAAAAAAACAAACAAACAATATAGCTTTTGATGACCATAGCGTTCTTTTATTCACTTATTTTATAATAATGACTTAATAGGTTGTATTAATTAAACCTTAATATTTATACCCAGGTCTGATCTTTACAATATATATATATACAATAAAATTGTAATAAAAATAAACTATTCGGTGATAATATATTTTATAAATAACTTTAATAAACGGCCGAAATAATTGTTATTTATAAAATTTATAATCATCATTATACTTTATGCTTTCTAAAAATTTATTAAAATAATTATTCAATAACAAATACTTTATTTTATTTACATATTCATGTGTGTGTTTGTCTGTGCGCGTGTGTGCACGTAGACATTAAAATATAATAAGATATTTAAATTTGTATATATTTTACATAGATTTTTATTTTATTTTTAAGTGCTGATATGCAACTTGATAACAGTTATTCAGTAGCAGGTAATTTTTTTGTTTACAGTTTTCGGTAAATATCCATATTTTAATCTTAATTAAAAAATATGATTGCAAATATTTATTTTTTATATAGACATCTAATTCGAATTTTACATGAATACTTACTGAACTAATCGTTTTATGGTAATAAAAAAGCTGCAAAGAATAGATTTAAAAAAATAAAGTGAAATATAAAAGTTATTAACTAAATAATAGAATTAAAAAATAAAAACATAGAAAGTCTTGTTTAAATGTAACTCAGTATTTAATTAATTCTGAAGTTAATAATGCTTATGCATATGCCGACATTTGTCAAATATATATGAGTATATATATCTGTTTGAGGCAAATATAGGATTTTTCAAAATATAACTATTACACCTTTATTTATGCAATACAGAGAGGTACCAATAGCTCAAACAAGCTCTTAATTAATAAGTGCGGTATGAGAAACTATCTAAAATCTCTATCCAGAACATTCCCATCTCCAGACCAACTGGTTTCGAGCTTATGGCTCACGTCAGTGGAGAGCTAGAATATTCGAACACTAGATGTAAAATATCAACTCAAAACCCAGCACTTATTTTATATGTATATTTAAGTAGAAACTCTGAAATTTTCGGACATTTTCGCACTTATTAATTAAGAGCTTGTTTGAGCTATTAGTACGCTCTCTATATTGCATTTTTGTAAATACAATCTTATAAAAGTAATGTCAGGTTATATCTGACTTACTTTTTTGATTATTACCTCTATTTATTTTTTAAAAAATCTGCACTTTTTATATAAATAATAACATTTCAAAATTTACTGTTGTTGTTAAATTTATTAAAAGTCTTATTTATTTCCAATAGTAATCATTTACCGTATTTAAAGCAATGGACAAGATTTAAAATTTGATAATGATTTAATAACGAAAAATGATAAACGACATTATTTACATAATAGATTTCAAAATAAAGAAAATGTTAATTAAATTTGAAACCTGTAAAGAAAAATGTTTTCTCTGATGGATTGACTTAATATATTTTACTTTTTTGTTTGCTTATTGTGTAACTAGTCTTAATTTAATTTAAGAAAAAACAACTGTTAATTGGGTGTGTGTGTGTGTGGGGTATTTTCTCAGCTCTATACAAGAATAAACACTTCTTTGTTTAGTCAATTGCCTAAAGTTCTGTGACAGTCAAACAAAAATAAATTTTGTCTATTCAAATAAAGTTTTAAAGTTAACGAATTTGTATTATGACTAACATTCTTAACATGAAAGAGAGTATCTTAAGAAATTTATCAGAAAGTGTTATGGATAATAAATTAAATCAAAAATAGTAATATTTGTCAAGAGTTGATGGCCAAGTGGTTAGCACAGCTGCCTACTAGCAGTTGTCCCGAGTTCGTTTCCGGCTGATGCTTTGACACATGAAAAAAATATTAATATTTGTTGATATTGACTCATTCCAACAAGAAATTGAAATATGGTTTCAATATTCTTGTTCAAGTTAATATATATTAACAACTCATGAATTTACTAAACAGTAAAACATTATATATCTATTTACTTTACTTAAATGTGCTGGAAAATCCCCATCAAAAATAAAAAATATATAAAATACAAATCTAGCAAATTATATATTCTCTACTGCTAGCTAGAAGTCATTCCTCACATTTAATTAAAACAAATCCCAAATATCACCGAGAATCTATTATAATATTTTAAAAATTGTTTGAAAATTGCAAACTTTAAAAGATGTTTTGACATATCTGAAAAATGTATATGTTTCCTTAGATAATGGCAGGAGAAACTCGGAAATTTGCTTGTCCATTTCACTTTATTTCTTTATAATATTTTGAAGTATAAAGAAAGAATATTATTATTAGAAACTGATATAATTTTTTTTAAAGTTATGTATAGTTATAAATGTTATATTTATTTATTTTTATTTTTTCAATTTGAACATTTAAAATATTTTAAGTATTTTTAATATTTGCTAAGAAATATATCTTATATAGATAATTATTATAAAAAGATTTTATTGCAAGTAATCAAGAGTAAGGAAAAATATATTTTAAGTAAAATTACACAGTAAACTACATTTTGACATATAAATTTATATTATATAATTAGTAGTCATCTTGAATTTAATTTTTTTTCTGAAAATTAAATTGTGTCATTCTCAAAAATTTAATGTTATAATCATGCTAGTACTTTTGTATTACTGGATTAAAGTATAATTTAAAGATCTATCAAATCAATAGAACTGATTCTTTGATGTAATTATTTAAGTTAACAATAAATGCTCATATACTTTATATATTACATATATTGATACAAGTATATAATAAACCTGTATTTCACTTATAATATATAAATAAATATATGCTGATAATAAATATGATATTTATTTAAAAATTAACTAATGTCTAAATAAAGTTTACAATTAATTTAGGATGTGCCACATTGATACAGACACAATGAAGAAAATAATGCATTCATTACAGAATTTTAAATCATAAATAAAAAAAATTGAATTATTTAAGTAACTGTAAATTTATAAAAGTAATGTCACATTATATATAACTTGCTTTATTGATGCTTTATTAATAATACACTCTGTTTCAAGTATATATATTTTAAGATTTATTTTCCCCTTTCACTTAAAGGAAAACAGAGGTGATATATATATATATATATATATATATATATATATATATATATATATATATATATATATATATATATATATATATATATATATATATATATATATAACAACTTTTCAATAATCTTATTTAAAAAAAAAAGAGCAAAATGTTTAAATTTAAAAGAAAATCACAGTTAAAAGAATTGAAAAAATAGATAAATCTTCATTATTGATTTTTATAATTTTAAATCATAAAATAAATACTTCTATAAGCACTTAAAATGGGCATTTATTAAAATATTTTTAATTTTTGAAACAGTGTTGTTGTACAAAGTATAATTATTGCTTGAGGCAAACTTATCAAATCAGAAAACATGGCCTAATCTACCTAATCCTTTATCTGTTCCCACTAAAAACTAAACGATCCAATCATCAAGAAGAGAAAAGCACTCAGGCTTAAATGAAAGCTGTTTGACAAATCAGATACAGTGGAGTCATTGTAGATTAATCTAGAGAATTGATCAGGGTATAAATAGTAGAGTTTGAAGTTCACAAAAAAGTTCTATTTAAGTGTTGCTTAGCTGTTTAGTTGCCAACTGATTTTAGTATATGTACAACTACACAGCTTATCCAAGCTGAGAAATCTAGTTTTTACTGTAAACCCTACAGTTGTTAGATATTGAAAAGAAAAATATTAATATGGAAATCATAAGGATGACAGGCTAAGTCAGTAATAGTTTTCTCTCTCCAATGGAAATTAAATAATGTCATTCAGCTTAAATAAACCAACCCCATTTTGAAATGCAATAGTAACATGTAGTGGATGAACACACTGGATAAAAATGAAGGTAACAATTTTATGAAATATTAAATACTTATATGTGTTTATAATAAAAAACATCTTATTTAAAACAAATCATAAATGATTATATTTTCATATAAAAATACATTTTATTGGGAAAAAATTGTAAATACTTAAATGTTTATAATCAAAAAACATCTTTCTTAAAATAAATCATAAACTATTATACATTGTGTATACCAAATATGTCTGTGTGGATAAATAATTAATATTTATATGTTTATAATCAAAATATATCTTTCTTGAAAGAAATAATAAATGGTTATATTTCTACATGCAAATACATTTTGTGAGGATAAATCCTAAATGCTTATACATTTCATATACCAAATACGTCTGTGTGGATAAAGAATTAATATTTATATGTTTATAATCAAAATACAACTTTTTTGAAAAAAATCATAAATGATTATATTTTTAAATGCAAATACATTTTATTGGGGATAAATCATAAATACTTAGATGTCTATAATCAAAATGCATCTTTAATGAGAGGAATCATAAATATTTATATTTTAATGAACAAAATATGTTTGCACTAGTATAAATCATATATACCACATATTTGAAATATGACTCTAGCTGGTAGAACATTAAATGTTATGTACAAAGCATGATTATACTGGGAAAGATTAAAAGTGCTTAAGAAAATAATACACATCTTTAAAAGAAGGAATTATTGGATGTTTACAAAAAAAAAACACAGCTGTACCTGGATCAAGGAATAATATTTGAATCACCACTAAAAAAAGAAAAGGACACCGTGGATAAATACATCACCAATGAGGAGTAACTAATCAATGGAAGCCAAGAAAATATGTGCATACCAGAAAATGTATCCTAAAGATGAACTATGTCAAAACTGAACTAATGATAAACTTTATGGGCTTATTGTTCAAAATAACTATGAAGAACTAATGATCTTAACAAATGTTGAAATAAATTTATTATTATATAAAACCAATCCAGTTGTTCATGTTGCATCACTTGTCTTTTATTGCACTTGTTCATGAGAATCTCATGCCTCCTGAGCTATGTCTAGCATAACTAGATCTAGGTAAGTCAGGTTGTAGTGAGATGGAACTCTAGTGGTGCCATTTGGGAAAACAAAGACATGAATTTCTAGGTGTTGCTATGGTGCTACATCCTTTGATGAGCAAGAAATATTGTTGTGGAGGGTGACATCTATATTGGAGAAAGCCAATTGATGGTTCCTTCCTACAATATGTTCATCAGGAAATAGTTACAACTGAGTTAAAGTGGGTGTATGGTGGTCCGGTTACAATATATACATTGCAATGAAATAAATGTGATTAGTTAAAATAGTTAATAAAATAATGCAATATTTGTATGAAAGAAATGCATTAAAATGGATACATAAAGATGCATTGTATTATAAATACATATGTTAACAGACATCTGGCACCTAATGTTCATCATCAGAAAGTGCCACTAGACCTCTAGTCTAATAAACATATAGTTTACTGATCAAGATACCAAGGATAAAAACCTCATATCTATACCATAACTCATATATCTAAAATCACCCTTGATTACAGAGAGCAGAGATTCTTGGTAAATAACAATTTACAGAGTAGACAACAGTAACAAAATGATGGATACATCTAACAATAAACATAATAATGTTTATTAATAAATTAACAAAGCATAATATATAATTCAATTATGGATTTAAATATTCAGAGTTATTTCAAATAATACAGAGTTTGAATATTAATTACTTCTTTTCAATTAAGCATATATTATATACGATGGTTGGTAGTTTAAATATTTCACTTTCCCATAATTTTACTTTTAGTATTATTAAATAATTCCTGAAATATACAAAGATCAGTCAATTTATCCAGATGTGCATATATATATATATATATATATATATATATATATATATATATATATATATATATATATATATATATATATATATATATATATATATATATATATCACATTTGCATTATCAAACAATTAATTATCAAGCAACTTTTATGACTATATGCTCACCAATGCAGGTTACTACAAAAATTAAATTTATATGATGTGCATTGAATCCATTCATTAAAAGAAACAAACAATGAATGACAATAAAGAGGACTATTAATCACCTATGTTAGAAAGCAAAAATATATAGATAATCATGAGAAGGAAAATCTCTTTATGTGTTGCAAAACATACATATCCATAACCATTTCAAGCAAGAATAATTATAAAATCATAGGAGGCCATAGTGGATAAATATCTGAGATTGCTGTGTACAATGCAGACATACATGTACATCAATTTCTTTAATTTCATACATGGGTAATGCACAGAGTAAATTTAAGAAATTGCTAACAAATTTAAACAGCTTAACAAATGATTTATAAAGTTATGCACCCATATCGAATAAAAGACACACACATAGTAATGATTTAAAAAAAATTAGTAGCCTTATCTTAATTAAACTATACTAATATATGTGAGAAAAAAATCTATCTCTTCTTAAACTTTCATTTTTTCTAAAGAAAACTCTCTGGTTTAGAAGTAACATGGATTGTAATTAATAGTTGTGGGGTAATTTCGTTACTTTTTAAAACTTTACAAGGCAAAAAAGGAAAATATTAAAGTTACAATTTTAAATGCAAGATATTTTCTGTTATTAAAATTAAAGCCATCAATATCAAATAAACTATAGCTTAAAACATATAAACATTAATAAACAAATAGTTTATAAAAAAGATAAATGTATAAATATAAAATTACATTATTAACTTATCTTTCAATGGATATTGGTAATGTCTCATATACCAGTTTATAAGTAAAAATTTACCTTAAGTTCCAGAAAAGATTACATGATCATCATTTCTTATGCTTGCTTATAACTGTTATTAACACAAGCAAAACTCTCCATACAGTTGTTGGATGAATAGACACTAGATGGGGATTTTATGCCCAAGCCTTCTGGCACCATTGATTACTCTGGCTTGCACTGAGTAGCAATACTGTATGAAAAGTTTTGCATGTTTAATCCCAGAGAAGACATTGAAGGAGATATTATTTTTCAGAAAAGTTGAATTTTATAGACATATCCATGTGTAAATGGAGGTAATAATTTCTGTGTCTTTATTTAATGTTTTGTTAATGATGTAGAGAGAGAGAGTTTGTCCTGGTATTTTTTCATATTGAGAAGTGTGTTGTTGAACTTCAGTTTTGATTGGACTAGCATTTTGTTGATTTTTCAGCAAATATAGTTAGCACCCAATGGCTATAAGATACACATTGGAAAGTAAAGTTAATTGTCTGGTGCTTTAGATGCTCTTGGTTTTTAACATGACTGCTGGTAAAAATTCTGGATAAATCATGCTAAGCAGGCAAAGACAATGATCACAAAATAAAAGTAAAATACAAAAATAAAAGCAGAATGAAAAATATAATTCTGAGCTGGTCTCTTTAATTAGCAAACCCACTCATTTTCCAGGAATTTTTTAAATAACAAAACAGTGATTAAATGTTTTAACTTAATAAGTCAGTAATTATTTCATTAGTAGATTTATTAAAAATTTCTTAATCCATTAAATCAATAACTTTTTATCAAAAATTTCTTTAATTAATTAAATCTGTAAGAACAAGGCATAATAAAAGAAAATTTACTTTTTAAGAATTTTTAATTAATGACAATAAACTAATTAAGAATTGATAAAAGTTTTATAGATTAAATATTCTTCCTGTAATATAAATTTTTAAACAGATTTCCCTCTTCTCCGTATTTAAAGGGATGAGGTTATATACATGTGGAGTCAGAGAGGCTTAAAGTCAACAAGGACATGACAATAATATTGGAAAGATTCCATCATCGGATTTTCAATGGTATGGATGACTGAAGAGTTGGAGCGTGGAGTAGAATGAAGCCTGTCCATTAAAGTTTGAAGATTTGCTATTTTTATATAAACCAAGTACTGATTATACATGTGTGTGAGGGATGATAATCTGGACCAATTGATTAATGCTGATTAAGCAGAAAATACATATATTGAGATCATTTTTCTTTTTTATATGTGTGTGATTATGTGTATTGGCTGTATGAGATAGAGTGAATAGCTGATGGGAGCTTGTAAGACTGTGTTCAAATTCCTTATATAATAATTTTAATTACATATTTTATTTAAACCTAAAATAACATTGACCAACTGTAATAAGTACAAACCTTTTAATATGTAGTGTATATAATACAAACATATATTAAAAAGAAATCTCAAAGCTGAAATTAAACTTGTTTCTTGCCACCCATGAAATATTTTAACAACTTAGATATTGAGATAGCAGAGTGCTATCAAAATATATGTATACAAACATCAAATGTAACATATTTAGTGAGTAGATTTTAGGATAATATTATAGAAGCAGTTATTTTCTTTGTTAAATAACCTTTAATATTTTGATTTGTTTTAAACAATACATGGTAAGAACATTTACGCACATTAATAATAGTGAGTATATCTGATTAAAATATTATTTATTTTTCATAAAATCCAGAGAACATCCTGTTTTGATATTTTGTTTGATTATTATTATTATTATTATTATCATCATCATCTTATAAATAAACATTTTTAAACATGAATTTGATTCTGGTATTTGCTTTCTCGCATCACCACGTTTGTTAGTTTACAGGCATATCGAATATTATATATATATATATATTGATTTTATGATACAATTTTCCAAAATTTTATTATTATTATTTCTTTCTCAAAATAATTTTAATAATTTTAAGACAATAATAACAATATTTTAGATTGTTATGATTTTTTATTTACGATGTAATAGTCAAGAGAACACATACACATTATAAAGATAACAGTTGTTTAAGTATATTAATACACACAGATCTTAAGAGTTACTTAAATTTAATTATTACAATAGAATACAGTTAGGTACAATAAAATACCTGTTGCTATCCAGCAGTATCAATTAAAAATGTATTCATAATTAATAACTATTTATACTTAGTTATTTATCATTAATTTTAAAAGCAAGAGGTAATAGCTAAGTCTTTTACATTTGTATACCTTTACAATATTTAAATATTATATAAATAATGTGAGTTGGGATATTTAATATTTAAATCATTACTTCTTATCTATTTTTGTCATATTTCTACATCTTAAGAAGTAGTGAAAATAGTTCCATTTTTGGCTAGATGATAGCTTATTGCAGGGTGCTAAATGTTAACATATATAATTTGGTTTATATATGTACTGCATTAAAAAATCATTACCAAATAAAAATTTTGCATTACTTGTGAAAAATAATTTTGGTATTTATACGTTTATTTGGGACTAGTATCAGTGATGGTACCATTCACTGGATGGTGCTGTCACTAGCACCAAACAGTGAAATATACTGTTTTACAAGGCAAGGCTGTGATCACCTGTAAGTGTGTTATGCTAATTTTTTGCATTTAACACTCTTGGTAAAGTGCCCTGTTGTAAGATTCTCATATTGACCAGTATTGAGCCTGTGCTATCATATAATTTGATGGTGTGTAGACTTTAAGTGAATGTAACATTTGAAATTTTATTTTAAATTGGTTGTATTACATTAAAATAATGTAATATTATGTACCCAAAATTGCCATTGAGGTGCAGTCTTGATAAAGTGAATTTGGAAGAGTGTAAGATAGGGTTAGTTTATTCATAAGCATTAATTCTTCTGTATTCACCTTAGTCATGTGATATTGGTAAGAATAACAAAATGTCAGAATTGGCAAGGCAAGTTTTTAAGTTGTGTGAACTGCCATGTACAGAACAGAATGCTGTTGCCTTTCTGCAAAGGCAAAACATACTGCCCGAGAGCAAGAACTGTGTTTGTTGGTCAACCCATGAGACTGAAAGCAAGCCAAACTACCATTTTGAGTGCAAGTTGAGATCCTGCCATCGAAGGTGTTTGGGGTCAGAATGGAACATGGTTCGAGGATTCACAACTTAATTTTTGTAAAGCTCTGTGGATTGTCTATCATTAAAGCCATGATAATTTGACTTCAAAAAGTGTGGTAAAAGTATTGGATGTGTCTAGAGCCTCCCTTCTATGCTGGATCTATGGGCTTCATGAGTTTTGCCAGGAAACACTTGCCATCAGATTGGAGGGTCAAGTTTTATTGTAGAAGTAGACAAGACCTTGTTCACATGCCACAAGAACCACCAGGGTAGAAGGTTGCCACAGCAATGGATATTCAGCAGAATGTGTCAGATGGCAAGCAAATGTTTTGCAATCACTGTTTCCTCATACTCTGTGCCAACTGTTCTGCAATCTATATGTGACAACATCAAATCAGGTTCTGATTGCTGGAAGGGGTACCACATGTCTGACCTCAAGTCTGCCAGTTTTCATCACCTCAAAGTCAACCACCACTACAATTTTGAAAACCCCTCCACAGGTGCCTATACTCAAAACATTGAGAAGCTGTGGGGGTCATTGAAGTGGCAGAATAAGCTCTATTGAGGCACTGCCAGGTCATTAGTTGAAGTCTACCTGGCAGAATTCATGTGGCAGCATCTACACCAAAAACAAGATCTCTTCCTATGTGTTCTAAAAGATATGAGTTTAGGTTCCAACTAATTACTACTTTACATTGTTTGTTTAATTTATTTGGTTAGTCAATTTTGTTTTATATTACCATTGTAAGTGAGAAATTTATTTATTTTGAAAATATTTTTTCTTAAGCCAAAATAATGCCAAATACTTAGAGATGAATGTTACTTTTTGTGTGTTTAATAAAAAAATGTTTCAGTTCAATGGGTTTCCTTGTTTTCTTATTTACATTAAGTGTTAAATCATCAGTTAGTTTTGAAAAACAACAATGTAAGGAAAAAGACATTTTATACTATTTACTTATTTAAAAAGTTATGAAAAGTTAATTATTTAATAAGGTCAGTTAGTTCTAAAAAGATCTAATAAAAAGACATCTTTTACTATTCACTTTTTTAAAAAAGGTAAATTATTTCTTTAAAAAAGACGATTAAAAAACGTTTATAAAAAAGTTATTTATTTACTTACTAAAAAAAATTAGTTAGTTCTTAAAAGGTCCCAGCCAGGTAACATTATATTTAAGTGTTTTTGAGTGGCTTCAGTGCCATCCAGTGAGTGATACCATTTTTGATCCTAGTACTATTCATTTTTAAATATATTTATAAGATTTATATTATTAATTTATTATGAATAATTAAAATAATTATATAATACTCTAACTTAATAAAAATAAATAAGTCTTTTTGTTTTAAATTTAATGAATTATTTTATTCATATAGGTTATGCTCCAGTGGGAGGCATGTGTGATCCAAAGGACAGTGCACTGTTAGCTGAAGGTAGGAGCTTAATAGCTTGTCACGTTATATCACATGAGATGGGCCACAGGTAAGAAATATAATTTATTTAAAAATAATTTTTTTATATGTTATAGGAATTGTGTAAATATATTTTGGCTAAATTTTATATATATATATATATATATATATATATATATATATATAATATACCTAATATATATATATATATATATATATATATATATAAATTAGGTGATAATATCCATGTAAATAGAAATAACTTTTAGTTTTTGATGTTATCAAAAATTATAAATTATCTTTGACAATCATTGATGCCAAAACAGTTTTTTCATTAAACCCATAATATATGTTTGTTTGAGTTTTTTGTTGAAGGAGAAGATATCCTCTTTTACTTCAAATTCAAGTTCTTATATAGATTTAAAACCAGTAAGCTATTATTTATAGTTGTGAAAATGCAAAATAATAGCATCTTTTTTGACAATCTTAAATAATATTTTAAACTTCTGAAAGTTATATATGGTGAAAAAGATATTTTCATGGATTCTTATTATAATAAATAATACAAAAAACTCAAACAAAACAGTGATTATATGTTCAACAATAAACATAGTTTGCCCTAGGAATTGACAATTAGTAGTATTTAATAATTTCTTTGTAACATCAAATGTTAAAAGTTATTTCTATGCATATTATCCCCTCATTTTTATTTTTATTTTAATAAAAATCAATGGAAATATTTAATTCAACATATATAACTCTGGAAAAGTTTAAAATATTATTGGCAGAATGTTAAGAAAGATGCTATTCTTTTGCATTCTCATATCTATAAATAATAGCTGTCAGGATTTAAATCCATATAAAAACTTGGGTTTGAAATAAAAGAGTACCAATTTTCTTTAACACGTAAACTCAAACAAAACAACTATTATAGGTTTAATAGAAAAACTGCTTGGGTCTCAGTGATTGTCAATTAGTACTAATTGATAATTTTCTGGTAACATCAAAGTTAAAGGTAATTTTTATTTATGTAGATATTATCTACCCATTTCTTTTCTTTATTATAATAAAAATCCTTGGAAATACTATATATATATATATATATATATATATATATATCTTTATTATGAACAATTGCTAATATATATATATATATATATATATATATATTAGCAATTGTTCATAATAAAGAGTTACTGAAACTTTGTTATAATGATATCCAGTTTTAATAAATTATGTTATTGCCACTTTAAGAATTTTGAACAATATCTCTTAACATAAGTAAAATCCTTTCTTTTTTAAAATTCTTTTTTATTATTTATCATATTTGTTATTTTTTAAACAATATATATATATATATATATGTGTGTGTGTGTGTGTGTGAAATAAATGGAATTTATCTGTGTGGTCACAATAAAAAGGAAATTGTAAATATTTTATTTTAAATGCTAAAATGTCTATACATCTATTGTATAATCAAATTACATTTATATAATAAGTAGACATAAAAAATATTAATGTTAATGACATTTGCAAACTTTAATATATTTTCCATTTAGATATCACTGGCATTAAGATTATTTTGTGTAATATTGTAATTACTAATTTCTGAAAAATAGACAATAAAACAGAATTGCTCTGGGAAAAAAGATGCAATAACATTTAGAATAATGTTTTTTTTTAAATCTTAGTTGAACTTCTAAGATTATTTGACAATAAACCCTAATTTGTAATTTATATATTTTTTATAATAAAAAATAAAAACTACTAATAAACAATACCTTTTTTGCATTCAAATCACTGGTAACATATGAACTGTACCATCATTTTTATATGCAGCTTTACCTCATTATTAAAATTCTATTTTTAATGTTATTTTGCTCACTTTATTATTTTATCGAGAAAATAATATTGAATGATGCTGACACCTTTAGAATTTATTTACAACTAATAAAACAATAATATTTAAATGTCATGGTATAACAATGATGTAAAAACTGCCTTTCAAGGTGTTGATTGGTTGTTTCTTCTGTTCTCCACCAGAGTTTTCTTGTCAATTAATTTTGACAGTTCAATTTTTTGATTTGATTTTTCAAGTGAAACATGTTTTAGAACTTTTTTTGGCATATTGATGATTTTTTTCACTAAATATGTAAAAAATATACATTATTTTAGGAAAAGAATTCAGATTCTGGTAGAAAATGTTTACTTTTACATGAAGGCAAATTGCCAAAAATAGATTAACAATGTACAGCTTCAGTTTATAATTGGAAAACAAACATATGTTTTATGTTTACCAGTATAGATTATTTTCATCAAATATAAATTTATTCTTAAAGAAACTTTAGTTCATTTTAATAAACTAATGAATTGTTAATTTGCATTTTAAAAAGTAAATTAAAACAAATGTAGTTTTAAAAGGTAAATATAATTTTACTGCTGTTCCTATAACTTACCAATCAAAAGTTTTGATCTATAATTGAATCTGCCAATAGGGATTTTGAACTATTAAAGAATTAATAATCATGTTTTCCTTTGTCTATACACATAAATGAAAGAAAAAACAGCTGAATTGGTAATAATGCTATAATAAAGGGTTAGTAAAGTTCAATTTTGACTCATTATTATTATACAGTGCTTTCATATATAGGAAATAGAAAGTTATATATATATATATATATATATATATATATATATATATATAACTTTCTATTTCCTATATGTAAATATATATATATATATATATATATTTACAAAGCATTAGTGTGATAAGTTAAAGATAGACATGCAATCAGTGTTCATAGTATAGATAAAATTCCTTACCATTAATAAAAACAACAAGATTTGGAAATTTATCTTTTTAATAATAGTTAGAGGCTTAGTTATCAACCACTACTACATAGTAAAAATTTTATCGACCTAAAAATATCCTAAACTGATTCAAGACCATTGTTGTAGAATATGCTAACTTGTACCCATAAAACTTTTGATATTAATATATTTCTTAACATTTAATTGTTACTTTTATATTTTAAGGGTGGAAAATTTGCCACATTCTGTTTTTAACACACACATACATGTATATTCAATGTGTGGAGTTATCCATTTATAATTATTCTATTAGAGAGTGCTTAACTTAGGACAATGGCTAATGAAAGCAAATTGACCCAGGCCAAGAGTTAAACAGTTTTCCACGTGAATGTATATAAATATAATTTTCAATATTGTAAGGAACTGTCACTGATTTTATTCCTGCTACTCTCGATTCAGAGCTTCTTTTTTCCATATTACTGAGTAAACTCTTATGTATACATTTTTCAAAAGAGTGTTTTTATTATTTTTAAAATAAGCTTTCTGAATCATATTTAAGATAAAATATACCCATCTATTGCACTATATTCTGATTATGTGTCCAGCCCAAATCATTTTTATCTTTCATTTTTTCTCAATGATGCTTATTTTCTCAGCAACTTATTTCATGCTACTTTACATATTTTGTTGTATGTTCTATAGTTTCTATGTTGTCTTTATATCAAATTTTTAACTCTCTATCTCAAAATAAGTAATGGTAAAATGCATTTATTAAAAGCATTTCTTCACCAGTATATAAACATATTTTCAATTACTATTAAATTATTTCTATTGAAAGTACTCACCAAGTTTGCTTCTGCATTTAATTTATATTTTCATTTCTACTGGAAGTCTGAAAAAACTATTTTTAGTTAACTTTTTCTATTCCAATACTATTCATCTTTATTTGATTTTGTTTTAAAAAACTGTTAATGTTGTTTTTTTAAATATTATTTTTATTTTTAGTCTTAATTTCTTGATTTAACTACTAACTCTTGTTTTGTTTCCAGAACATTTGAAGTATTATTTAAACAATTATATCACATAAAATATTCATTTGAATTTAATACTCTTCTTCTTGAAATACAAGCATAATTCATATACTTGGAGTTTAAATTTAATATAGGGGATTTGCTCTTTATCTCACATATCTGATATACATGGCCACATACAGGTGAAAAAGGTAAATCATCTCCAACTCTTCTTCTTATATAAACTTCTATGATTATTTCTATGTTGTTCTTATTATTAAAAATATTCTTAATCTCATTATATGTTCTGGTTACTGTTATTGAATATTTATCAATTTGATAATATTTATTATTGTTTCAAAGCTTTAAACCTATCAAATGCTTTTCCAAAAGTCTAATAAAACTTACTGTCATTGGTCTTTCTTTACAAATTATTTTAATAATGTTTATACCCTTTGGAATATATATTTGAATGTAAAATTATTTATAGATGAATTATGATCATTTTTGTAAAGGTCTGTATTTCCCAGTTTTTTAATTTTTCTTTTCTTTTTAATACCAGTATCACTATTAGATATTTACAATCATTTAAATATTTAATATATGTTATTCTAATACTTTCTCATTTTTTTACTTGATTATATAAAAAATTTTCAATAAAATTTATAATATTCAAAAATTTCCCATTCTTTATAGTATACAAGTATGTAAATTAGAGGTTAATAAGGGAAAATCTGGGGTTACAAGGTCCCACAATGGGAGAGCTATTTGTAACAGTATACCATATTAGGGTTGAAGTATCATATAGAAAACATCATCCCCAAATAACCACATTATAAAATTTTAATATAAAACCAATGAATGAAAAGGACTAATTACAACATCATCCAGCATTACAGAGAAAAATAATATTTATTCATCATCATGAATGATCAACAATAAAAAAAAAATCAAGTAGTCAATCTTGTGACTATATTTGAAATGGCTCTATTTGATACCAGGCAAATTATTTAGCTGCTGCACAACTTAGGGCAGTTATACAACACAATAATTTGGCTGCACAGACTCAGGTGCTAATCCACCAGAATATATAAAATCATCAAATAATGCTGAGATATTAAATCATGCTGATCATTATCAATGTCCTGGCCAAATAGTTCCATTAAAGTACTGGCCAATTATAAACTTAATTTCTAATGAATAATAAACACAATTTAGTGCCTGTAACTTTAATGGATATACAATTACACCCAGTAGAAGTTATCTGGAATCCAACACCAACCTAAAAACATAATCCATATAACTAACTGTTATGATCTAATCCAGCACAAGAAGCAAGAAATCTATAAATTACTACTGTGAATAAAAGATAAATAAATAAATAGAGCAGCTTATTCTAAATCACTTTAAATAATTCATAAGTTTATCCTATTATAAATAAATAGTTTTATTGGGATAATTAAAAACATTATAGAACTCTAAGCTGTCTTAAGATAAAGTGAGATACACTGTCAATTCATTTTACAGGAGTTGGAAGGAATAAAAATGAAAAAAAAATATTTTAAAACAATTATTTACTAATTGATTAACAATAAATAAAAGAAATTGACATGATAGTATGAAGGTTTAAACATACATTTCATCAAAATAATATATAGTTTCATAACAATTACATTAACCAGTTGATTTTTATTCATTAAATTAACTTTTAACTCATTAAGTTATTTTTTTTAAAATAATTGAAAAATGAAAAAATATCATTTTTCAAAAAATAATCAAATTCACAATTTTTGACTTAGTTTAATTAATCTTTTGTTAAGATTTAGGGGGAAAAATTAATGAAAAAGGAAAAAACCGTATTCCAAAAATTAAATTTAGATTAAAAAAACAATTAAATTAAAAAAAAAAACTCATAATTTTAAAAGAAAATTGAATGGATTAAAAAATATATATTTCACAATTTGAAAACATTAATAAAAATATTTAGAATTATCAATTTTTACAAAAAATTATTACTATTATATAAGAAAAAATCTTTTTTTTACTATTAATAAAAATACAGGGTGCAAACAAAATCAAACCTTTAACCAGGTTTGATTTTTCTGTGGAGTCCTTTTTTTCCAGTTATAATTTTTAATTGAATTTTGTGATTGATGGTTTCTACACATGACCAGGATTAATTTACTCTTTTTCTGGTATGCAGTATTTTCAGATTAACCAACAGCAAATTTTATCAATATCTGTCCAACAGAGACTCATGCTCTTGGTTGAAGATAAGTTTTCAGATTACTTTAGGAGATATCGTCTCTGCATTTTATTCAAGTGAAGACAGGTTACATGGAGAAAAATGATGCATAGTTTTTAGCTGAATTTAGCACATGATTTCCATTGTAGAAAGCATTTTTGTGACTAAAGTCATAGTATGCTAAAAGCATGTTTAAAAACTTCTGCTGTTTTATGCATAAGCTTGGTTAAGACCTGCTAAACTAAGCAACATGTCTACTGTACTATGTAATAGCTTGATGAAGACTTCTGCTTATTTTCTAATTATCAGCTGTACTAAGTCTTGAGTGTTGTCTTCAACAGCTAAATTAGGATTCAATTTTTTACCAGACTTTGGGTCCTCTCATTTATTCACACCCTATTATTATTTTTCTAAAAAAATTTACTTACAAGTCAAACACAATCTGTTTTCAACATGATAATTTTTATAACACCCAATTAAGTAAATTTTTACAAACACAATTTTTAGATATATTTTTCTTCTTAAACTTTCACATTGAAAAATAAGTCAAGAACTTGAATCAATATCATAAAATTCTTGTCATTTCTATCTAATTAAAAAAAAATTCTTTCAAAAAGAAATACAAAATAATCAATTAATTGCAATGCTTTGATTTTTTATAATGAAGAAAAATAAAGAGAAAAAAACAACAACTCAGACTAATTAAAATAAAATTCACCAAAAGCATTAAAATCTTATATATATATATTTAAATATATAAATATATTATATATATATATTTAAAATACTACTAAACATAAAACTTTATTTCTCTTAAAAAGTTAAAATTAAATATTAAACAATTTACAAAGTTTCTTTTTTGTTCTTTGTACCTTTGTTTAAGAGAAATTAAAAACAACTGGTAATTAAAAAAAATTATTGAAGGGAGAGAAACAGAAATTGTATGAGTTTATAATTTTTTCTCTCTTCTGTCAAGATTGGCAATTTATAATACACATTAAATTATGCATATTATGATTAAAAACAAGTTTGATAATTATTTAAAAAATGATCTAGAATGTTCCTACATTCATTTGGAATAAAAGTTAAACATTTAATTAAATAAACCCCATTATTATATAGAAAATGTACATGAGAAAATTAAATATTATTTTTGGTATTAATTAAATAATTATTAACTAAACTTGAGTAATACACAGCCAACTTATCTAATTATCTTTAATGCAGCTATATAGTCATGTACTTACATTATTTCAATATAATATGGGAAATGAAATTGGATTGGAACCATTCCTTGTTATCTTAATTTGATTCACTCAATTCGAATTCACTGCAACAAAAATTTATGTTAGTCATGCATAACTTCATATTTCTACAGACTGACAAGCTGAGATATAGTTTATTACGCAATGTTGGGATATTTGATTTAAAATAATTGTCTCTTTTTTTGATACAAGACATTTCTGGAGGTAGAGTGATTATTGGCATAATATATGCATTTCTGTTTCCAGTACTATGATGGACAGAAAGACTTATCACAAATCACAAGCTTACAATATTGCATGAGCACTATAAAGCATCTCAGTTTAAGAATAAACACAATTTTATACCCTGAGTACACATTGAAAAAATGACCAAAGGAATGTATGGCCAAATTAAATACCTTTCTCATTTACTTTATGAGTCATATAGGCTCCACATCAATAAAACAGTTTTGTGCCTAATAAACAACACAGTATTATACAGCTCTGATTCTCTGAAAAACTTATTTGAAAAAAGTTTAAATCTTAGGTAGGTGTAGTGTAGAGGTAAATTTTTTTTAATACTATGAACACACCACATCATTAAATCTATAAAAACATCACCTATCCACTATAAGCACTCAAATCAAAACTATCATACCTCATAATATTTTCCCCATTTCTTCAAGGTATCTCTTTATCTTCTCAGTTTCTTTGCCATCATTTTGGTTTTTATTGATTTCTGAGTCAGAAGCATAACTGTACTTTGTGTTGGAAGTCTGAGATCATGATCAGATTTCTTATAACTCTTTGTGTTCTGATGTGAACTACTTCTGGTTTGTCTAATTATCTGTGTTATGGCAGGTGATAGAGAGTGATATTCCTGATGAGCATTTCCTGAATGAAGCTTTGATCCACTTTGAGATTTTTTAATTATTTGGGTTCTTGTAGGAATAGTGATACTATTACTTGATTTTCTACTATTTATTTTATGGTGTCACTTCATCTATTCTGTCCTGATTCTAATGTAGGAGCTTGATTTTCCTCTTATCAGCATATATGAATTTTTAAAAATATTTTATAAAATAAACTTTACATCACACTTTTTATGCAATCCTTCATCTTAACTACTACTACTACTACTACTACTACTACCAATAATTGGGCTTTTAAAACCTTATTGTCACAATAGCAGTGTTTATTTCATTAATTTATTTCCCCTGCTTTATTCTCCTATTGTATCCTGTTCATGTGTGTATGATTGATTTCTATGTCTTTAATATTTTAATTATAAATACATATTCATGTAAAACAAGTTTATATCAAGAACCATTTATCAAAACCTTTCTTAGAGATCAGATAAGAATCTGAAAGCAAAAGAATGCATAGTAACCTGCCATCCTGGAATAGATACAGAATCCAGCCAATGGACTAAAAGTATACAATGCAGCATGGATAGCCAAAGGTCTATCTCAATTTGGATACAATAATCTACATACAATACAAAATAACAAAAAAAAAAGCCAAAATCTTTGCAAAACTCCAGCAATTAGATTTTATTGATGCATACATAGTGTGGAAAAAATGGTGAATTTCTCACTACCATAGACTACATGCCTCTTCACAAGGAACCACTGGATATATTATGAAGGGTAAACAACCTAGATGCCAGCCCATCAAGATGGAAAGTAACCAGGCATCCAGATGTATGAAGTCCAGGTCAGGTAATGGGCAGGAAACTTGGATCCCACCTAAATTAGAGTTCCTAGAGGGGCAAGTCTTTGTACATATTGTATATAGTTTATATAATAGTCTCACATTTATGGTTAGTTTAACATACGCAGAATAGTGTATAAATAGTTCAATATATATATATATATGAAAAACAAAAACAAGTTATAAATCACGTAACTTGCTATCACTTGCATTAATGATCAATAGATGGAGCTTTACCAAAACCTCCGAACAAATGTTATATATATATATATATATATATAACATACTATATCCCTATATATATATATATATATATATATATATATATAAGGGATTAGTTTTTGGTTTTATTTGTGCATTGGAATCAAGTGCAGGATGTAATAGGCAAGGTAATAAGGAAATAATATAAATACCACAAAAAAAAAAAAATCAGTGATTGCTTACCAAGCCTCTAAGACAATTCATTTTTTTTGTTGTTGATTTTCAGTTTCTGTGACTTCAGTGATATTAAACAGTATTCTCTATCTATCATATTGTTTCACCTACTATGTTCCATAGTAGTCTACATTTCCTAGTTTTAAATCCCCAAGTTGATGTATATTAACTAACAGAATTAAATAAAAAGCTATAACAGTACATATATGGGTGTATGTGCATATATTTTAAAAATGAATACTTCCATGATTAAGCAAAATAACTTAATAAAAGGTATAATAATGTATGTGCATATATCTTATAAATGCTATTGCAAATAATGTTAAATAATTTCTATAAATAAGGCAAAAATATTTCTAAACTTTAATGTGATAAAGTTAAACATTACCTAGTATGTGAATTTTCACACATACTTATATATAATATAAAAAAAGCTTGCAAAGTTATAGATTTCAAACTTTGTTATTTCTTTTAAATTTTATTTATTTCTTAAAGGTGATAAATCTCACACTTATTAGCCCTCTTTGCCTAAAAGTTATAGTTTTTAAAATGACAGACTCACATATATATTAGAGTGTTTACCAAGCTAAAATCTGTTTTTGTAAAGTAGTTTATTTCTTGGAAATTAGCTGACCATCCCTGGGTTTGTTAAATTTGTAAAAACAAGAACAAACTTAAAAGGTATTAAATTTAGTTTTGTAACACAGAGAAAGCTAGATAACTGCTGCTATTTTTCTTAATTATTTGTTTTTCTCAATTATTTTTGTTTGTAAAGCTTATAACTCACATGTAAAATAAAGATTAAAATTTGTCCCAACTGGTAAACAAATCATGACATTTTTTGCAAGGGAAGTATGTTATTATAAAATCTCCTAACATAGGTCACTCTAGATAATTTTGACTTGTAATGCTGTCAGGAGTTATGCCTGCCTGGACAATGAAGAGTCAAGGTTATAATGTGACCCATTACTCTCTGCTCTTCCTGGAAACAAATCCACAGGATGGGAGCAGTTCAAACCAGTAGCCTTCCTGGAATGTAAAGATGAACAGACCAGCCAAGAATAGAAGTGCTCAACACTATGGAAAAAATACACCTCTGCCTGGAAGATCAGTAAAATAATCCACAGAGCTCTGTAATAAACTCTCAGTATGAATTTCTTAAATAATTCTAAGCTAGCTGTATATAAATGTGCACAAACTTATCATTTAAACTTTCTTTATTTAATAAATTCTGTAATCATGCTAAATTATAACTAATTTCTTAAAATAGTTTACGAATAATTACTTTGTAAAACTAGCCTAACTCTTTAAAGTAAAATAACTTACTAATGTAATTCTTGATAAATTTAGATTAAACTCTAACTATATTTTTATCTGTGGATATGACTTTTTTATTTTATTATTTTTATGAATTTATGCTATGACTTATTCAGAGTGGAGATTGATACTCAGATTCTGTAGAGGAGGGGAGAGAGATGATTAGAATTCTACATAAATAATTTACATGCATCCAAACATACACATACAATCTACAGTCTAAAAATGTATTATATATAATAAAATAGCTACTATATATTAGCTGACTAATTAGGTTTGCTTCTTATTAACAGAGATATTTTAAAGCATATTTGGATTAAATAAGTAAGTCCTTATTATGCTTTATTTCTCCCTAGAATTATGGTATGAACTATAAAAATTATTTATAAGCTTGATCACTTAATCAACCCCTTCTTTAGCATGTTTGAGTAAGCGAACTGATGAACTGGTGTATAATGGTTTAGTGGAAAAAAGCTATATATTTATCACATTTTACAATTTAATAATGATCAATGATCATTGTTTGGTGAATGTGTTCCTTATAAAGCATACTTACATGCATATGCATCTTGCTATATACAGATATTGTATTAAACAGAATTTGGTTTAAGGCCATTTCATATCTTTATTCTCATAGCTTTCCCTAGAACTGGAACACGTGGGTCCAGATTGTTCATGTTTCAAGCTAATCAGACCTCCAGAACAAAATGTTCTGTTCTCATAGCAAGTTGTATAGTCCATGGGAACTGATCATTGAGTTAATAGATCCCATGAGGAAACACATATTTGAGACACCATTTTATTTTGGTTAATAAAGCACAATAGTATCAGAAACTTAGCTATAACAGATCCCAGTTCATTCTGCCATTAATAAATTGAACTTTGATTTGAATGCACAATCTAATTATGTAATAATAATCTGTATAAAGAGCAGATTTAGGTTAACTTCAAGATATATAGAGTAATTATAATTATTAATTGCCTCTTGCAAGTTAACTGTTTGCAACAAATCTTATAAGCATCTCATAGCAAGAAAAAAACATAATTAAAACTGTAGATTATAATGTAATAAAGTTGTTAAGGAATGAATTCCAATTTAATTGTCCAGTGCAAAAGATGAGATTCTTTAACTCATTCATCTAATTGTAATAACTGTGGGAATTCCAATGCACAGAGGGATAGTGGTCTTAATAATTGATTTGTTTTATTAAAAGATATAAACTATAATATTATTTAACATATGTTTTTATAGTTCATTTCAATCCATTCAAATCACATTAATTCTAGTTTATTTAAGCAAATTATGTAACTATGCATTGCCATTCTGGGTTGGTTTATCCAATCATTAGTTATCTCATAAGCCATAGATGTGTGTGCTTAGTGAATCATAGCTGTAAGAGTTAATTCATCCATGAGTATTTTGTTCCACCCTTTCTATTACTGGCATGTGAATCAAAGGAGTCCAAGTGCAACCTCATATATGTCATTCATAGGATAGTAAATCACAAAGCATTGGTGAAAAAACTAAGGTGTGATCTGATTCGAGGTCTCAACCCCTCATCCCAATCAGCTTTGAGGAATTTGCCAAAACTCTGGATTTTGTTACATGACTGTACAAATATGACTATTACATAGGATATATTCTTTTTTCTGGGTATGCCAGAATCTGGGAAAAAAACCCTATGTAATGGTAAGATTTGTACATCCAGGTAGTAAAATCCAGAGCACAGGTAAAACACATTAAAGCTGACCAAATCTAGATGGTGAGATCCAGAGTTCAACCAACATTCAATCCTTTCATCCTTACTCTATAATTTACTGCCCTATGAATGACATTTGTACATGAGTTCAATTTAATATATATATATATATATATATATATATATATATATATATATATATATATATATATATATATATATATATATATATATATATATATATATATATAAATAAATAAATAAAATGTCTGTTAATTAAAAACAAAATTGTAATTATAATTGAAATAATAAATTTAATGGTTTACATACTATTACAAACAATCCCTGTCTCAACTGCCATTAAATTCAAAATCAAAAGCGAAAACAAACGTCATCAATTCAAATTCCATGAATCTTGTATTTTAATGTTAGCAGCTTGTCAATTTATTAAATGCATTAAATTAAAGAGGCAATTTTTATAAACAGGAATAAAATGCTTTTAATAAATCGACAAGCTGCTAACATTAAAATACGAGATTCATGGAATTTGAATTGATGACGTTTGCTTTCGCTTTTGATTCTGAATTTAATGGCAGTTGAGGCAGGTTTAAGAAATTAACCAAAAGTACTTCTGCAGATTTAAGGATTGTTTGTAATAGTTTGTAAACTGTTAAATTTATTATTTCAATCATAAATAAATATATATAACAATGTACAAGCAAATTAATATGGAGTTGGATACACACTGATTTATGAGCAATAAATAAATAGACACAAATTATATTTTAAATAATTTAATAAATAATATAAAATAAATCATAAATAAAACACACAATAATCACATGATAGGTCCATGGGATACTATGCTTGCAGGCATTATATAATAAATGAGATTGGTAGTTACATATTCTCTCATTATACATATTTAAAAAAATAATCTGCAGTGTTCTTGTTTATACCTAAATTAATATGCTAGCTAATTTGCAGTCTACCAAATCACACAGAACATATTAGCCAAAGTTACCACTAAGCATACAGCACCACAATGGTGTCTGTCTATATATAAAGTTTAAGAAGTAAGCACATAATCAGGCCCAAAGATATGCAGGTTAGCATGTTAACCAAGATTAGGGTTCAGCTTAATGCTTAATAATCATTTAACAGAAGGGAGAGAGAACTGGTTTACTCTAAATTTACTTATACACACTATGGCACATATTAAAATATTAATGAAACAATTATGGTGCAAATGGGCCATTATTCATGAGCTTCAGCATCGAATGCTTGGTGTCCTATGACCGAATGACTTGTCACAAATATAAGAACATTAGTTGTTCAGGGAATTGGATAAGCTTTTAAGAAAAAATCTGGATCCTTGTGTTCCAGTTCTAAATGTGTTGTTTTATCTGAACTAAATGGATGAGCATGACCTTCGACAGTGACTCCTCAGAAAACGTACAGCAAGCAGTTAATATACAGAGGGTACTTAGTAAGGACACAGTCACAACCTATACATATATAGAATATAAATATGTTAAACTAACTTAATGTGCCTTAAAATTAGATAACATTTATTGGCATATTTATATAATCCAGCTCTCAAGAATAGTATATCAATCATACTATGTTTAGGGACTAAATATATTAGTAATCTAGATTAAGCTACCACCTGCATTATTAATATATGTAATATTATCTAAGGAGGGGAAAGCATATTTGATGGGCAGTTAATAATAAAACATTATAAATATGCTTTAACAATATCCCTGTGGCTAGTTCCTATGATATATGGATAACATTTATAGTTACAACTCCATACTATAGCTAAGCAAACTCAACTTTATCTAGGATGTAACTAATTACTACAATATTAATACATAAAATTAATTAGTGTAAATAATAATAGGATCTCGAAACAGGGATTATTATGTCCTATTACTGTTATTAGTAATATATGTATATCATCCACAGATAACTGGTGCCCAAGAATGATTTGAACAAATTTCAAACCATTCTTACATAAGTTAATTATCCATTGAAAAATTTAAAGGATCTATTAAATGATTTGAAAATTGGATTGAACTATGAAAGTACAATTATTGGGAAAGATAATTATATAGTATACACATGCTTGGAGGTAAAATTTAGAAGTTATGAATTACAGCAATCATGGATTAAGCATAAAACTACATAAGAAACTCTGCAGTAAAAAGAGGCAAGGGCAAAAAGTTTTTTTGTATTAATTTAATTATAGTAATAATTATTTGTTATTAGATTATATATAATTAATGGCATAGGATAAGTAAGACACTTAGGGCTGAGTTTGAAGTAGTAGGGGTAAAAGACAGGAGGAAGACACTGTGATTGTTTCTTGTGGGTTAGATAGAAATTAAGTCATTGAAAGAGATAAAACAAAGTTAAATAAGGTAAAAATGATTAGAGATCGAAATGGAGAAAAACACTGAAGACCAAATAGTAAGAGATAGGAAGGAAGAGGTAAATGAAGGGGGTGTAGGGAAGACTGGGAAGGAAGGCAGGGATAAAGGCAAGATACTCATGTCTGAAAGAGAAATTATAGGGGATAATAATAGTACAGATGGGGAGATGGAAGGAGAAAGAACGTAAACCTGTGCTCAGAGGAAACTGTAGGGAACCCTGTATATGCTAGACAGTCATACAAAGAGACACCAGAACTTTGAAATGTCATAAGTATAGACATACAGCAGCTCTTGCTATCCAAGTTGATAGGGTTGGAGAAAAAGTTTGAAAAGGAAAGGCATGAAAGGGAAATGAGAGAAGAAGAAATAGAAAGGAAAAGAGAAGAAAAAAGAGAGAAAAGAAAGAAAAAGAAATGAGAAAAGAAGAAAAAGAAAGAAAGGCATGAAAAGCAGGAAAAGGAAATGAGAAGGAAGGAGAAAGGAAGGAAAGTGGAATCAAGAGATAGAGAAATAGAAAAAAGGTTCCAAACTGTGGGAAAAATAAAAAGACTATCCCTAGACTATGAAAGGAAGTCCGAGGAAGCAAATAAGTTTGAGGGACTCCTAGAGGACTACAAGAAGAAAACTTCAGAGGTTGTTCAGACATTGAAGGGAGAAATGATACTGGCTCATGATAAGATGGACAAGCAAGAAGTAGCTTTCCAGGTTGCCATATTCCATATTCATCAAGAGTTAGATGAGGAATGGATCTGTTGGGAAAAGCAAGGCAATAATATTAAGGGCCTAATACAGGCGGCAGTATGTGAAATTAAGGACAATATAGAATACAGAAATACAGAAATTATTTAAAAAGCCATTAATTAAAAAAGTGTTTGTTAAATGCTTAAGTTTAAAATGAGTCATTACATAAAGTTAAGATTGTTTTGTTCACCAAAGTCATAGTCCATTGTTGGATTCATAGAAGAAAAGTTTACCAAAATGTAAGTGAATATCTGTTTTAGTGTTGTTTCATTTTTAGAAGAAGTTTTGAAACAGTTTTCACTTAATGATAATTGAAATTATCTATCATTCCGTTTTATGCAAATAGATGACATTAGAAATAGACAAAAGCTATCTTAAGTAATTCTTATAATCATTAGAATATTATAAACCTTTTAAAAATAATTTTAAATGAAACCAAATAATTCTAAAAAGAATAGACACTAGAAATCGTAATTTTATTAATAGAATAAATAGGAAATTCATTTGGACATCAAATCTCATAGAAAACATGGAATAGAATATGTTAATGATGGTTTTAGGAAATTTATCTTTGCATCAGATTTTAGCAGTGTTAAACAAGTTTTAAATGTTAATTCAATCTCAATTTTAGAATTGAACCTTATAGAAAATAACCTAAGATATCTCCCTGCACAAAAATAAGGTGTCTTTATTAATCAGAACAGAAGTTATTACTCCCCTTCCGGTGGATTGGAGGCCACAAAAAAATTTTTAAATCAACACAGAATTACAATGAAGTGATTCCTGAGCTAAAAAATAATGATTTAATGACAAAAATGAGTACAAATGATGTTTTAGACCTAAACAGACATTGAAGCTGCAAATTATTCATACTCTTTTAAGCAATAATTATTGAGAATTTTCCAAGCTTTAACAACAAACATTCAGGTTATACTTGAATCATTGATTACTAATCAAGACCTGAAATTCAATCAAAAGAAGCAGGATCCAATTAGTATCGACAAATAAAAATCACTGTGAACCCTGAAGGGCTTTAGTTGGTGGGTTGAACAGCTATTGTGAACATTTGCAGACACAGGAGTTTGATAATGATTAAAGGCAGATGTTCAGCTCCCTTGACTTCATTGTGCAAAATAATATCACTGGATGCTAGACACTCCAGCTAGAAATATCATTGTAACAGTAATAGAGTTTGTTGTAATATTTGCAGGCATGGGTCTGCACTCCTCATTTCTTCCACAGGGATTGACGATGGTGGTCATTGGGGATCTGGTTTATGGGTGCAGGCTGGTGATGATTATTTCTGCTACCCAGAAAACCTTCCAGGAGAATACAGGGTCAAAGTTTTCAGCACCTTTCCCACTCTGATGGGCTGCTGCAACCCCTTGATGGATTGTTTTTGGGCAGTGCAGATCTGTGCTCATCCATGTATAGATACACATTAAGAAAAATTATACAACCCTTTTATGGATATATTTGTTATCGAGCATACATACCTTGTAAACCTGGTCAATAATTGTTTTGCCTTGTAACATTGAATGCTTTGTAATCCTCTGTGGGTAAGTGTACCCGATAATTTTTTGTAATCTTTTGACTAATAAAGGTTACTTGTGAGAAAAAAGTGTATAGAATATTGCAAAAATTATAGTTATTGAAAAAAAAAATTGAAACAGATAAGTTGAAAAAAAAATGATTTGCTACATTAAGTGTTAAAATGACAAAGAGAAATTGAATATGGGTTATACTTAAAAGCAGATAAATAAATAATTTTATGTTGAAAAAGTTTTAAAAGTGCAATATAAAGAGAAATAATAAAATAAAATAAATACCAGGTATAAAAATAGATAGTAATTAGAAGTATCATTGTTAGGATTATCTAAAAAGGCTAGAAAAATGTTATGTGATTGATAAGGAGAACCTTTATTGATAGATAATTGTGATAATGATGATGATCATGATGATATGAAATGTAGTTTGTAATGATTATATGTAATTAAAAGTCTTATTTGTTATTTAATGGTTAAAATTTAAAAGTTATCCTGTTTATACATGTTACAGCTTTGGAATGGAACATGATGGTGTAGCAAATGATTGTGAAACAGATAAATATATCATGTCTCCTAATGGAGGATCAGGGAGATTAACATGGTCTTCATGTAGTCGTTCTACCGTCAATGAGTTTCTTAGGTAAAACATTTAAAAATTAATTATATTTAATGTTAATGGTTAGAGTATATATATGTGTGTGTGTGTGTTGGTATATATACTGTAATGGGATTATATTTAATGTTAATGGTTAGAGTATATATATGTGTGTGTGTGTGTTGGTATATATACTGTAATGGGATTTACCTTCTTTATGATTTATTGTATGTCTATTTAACTATTATTTATTATTCTACTACATTAGTTTAAACAGCATTAAGCTGTTGCACATGCACTTTGCAGATTTTAACTATAAATGACTGAATACTAACACTTCAAACACATGATAAAGTCTTTGGAAAAGATAGAGTGGCCATCTATCTTTTTAAACCCAAACGCTTTTGTATGGGCAAATCTTAAGTGTTTGAAAGTGAGAGCATGAAGATATTAAATAATCACTTTAAATTACTTTTACATGCTTGAATGAATGACGCTGGTGAAATTTACTAGAATTTACGATACGTCATTCTTATTCTTATTTGAAAATAAATGTATGTAAATAAATCAATTATTTTATATAGCGTGATGTTTATAAACTGTAATACTTAAACAGCATTAAACAATATTTCTCACTGCTGTCAAGGCAACCTTCTCACCTTTTAATAGCAAGAATGGAAATCCACTCTTACTAATGGTCCATTGAATATATATACACTTAAAGATTGCAACTTGACCACAGAGAATGAAATATTGATAGAATGAAGTTTAAATAAATCTCCTTAAAAATGAAATAAACATGTCCATGTAATGCAGACCAATAAATAGTCAAACATATTTATATATGTAACTTGTATTTTTAAATAATATAATAATTCAAATAAATCTATTTAACACACTATCCAAATTTTAACAAATATATTCTTTACTGGAAGTACTTTTGACTGTAACACTGACAATCTTTATCAACCATCAATTAGTACAAATTTACATAAAATAAAATTTTTATATTATCCATCATTCAATTCATTCAAATTTCTCACAATTCTGTTGTTTTTACATTAACCAATTGTCTATTCATTAAACCATCTCTATTTCTAGATATTATCATTGCTTACTTAGTTTTTCGTTTTTCATAACATCGTTCAAGTTGAATAATTTTCACAGCACTATTATCAAATTTAAAACCATAATTACATGTTTTATTTATTGTATGTACACATAATGAAATCATAGTTGATTTATTTAATGAGTTAAATATGATTAATAATATAAAATGGGTGTTAAATGAAGAGAAAGAAAATTCTATAATTTTTTTAGATATATTTATTAAAAGAAATAATAATGTATTAGATTATAATATGATTTTAAAGCCTGTTGAAATTAGGGATTATATCCTGTATAATTCTACAGTTCATATTGGTCATAAATTGGCTGGTTTGAAGTCGTTTTTATTTAGAAATGATTGTTTGTGTAAGTTTGTTAATGATAAAGTTGAAAATATTAATGTATTTGTTACTGATATGTTAAATGTTGGTTATGGAAGGAATATTATTTATAATACAATTAAAAAATCTAATCAAAATAAAAGTAATAATAAAAAAATATTAAATAAATTAAAAAATGATAAGTGGATTTCTATTCCTTTTCACATCTAATCAACAAGGTAAATTAATTAATAAACATTATAGCGGTTTGTGTAGAGTATCTTTTTTCTCTTCAAATAATATAAATGATATGATAAATAATTCTAAAACCCAGATTTCTAAGTTTGAACTAAGTTCTATTACTTATATGTTGATATGTGGTTGTGGAATGAAATATATAGGTGAATCAAAGTGTACATTACAAAAATGATGTAATGATCATAGGATATTGTATATATGTATACAGAAAGGAAATGAAACTTCAATATGTATGAATATTCCATCAATTATTTTTGATCATAATAAAATGTGAAATTATAGTTTTAAATTTGGTAATGGAGATGTGAAAATTATTCAAATTGAATGATGTAATGAAAAACAAAAAACTAAGGAAGCAATGATAATATCTAGAAATAGAGAAGGTTTAATGAATAGACAATTGGCTTAATATAAAAACAATAGAACTGTGGGAAATTTGAATGATGGGTAATATAAAATTTTTATTTTGTGTAAATTTGTACTAATTGATAAAGATTGTGAGTATTACAATCGAAAGTACTTCCAGTAAAGTATATATTTGTTAAAATTTGAATACTGTGTTAAATAAATTTAGTTGAATTATATATATATAATATTATAAATCGATGTCTGTATTTCTTCAAAATAATATATGCAAATATAAATTATGGGAAAGCTGACATTTTAAACGTGATAGTTGACAAAGCCACAAGTTGGTTGAAAGTGCTCCTAAGTGACGGTTATACATATATTTTTTATAAACTTTTAAATACTGTATTTTTAAAGATTTATTTATAAATTTGTATATATATATGAAAACTAGGCGCTTCAGAAACCTGGAGTTTAATTGTAAATATAGGGGATTTGAATTCAGACTTTTAAGCACCCTTCAGCTATTCACACTATCTCATATATCTGATACTCATGACCACATACATGTAGAAAAGATAAATAATCACCAATATAGTATTTTATGCTAAACCAGCACTCATTAGTTGGTCCAGATTATCATCTCCCACACACACACACACACATAATCAGTACTCAGTTTATATTAAGATAGCAAATCCTCATACTTCAATGGAAAGGCTTTATATGGGAGATGATAATCTGAACCAATGATGAGTGCTGATTTAGCACAAAATACACGTATTGGTGATTATCTCTTCTACATGTATGTGGTCATATTGGTGATTATCTCTTCTACATGTATGTGGTCATGTGTATCACTTATATGAGATAGTGTGAATTTACATATATATATATATATATATATATATATATATATATATATATATATATATATATATATATATATATATATATATATATGCACATATACAAGCACAAAAAAGGCTCATTATTTTTTTTATATGAATCACTGAATGCGCTTTTTTGGTGTAGTTCACGAGCATGAGAGCTCTCACTGATTAGCTAGATGTGATGACATATTTATTGAGGAATAATGCCACATATAAAATATGTATAAATCTAATTTAAATAATTACACATACACAATTAATCCTTGATAAGTAGGATAAAACATCTCGCCAATCAATGAGAGCTATGACCCTGGTGAATGGCACCAAAAAAACAAAAAACAAAAAACACTCAACTGTGTTTTTAAAAAGAAACTATTTCGTATAAAGAATACCTTTTTAGCTATGGAAATTAAAATCATTTGTTAATTTATTTTATATATATATATAAATGAAATATTTATTTCTCTATTCTAAAATCTGTCTGATTTTCAACTATTAAAAGAATGATAGAATCTTTCAGCTGTTGAATGCAAAAAATTCAACCACTGACACTAATAAACGCAATGCAGGATGAACATTAAAAGGATTATCTCAGATTTAGTATTATTCAACTACCAACAAATCATAAACAATCAAATACCAATAAACAGTCTTACTCATAGTGATTTTCTGAGACTTACAGACTGAAAAATATAATACTTTAAAATAATGCCTTTCTTCTTTTTAGGACTTAGAGACTGATAAATATAACAAATATTTGAGATCATACTTTTCTTCTGAAGCATACATGCAATGGTAGATTTGTCAAAAATTCAGACTGCCATTTTGGTTTATTAAAAAACTCATAATTAATGAACATTTTATAGAATATTATAACTTTTGCTTATTGCTAATAATGGTAGGTTTTTCCCATAGGGGATTGGTTTGGGTCTAAAATTTTGATTTAATTTTTTTTATTAATTAAAAAAAAATATTGCATATTTGTGATGCTTTGTTATAAAGATTATGAATTTACCATAATTTTGAAATGCTATTTATCCAGCATACGTCTAATGTTTTTGTTAAACTGCTATGGTTTAATATAATGTTTTAATTTTCAAGAAGAATGTAGTTTTGAAATGTATACTTTCTTTTGCATGATGCAATATATTTTAAAACTTTGTGTCTAAAAAATGTATCCAAAATATTTTTTTCATTTTGAGTATCGATGTAATTTTCTATAATAATAATAATTTTATATTACCATACAGTGGTTATTGTTGTATATTTTTAAGTATTAATTTTTAATATAAATTATTGTTAAAGGCATTAATTGGTTGGTACATTTTTCAGCAAGAAAGATTCCGATTGTATTAAAGATGTTCACACTTCAAAACAACAATTGGATCATAATTCAGATACTACATTACCTGGCCAGCGTTACAATGCAGATATGCAGTGTGAGTTATACCATGGAAAAGGTGTTAAGCACCAGAAAAATCAGCCAGCTGATGTAAATTTTTATAAAATATTTTGATAAAATTTTTAAAATTATTTTACCAATAGAAAACACATGCGCACACATATATTAATGTAATATTTTTATCAGATTATGTAGTTAGTAACATATTTTATAAATTGGAATTAGTTTTAAAATAAAGTTAAAATCTACAACCAATTGTTTCAAAGTGCAACAACCATTCAAACTATTAGGTTGAAAGGAAATAATAAGACACTATCAGAGTTATATCTAATAAAAATTCAGCCACTTTTGATTAATACTCAAGATGTTATACATGAATTTCTGTCTTGACAATATAGATATACAGTATTGAAAAAATTATATATATATATATATATTATAACACCCACCAACATATCTACCCGTTTGTTACAATATATATATATATATATATATATAATAAAACAAAGTTCTCCCAACAATGGCATGTCTTGTAATTTAATATTTTAAATGGATTATATAAGTGGAAAAAATATTTGTTCAAGTGAAGTGATATTTTTATTTACCATAAAATATATTGTGCCATAGATGATACAGGTTATTTGGACTAATCACGGGATCCACACATATATTAGAGAAATACTAAATATCACATTTTCCAGATAATTTATGCTTCTCTTTAAATTCTAAGGCAAACTACTCTATTTATTAGGAAAAATTAAGCCTACAAGCAAATAAATAATTATAAGATCTATAATATCACAACATAGGAAAAATTCTTTGATATAAATAAATAACAATAATGAAATCATCATTAGGGATAACAAATAATATTATGGAAGAAAAGAATGTTGTCTTGGTAGTGTGACCACGAAGATATAATGCAATTTCTTCACAATAAGATCATTTACTTGTTCTTTAAAAAAGATCAGAATATTACCAGCCTGAACTATTAAATGCAAGCACAATTTTTTTAAAAAAAGTTGAATAAAATATTTTCAATAGTTTAAATGTTAAATATATAATTTTTAGCAGTTTGATACCATTATTCAGTTGCGGACTGTACAAATGGTAATAATTTTGAATAGCTTCTCAGGACCCTATAAATAAAATTGCTTAAATGGCGACTTTAAACTCACATCGTTACAATATACTCTGGATGAATTTAGTAAGTGAAAAATATCAGATAATATTAATGATGAAGCACAAATAAAACGTTAAACTAAATGTTTCGATCAAAAAAATCAGGAAGCACTTTTATAAGATAAGCACGTAATAAAAACGGAGGCAGACGTAATCCATTTGCAAACCTAAAATATTGTAATATTTAATTAATTCAGCTTATTAAAAATAAATATTATACATGAGACGAATATAATTTCATGACTATAATTTCCATGTATAAAATTTAGATAAGATTTAAATTTTAACCAATAGTACTATTGCTATTAATAATTATAATTTGATAAAAATATTTCAATCATTTCTAGACGTGTGGAAGGAAAAAAACGAATAATAAACTGACAATTTATATATTAGTTTAAAAAGGATTATGTAAGCTAATTTTAATATACAACATATTTTTTTAAATATAAAATCTTTTGCATTTGAATTTCCCCATTATAAAAACATTTCAAATAATATTAAAAATATCAACAATAATATTTGTGCCCAATATTATTTTGAATTGCGGAATTATTAAAATAATAAACAAAGGTATTATGTTTTTTTTTTTTTAAAAAAAAATGAGAGTAACTTTTGGGATGCTTCTTTAATTAGGTAATACCTTAAAGCCGTCCTTTGAAATTAAAAACTTAAATGTAAGCAACTATCACTGTAAAATCTGTTAAGGTAAAATTATTTTCAGTAATTTTTAGTCTGAAATATTTTCATTTAAATATTTTATTAGAAAAATTGTTTAATTTTTTGATTATTTTTATTTTCGGAGTACGTATTTCAGAGTTTTATATTTTTTGAAATATATTACATTTACTTTAAAGTAGACTAGTATTTAGCTACTATATAAACGCTTTATTCCAAACATGAGATATAAATTTCCCTTTTAAATAAATCTTATTATCAAAATAAATATATATTTACAAATATTTTTTTTTTTTTAAAAAGTCATAATTAAGTTTATTATTAAATTATACACTTGTTCGTTTAGCCCTGCAATTTATATAATTCTTATTTTGTAATATATGGATTCGAACTCAGACTTTCACACGACCCACTACTCTCCATGCCATCTCATATTGCTGACTCACCTGATCACACACATGTTGAAAAGATAAATAATCACCAATATACTTATTTCATGCTAAACCATCAATCATCAGTTGGTCTAGATTAATATCCTCACACACACACACATATATAATCAGAGCTCAGCTTTATATTAAGATAGCCAATCTTCATTCTTTAATGGACAGGCTTCAAAATATTTCAACTCACAACTCTTCAGCCTTCCGTTTCATTGAAAATGGAAGGCTGAAGAGTTGTGAGTTGGAATAGTTTGAAGCCTGTCCAGATGGAATGCTGAAGAGTTGTGAGTTGGAATAGTTTGAAGCCTGTCCAGATGGAATGCTGAAGAGTTGTGAGTTGGAATAGTTTGAAGCCTGTCCATTAAAGAATGAAAATTGGCTATCTTAATATAAAGCTGAGCTCTGATTATATATATATATATATATATATATATATATATATATATATGAGGTCTAGATTATATATATATATATATATATATATATATATATATATGTGTGAGGATAGTAATCTAGACCAACTGATGATTGCGGGTTTAGCATGAAATATGTATATTGGTGATTATTTATCTTTTCAACATGTGTGTGATCAGGTGAGTCAGCAATATGTGATGGCATGGAGAGAAGTGGGTCGTGTGAAAGTGTGAGTTCGAATCCTGCATATATTACATATATAAATGGAGGTTTAAGCCTGTACAATGTATTAATTTTTATTTTGGTAAATTTACTTTTAAAAAGAGATATCTATTCAACATATTATAATATCCATAAGTATATCTTTTAAAAACAAATTGATAATTAAATGCTTCTTTTTCTACAAGATCGAATTCATTTTTGGTTTTTTCTATTTAGCAATATATTTCATATCATCACAGTCATTATTTTTTAAACATATTGACACCCTAAAAATGATAGTTTCATCAAGTTTAAAACAATTTCTCTGATATCACACTCCTCTATTAAAATTGCATTCATATTTTTAGATAACGAAAAATCAAAAACATAACCTATAAGGGAAATGATTGTTGGTTTTTTGATTAATTAATGACTAATTTGATAATATTGTGTTTGTATTACAATGAACTTAATATATGTGCAAGATTGATTTATGTCTTATTTTGTATACTTTCTTCTTAATTTGGTTTTAACAACAACAACAAAATATTTTTCAAAATTTATAAAGATGTGTCAACATCTCCATGAAAGGAACATTTTATTTTGCTAATATTTTTTTTGAATTCAGTTGGCCATTTTCATTAACAATCCTTTCATTTCTTTTCTACTTGGTAGCAATTATATTTGGAGCAACATGTAAAACTCCAGCATTGTCAAAACATTTTATCCATCTATTGATTCTAATCATAAAGAAGTTAATATATCCTTGGATGATTTCAAACATCCTTTAAAAATACATATCATTTCTCTTAGGTCCGTTCATGAATATTACTCACTTACATAGCTTGGCCAAGTAATCACATTGAATATATGTTTATTATAGAAAACTTGAAGTATTATAATTTAAATAAATAATTTATTTAAATAGAAAATATTCATTATTGATTATACTAGTCTTCTTAATTAATGCAGACTTTCTAATAATATTTTCAAATATCTTTATGTAGTCAGTGATTTATTTTTTCAATTATCTTTAGTTGAGCCCTTCTCTAGTCATTGCTAAAATTGTCATTTTATGCTGGAGATGTTATAAATTGCTGTCACTAATTAAAATAGGATGTCTTACCTTAAATAACATCATCTTACTGTTGCTAAATATCTGGAATTAAATTACATACTCTCTTTTATTTTTATTCTTGAGAACTCATTGTGCAACTGGAAGCTATGAGAATAATTTGTTTTATTTTTGGGAATAAATTATGCCTATTTATTTGAATTATCAGCACTTCAGTTTTAAAAAACGCAATTCGAATTCTCAATTTTGATAGCTAGTTGTGAAAAAATTATCTAAACTTTTTTCATATATGATAATATCATTCTTGGAGGATCTAGCGCAATTATGTAAAATCATATAATAAAAATATCTATACATGTAATAATTGTTAAATAAGGGATATCATTAAACCTTATCAGTCACATAAAGAATATATATATATATATATAAACACATTGATTTAGAAATATTTTTAAAAAAAAAAAAAATCTCAAGAAATGTCATAATTCTATTAATTTATATAAGACAAAATGGGTGAACTTGGAAATAACAAATCTACACTACTTGTTAAGTATAATTCTAAATATTCCCTATTTTCACACCATTCTAACAGTATTTTTCTTTACAGTAACAGACTTACTAAGGTATTCCAGCTTATGCTTTAGCTTTTTCAAGTCTTTTAAAACAGGTTTTCATTTCATTTTAAAACATAAGTTTTTTGATGATGATTTATTGGTCATGTAATCTTTTAATTATTTGTTTGCACTTAGCTTTGTCCTGCTGACAGTAACATTTAATTGTCTTTTTTCTTTTTTTTACTTAAGTTTACTTTCTTTTTAGAATGAAATCGATTTATCCTTTAAAAAGAAACATCAAATATCTTTTAAAGCAAATTATAAAATAAACATATTTAGATATTTTAAGCAAGGATCGTAAATAGTGTAACAAATACTATTTTATACTTAAACTGCAAAACAGCTGTTTAGAAAAAACAATATGTTGGTAATTTATTTATTTTTTATTTCTCTATTCCAATGTATTATTCGCTAATATCTAATAACATAATATTATTATTTAGCATTTATAAATATCTATCATATATTCACTGAAAATATCAATGAACAATTATTTATAATAATTATTATAGCAGGACATCTTCTGGTTATACTTAATTATGTTACATAAATATAGTAAAAAGTATTAAAAAGCAAACATAAATAAAACGATGGAACATACTCAAGATGACTACACACATTATAAATCAGGGGTGGCCAACTTTTGTGTTCATAAGATCTACTTTTTATTTAAAAAAAAAAATGTTGCGATTGACTTATTGTCATATGCATAGTCTAAGTGGAGAGAAGTGTGAAATATATACTATTTTTATATAACTACCTACATAAAAAATACTTTAACGGGCCAAAAAACTCATGTCCAGGGAAAGTAAAGCAACATGAGTAATTATTAACAATATTTATTAATTCAAATTAGCTACATTAAGTCAAGATTAAAAACATTATTTTCAATAATGATACGACTTAGAGGACTTCACCTATCTAGAATTGAAAAAAAAATTAGAACAAAAACAATAAAAAACTTAAAAATCTTGAGTTAATTTGTTTCACTCATAACCGGACAGCTCTTGCCAGATTGGCGTTGCGATCGACCAAAACTGGTTTCACGACCGACCGGTGTATCACGATCGACTTGTTGGTCACCCTTGCTATAAACAACCTAATATTTAAATACATTTTTGAATCAAGTAAATATTTAAAAAAACAAAAAAGTAATATCTTTGTTAGTAATGAATATTCCACACGTGAAAAAATTTTGTTCTTATTATGCGTCTGCATTTATAACAAGCAGTTTTATGTAACTAAAGTTAATGAAACACACACTATAAAGATTTTAATATTCAATTTTGTATTATATGGGAAACTGTTGTTTTATAGGAAATGTGCAATATGTTGTGGTGTTTTAATGGAACTGCTCTTCTTTCTTCTCACCCACCTTTACAAGGAACATTGTGCGATAACAAAAAGGTATGTTATAATTATTAATAATTTCACAATTAATTAAATATTTGAAATGTTTTTATAAATAAAAAAACTATTACTTCTATTAATAAAATAAAAATAAGTGAAAAAATGCTTATAATAAAAAAAGTATTGTATTAGCCATCAATAAAATTAATAAGGATTAGATCAAAAATAGTTAAAGTATGGAAAAGTAAAATAATGAAATTGAAGTGAGTAGAATTAGATATAATAAACACCTCCATACTTCCCCATTCTTTTTAAATTCACTTAAATAAAGATATAATAAAAGACAAATGACCAGTGTAGATATGGTCTATATATATACAAATAAATATCAATAAATTATAATGTACTTATTTAAATAATTTTAATTATTATACTTTTAAAATACTATTTTATTTTTCTATTTGTCTTAATTTTCTTTTTAGTGGTGTATATCAGGCATGTGTGTATCATGGGGACGATCTATTCCTGTTATAGTTAATGGAGGTTGGAGTTCTTGGTCTGATTATAAAGAATGCAAATCTGGTTGCCTAACTGGGAGTGTTGGAATAGCTCTGTCTAAGAGAAAGTGCGATAATCCTAGGTAAAATGAGTCATGAAATAAATTATACAAACGCATATATATATATATATATATATATATATATATATATATATATATATATATATGTGTGTGTGTGTTCATGTAAATTGAAAACAACTAGTCTTTAAATATCCACTGCAGGACAAAGACCTTTCCCATTTTTCACCGAAGAGCCCTAAAGGAGAAAGCTGCATTTATCAGTTTATTCTATATTTTGGTAATGAGAAGTAAACAAACCTCTATCATTATATTACTATCTAAAAATAGCTAGCTATCAATTTACTGAAAATGGCGATGAACTTAGTATTTAAAAATATAACTTGGATTCAAAACTAATATAAATCATTTTAAGATAAATCTACTTAAGATTGAATCAATATCATGCACAACATTTTGATAGGTATTATTCTTTCCTTTTCTTCAGCTGTTGCTGGCTGACTAGTGACAGTACTAACATGGGATTCAAACCTGGACCCTTTGATTCTTGAGTATTGAATTTTAAGGTAACATGTGGTTATAGCCTTATTTTAAAATTCAATACTCAAAAATCTAAACTTCCAGGTTCAAATTCCATGCTAGTACTGTCACTAGCTAGGCCAGCAACACCTGAAGAAAAGAGAAGAATGATAACTTTCATAACATTGTGCATATACTAACCTGTTTGATGTGCTATTACTAAAGTTGAAGGTATTTGGAATATTTAAATAAAGTTAAATTTTTCTAAAGATATTCAAGACTCAGATGATGGAAATAGTCATAATTTGTTTACTTATTCATTTTTGTAAAATAAAACTAAATAATTTTTTTCTTAATAAGTATGTATGTTTAAATAATATTTCAAAAAAATATTACTCAATCAATCAATATTTAAATCGTTCCATATATTATTTTAAATAATTATAGACGTAAATTTTGGCTGAGTTTATTTGCCCTTTTCTTTTAAAGTTTAAACTATACATGTATATCATGAGACCAATGCATAACACTATATATAGACAAGTTATAGATATAGTACACGATTAACAATAAATAAGTGTTGTGACAAAAGTCTGGCTTAAAAATCTTAAATGTGAATTATTTATTGTCCTGTAATATACTGATAATGTTTATAAGTGTTTTCCAAGAAAATTCTGTGTTTAAATCTGAAAATTATCTTGATTATATGTGCTCTACTTCTTAGCAGTGCTATCTGAGTCTAATCAAAAACTTTCTATCAATTTCCATAGCAACCATTAAATAAAATATACAAAATTAAAATATAGCTAACCTTTCCATGTCTACAGCATTTTTTTCAGGCAATTCTTTTTTAATTACAAGGTGCTTTTTTAGGTAAAATTCTGTAGTTTTTATTTTTCCATTCAATTTAAATAGCATTTGTTGATGAGTTTTAAGTGATCCACTTTTTCTCTAATAAAATTTCTTCAAATTATATAGATTCTATTTAACTCATATCTTTCATGCATGTTATCCAGCCTTTAAAAATATTTAGGAAGTCTCTTAAAATACTATTTAGAAATTTTTATAATTTAACATTTAAATAAAATAAAACTGTAAGATGTTATTTTTTTTTTATTTACATAAAACTCACTTATTTGATTGCCACCCACTATTTTATTAGAAACTTTTTTTTTGTCAAGCTGAATATAGCTGTTGAATATGGAAGACTAACATTTATTTCAGGTTTTTGGTGAGTTTAATTAATTTCATTATAAAACCATAAACTTGGAATTTTCTATAAATAATTATAAACAAGCACACATTAATATTTATGACTTTAATAAGGAATATATAAATTTATAATTTGTAATACTAAAAAAATACTTTTTTTTAATTATTAAATGTCTGCCTGGATGCATTAATGTTATAAATATTAATATTGTATCAACCATACATAAAAAATTACTCTTTAATATTACACACTAGCAGAAAGACACATGCATGTTGATTATGTATGTGTATGTGTAATTTTACAATAAAAATTGTAGATAAGATTTTAATGCTTATTTATTTATTTATTTATTAGTACAACTATTAAATATGACAACATTATCATTATTAGACCTAGTGATGGTGGCTTGGATTGTGATGGTATTAGAAGCAGATCTAAAACTTGTGATGACTCTCAGGTAAATATTTATTTTGTCTTATGGCCTTATTGGAAAGATTATATTTTTAATAATAAAGTACTTTTTTTCTTTTAGATTTATTCTAAATATTTAAAATTCAATTTTTACTGTGCGTGTTAAATTCTCTATGTGAAAGCAATTAAAAAAATAAATAATAAAATGTTCTGACTTAACAACAACACTTGATTGACTTCAGCAATGATTTTTTATTACTTTTCAGCATTCTACACAATTTATGTTAGTATTTTAATAATAGACATATATTATAAAAGTTTTACACTATTGAGATATAAAATTATTTACAATTTTAATTTATTTGAATAAAAAAATGCGTTCTTACACACACAAGTATATGATAATAAAATAAATTGTATGAGGTTATAATTGTTAACAGAAATATAAACAAATATTTTTTGATACAAATGAAAAAGTCTTTATGTTAGATCATAATCAGTTAATTTTCATTTTTGATGTATTACCATGTTTACCCTAGATTGTTCATTAAATAATTTCTCCAATAATATCAGCAACTACTTTTATTTTCTTTCACATGGTGTTTCTCTCCTCACACAAACTACTGGCTCTATTCATATCAAATAAAAACTCAGAATTGAATGGAATAGACGATTTGTCCAGGAGAACTCCATATAAAGAAAATTAATAAATTCATTCTTTTACTACTTTATACACTGCAAACATTGTTTTCTTCAGATAATTTTCTTTTCTTTCTGTTTTGGATGTCCAGAAATCTTTTTCAGAGTACAAGATAAAAATGAAGAATTTTTATGAGACAAGTTTTAGAGATTTTGAAGCTATGGATTATCTCAGTTAAGAAGTATTGTATATGGTTGAAAGATAATTTTATGAGAAGTACAAAGAAATTAGCAATAAATATGTAATTTTAACTTAATTTGTGATAAATTAGAAAATATGAATAAACAATAAAGTAATAATTATGTCAGATGTTGAAATTTCTATTTTTTTCTTATTTTTTAAATGGTAACCACTATTTGCATTAGGCTTATTATTTTCCTTACTTTTTCTAGTTTGTATTAGTGTAAAGGTTTTTGCTCTAAAGTTATTAAAACAGAAAATTCAATATTGTACCAGCATATAGGATTAATGGTTTGCACATTTACATTTATAATTCATTTTTGAAAAATATATTAATGTTTAATTGAATTAATTATATAAAGTCTATATATAAACAAAATGCAAAAAAAAAAAAAAATCTTTTTATGTGATTATTATATCACAATTTTTATTGTTTTTTATACTTTATTAGAAACAGTTTTATTTTTTTAATTATACGTTTTATGTGAATATTTGGAATCAATTTTATTTTATTAAATATGTAAACAATGTTGAATAACGTTATATTCAATAAAGATTATTTGACTTTTTCCTTAAAGATTCTCTGCTTAAAAAATCTCGATTTTCAAATGAGATGTGAAAATTAATATAATATATGACACAAATCATTTTTTTACAGTCATCCTAAAAAACTTGTTTCTATTCAATATATAATATAAAGCTATTGAGGTGCAACATTCTCAACTATATAACTGAACAATGTCAGACATATTTATATATCTGTATACATTTCAATTAATATAATCACTTGACTTTTTTCTTATTTAAAATTAATTTTAAAAAGTTCCGCAAGATGGCAGAATTGATTGAAGAGAATAAATATACTTTAAAATTAAAATAAATAGATAGATAAAAATAACAAGAAACAAAAAATCGTTTATAACCATTTTTCCAAAAAGATATTGCATATTACTTATATATTCAAAATAATATATGTGTTGCTCTTTCTTTACATTAGATTATATGTCACTATAAACATTTCTGAATAATTAAAACTGGGTAATGTCTAAGAACTGATTGAAAATGTTGCTTTTTCTGAAGATTATTTAACATACTGTAACAGTCTAAGAAAAGCATTAATAAAGATATACAGGTTAATTTAACTCAAAAACTTTTTATAATCATTTTAAGTTGAGAAATTTCGTTGATTAAAATGAAAAATTAAGGAACAAAAATAAATGAAGATTACTTATTTCTAATGTTTAAAATAATGTGTGTTTATTAGAAAATGTAGTTTTAGGATTTGGGGAGCTATTACAAAAATTATAAGATAAAAATAATAAACTAAAACTAAACATAAATAACATGAAGACTAAAATAATGATTTATGATTTTTTTTTTCTGTGAAGAGAGCAAAAAAAGAAAAGAAATGTTGAATGTAAATAATTAGAAATTACAAAATATAAATATATTGGTAAGATTTATGAATAGAGATGAAAATATAATATATGAAATTAAACATAGAATTAAATTTGGAGGAAACATTTGCTAATAATAATTTAATATGGAAAAAAAATATGTCAATATCTTTTAAAAATATTTTTCAAATATTTTCTTATTATATGTAGTCTGATTATGGACACAATACAATAGCAATAAAAATAATTCGGACATCATATAGGAGATCAAAAGTAAAGACTATGGTGAGAAAATAAACGGATAATTAATATGATTTAAATAATTAAAAAAACTGAAGTATTTCTAGGATGTTATATCTCTAAAAAAGAAAATAATAAATGAATAGATAAAGATTTAACTGAATATGAAGAGATTATAAAAAACTTATGGAAGAAGTACTGATATTAAACAGGCAAAACTACAGTAGTGCCACCCTGTGCCAACCAGAGTAATCAATGGATGCCAGAAGGCTTGTGTATAAAATCCCCATCTAGTGCCATCTAGTGCCTACTCATCCAATATCTCCAGACTAGTCTTCTGGCTTGTGGTCTTCATCAGTGAGGAGTGTTGGATCTGAGAGCACTGCACCTAGATCCACTGTATGGAGAGTTTTGCCTGTTTAATAACAGTTATGTGTTAGCATAAGAGATGGTGATCATGTGATGTGAAGAAATATTGATAAGAGAAACTGGATTACATTTGAATTACTGATCCTGCAGTATGCAGGTAACGATTAACTATGAGAATAATAAGTTTAGCATAATTTTTAACGTTCATTTAAATATTCCATATAATTAACTTTAATCAATTATTTATAACGATTAGGAATATTTAATGATACGATTAACAAGTAATAGTTAGTGCTAAAGTTGTAATAAATGAGAAGAGCACACCATTTCAGTATTTTCAATAATAAGAATATTTCTAATAAATTTGGCTTATTCCACTCAATTTTTTAAGCCTTTCCATTTTCATATTTATGAAAAAATTAGTAGCAATTAAATAATAGGCAAGTATGTAAAAGTTTTTATTATTTTGTGAAACAGCCATAACAGTTTATAAAAAATTAAAGGATTTTAATTGTAATAAATAATTTTAACTGATGAACCAATTAAAATGATTCCTTGATTGTTTTAGCCGTTAATATTATTTATTACACAAAGGTGATTAGATGAATTAGTCATGGAATAGTTTGCTTTTTAAAAAAAAAATCATAACTATTAGAAGGAATCCTTGAAAGCGAAAGTAATAAAGCAAACATTTATTATTAGAAAATGTTATCCTCTTTTTTTTAAAGATTTTATTTTATGCAGAAATTTTTATTATGAGATATCTGTAGGATAACATTATAATGTAGAAACAAACATTAGACAAAATTTGTAACATACAAAACTGCTGTGACACAGTAATGATAACAAATTGAACCAACAATATGTTTAGTATTCGTATTTTAAAAAATAAGCCCAGAGTTTATCCTACAAATATATATATATATATCATAATCACAATTATAATAAATTAATAATTATGGTAACACAGAGAATAACTAGAATTGGCCTAATATCTTTTAACAATACAGAACAATGTTAATATTATGCATTATTAATTTCGAATAATTTTTGAGTTGTTAGAAATATCAAAGCAGCAGTATAAAAAAAAGCTTACAAAAATGTTTTAATGTTATTATATTAGTGTTAACATAGTACTAGTAATATTGATGTTGTAAAAGTTCATTGAGTTGACAATTATTTTTAGGAGCTCATGCAAAATATTGGAGTATGCATGAATAATCAGTGTTTACCAGATGCACACAAAATTCCTATTCTTAGATCAAATTTTTGGCTTTTGCTTATCAGTGAGATCTAAGATTCATTAATGGAAACAATGAATATATATATATATATTCTGAAACTATCTTTAACTTCCCTGTCTTTAAGAAAAATACTTAAAATTCAAATCAGCCTTAAGTTTTGAACCCAAATCAATATTCAATAAATATGTATTTTTAATACTTTCAATTTTTCTTTTTCATTCCCCTGGTTGGAAATATTAATAATAACACTACATCATTTAAATCTTGTTTTCCTTATATAAAGAAATTAATAGATTGATGTTGTAGTGTTGGTAATATTATAGTCATTTACTATATTACAGTAACACTCATCATTATCTAGTTTTAAGTCATATTAATGATATCTAAAATCCCAAATTGCTATAACAAAATGGTTTTCATTACCATACTAATATTTTCTGAAATAAGAATATTGCTTAACAAAATTGCCATATCTCTCATGGTAATGATGGATACAGATGACAAATTAGTAATATTGTTAAAAACAATGAGGATTGCCAATTCCTCAACAAGCTTTGTGATAAATGCTTAGCCAGAGACAGCATTAAAAATATCTCTGTCAGGAACCTGCCCCCCCCCCCCCCAACTCCTGACCATGGTTCCGTGCTTTGGCACTCCCCAGAGAGGTGCCAGGGTAGGTTCATACCCTAGATCTAAAAATACCAACCCAAAGCTAAGCACCAATCTAAAAGTTATTTGTTAAGTGGAAAATCTAAAATTTCCAGACACCTACATGACTTCAAACCCAGCTATCCAACTCAAATAGCTATATGGGGCTGATAGATCTTCAGACATACCATATATTAGTAGTCTTAGCAATACAACATCACATAAGACTTAAGGCAGAGACTATAAATAGTCAAAATAAGAGTCATAGATCACATGACCCTATACTCCTAAGCTTGTGAGTTATAAACAATGAGGATTTCCAATTTCTCAACAATCTTTGTGATAAATGCTGGATCTGGCTAAGTATTTATCACAAAGCTTGTTAAGGAATTGGCAATCCTCATTGTTTATAACTTACAAGCTTAAGAGTATAGGATCATGTGATCTATGACTCTTATTTTGACTAGTAATATTGCTGTACTAATTTATTAATGAATGTTTTATAAGTCTTTAAAAAGTCATAATATACATAGGCAATTTCTAATCTTACATAATGCTTTTGTATATATGATTATTTAGCATATGGCCAAAGAAGTTGCATTTAGAAAATTATTTGTGTAGCAGTTATATTGGTGGACTTTTAAGAAACATATTAATTAAGATATTACAGAAGTTGTATTAAAAGTATCAATATAAACAGCAGAAGAAAACTTCTTTCCATAGAAATATATTTAATTTCAGTTTGCATAATAAAGTCATAAAATATTATGCATTTCAAGTAATGTAGAAGATAAAAAAAAAATACTTCAGCTTTGCGTGCTTGTGCGTGTTAGCTCACTTTATATTTTGCACTTTAGAACAATTAGCCACGAAGTTTAAACTGTTTGCTCATTGACAAAGAATGAAAATTATTATTATTTTTTTAAAATAGACAATTTAGATATTTAAAATATATAGCTTTTTATGTTAATCATTAATTTTAAATCTTAGTAGATAATTTTTAGAGTGAATTTGTAACAGCAAATCCAATAAATTTTCTATAAAATTAAGATTAAAATATGTAGCAGATCTTACTTAACGATAAAATAAAAAGGAAAAAAAAGATTAATGATAATTATTTCCAAATATTACTTTAATTCATTTTAACATATTATATATTGTAATCCTAATTTTCTACCTTCCTATCTATTTATATGTTTATTTCTCTTTTTCTTTACATATATATATACAAACAATAATATTTAAACAATATAACAAAATGTAAAATTATCTTCCGCAAGATTGTAAATTAATATTTGTAGTATTAAGATTTTAAGCATGTATTTTATGAACACACTCATAAGTCCAGTTTGTTCATTTTTTTTCAATTATATTCCTTTCAAGAAAAAACAAAAAACAATCTTATTCTCCATTAATTTTTTTCTATTGTTAACACATCTTATGATGAGCATAATATCAAAAAAGAAAAATAATTTCAAAAATAAAATATCAACTTTTCGAGTAAGGAAAAGATTAATAAACAAAAATAAATAATCAAATTCGTTTCATTCTAACTAGAAGTGTATTTAACAAATTGTATTTTTTAACATAATTTTGGAAAGCATGAATACACCAAGAAAATATTTTTTGAAATCTTAAAGATTAAATATCCATTACAAAAAATAAATAAGTAATAAAAAGAAAGTTATTTATAGTATATGTTTTCACTTTGATATAAGTAAATTTTCATTTGATAATTTATTGTTAAAAATAAAATATATTTAAATGAAATCCAGGGGTTAACATCACTTGCTTACTAAATAACAAAAATTCAACAATTTTACAAAATAATAATAGAAAAAATAAATAAATTATATGTAATTTTTTTTTTTTGTTTTTACAATGTCAGCCAAGGACTGCATTGTGCAAATGCAGAAGGAAATTTTCTCTTTATCAGATATTGTCCAGGGGATTATTTTTTTCACTCTTATAGCTGCTCATATCTATGAGTTTTAGTTAAATTTTAAATCTGTTAAATAATTTTTGACTTATTTAATACCTTTCTTTTAATTTGCTTGCTTACTATCAAAAAATCATAATTATTTTTTGCTATTGAAAACATTTTAAGCTTGATTGCAGTACCAACACTTTTTTAAATATTTGCTATTGAATATCTCAGACATGAGATGTTAATATTACAAAAATATGATAATGTTTATACAATAGAACATTTGTTTCTTTACCTAACACTGTTTAATATTATGTGTTTTTTTATGGTTAATGTATTATGTATTATTTTGATTGTAATATCATACATTTTTTTGTTATTCAAATACATTTTAAGCTTTCCAAATTTTAGTGAATAGTTTTTTACTCTGGTTCTGTATTCTTGCTTGCAAATAAAAAAAAAATACTAAACAAAATCGAACATGATTTTAGTACTGCAAATTGTTTTGTTAAAAAAATATTCTATTTTTATATAATGAATATAGGTTTGTTCCTCCGGAAAATCAAAATCATTGCAGTCATATGCAGATAAAATGTGTGCTAAAAGACGAACAACAAATTTGAATTCAAAACTTACCGGAAAAGCTTATTTGGGTAAGCCATATATATATATATATTTCATATGATGGTATTATAAATTGATTATATTTCATTTCAGAGAATAGAAGAATGTATATATAGATTTAAAGTTAATATTGTTAACAATTAATGAAGATGTAAATGAGATAATTGACGAAGTTAAATCCACAGCTAAGCGACAAGTTTGCTATTGTTTTCATCCAGCTTTTCATTCGGCTTGCAGACGTGCATATGTGATTGGTTGTTGCACATCAATACACCTTGGATGCAGATTTAATTTCATACAAATATATAATGGTCATCCGATTTACTAGTTAATTTACACACATACACAAACACACACACACATATATATAATTTGTTTTATTATAAATATTCATTTTAACGTAATTATAGAGTCTTAAGATTATATCTAAGTTAGAAATGATAAAATTTCTAGTCTAACAAATATAATATAAGGCAATATAATTCTCAGTATAGCCATTTCGTGCCATCTATGATATAACTGTATCAAAATCACAGATTTGAACTAATATGTGAATACAATCCAAGCTGAAAAAACAATTGCTATTCATCTAATGAGAAGGGGATAAAACTATGCACTCACCTTTAAAGTAAAAATAATCCATTGAAATTTTGAGATACATAACAACATCAAATTTTGTACAAAAAATGGAAAATTAATTACTGAATGGTACAAATATTAATTGACAAACAACGAAAATGCAATGAAAAAACTAAAAGTTCTTGATTAGCATAAGTAAATTAAAGCTGTGATGGATGACTTCAGAAAAGGACAGCTGTAAATAATAATGATTGTTATTGACAGTAACAAAGTCTGATATGCACAACAGTTGAAAAATATAACCTCAATCAAGAAACATGCTGGGCATGTGACAGATTTATATGAAGTTTGTGCTTCAGCCTTTGATAGATAACAAGAAGCCGAAGCATCATGAAGTTGTGAATAATATTTCTTTAAATATATACTTGTTTCCAAAAATAATTATGGAAATGAAACTAGAGTTTAGTAACAAATTCAGAGCAGGGAGCCAAAATATTCAAGTTTACTGCACTTCAAAAATCATGAGTATCCCACTCACAATTTAAACCTATCGTACCATTTTTCAACATTCTTAAACACTTTAACAATACTATTTTTTATATCAAAACTTGATTCTAACAGTTTTGACTATCCTGCAGTCATCATTAGAGCTACAATATCCAAATATATAATTATATAATTAATACATTTTATACACACATTCATATAATAATTAAATACACAAAATAAAACATACATTTTAAACTGCCATTATAAATAAGCACTTCCCATATTATTATTTTACTCTTAATTAATTCTATCCACATTTATTTTATGTAATGTTATATTATTTTAAAAATTATTTATTATAATTTTAATTTAAAAACAACTTTAACATTTTATTCTACTATTTAATACATATTATTATCTTTTTACATATTTTTATTAAATATTTTATAATTATCTATTAACTTTTTCTGCATTACAAATTAGTTTTTACATTACAAAATTACTCACATCTTTATCACCCTATTTCTAAAAATCCAACTTACAAAATTTAAAATTTTTTTACACTTGCTTAACACCTCCCTCTATCATCATTTTCTTTAACTTTACTATTTTAATCTTTTTAAAATTCAAAGTACTATTAATAATAGTTGTTTATAAAATTATTGTCTTTACCCCAAAATCCCTATTAAGAATTGGCTTTATATTTTTAATCAATATTGCCTCTTTAATTTTCCTATCCTTTCTATTTTTTGTATAATTAATCATTTTTATATTGCCTTTCTTAAACCAATGACGTATTTCTAATGATCACAAATAAATTGGTGATCTCTGATCATATTTATGTTGAATTAATCTTGTATAAATTGAATTTTTTGTTTCTCCTACATAATTAGTCTTTATATTTTTACCTTTTTGTGATTTGCATTCAATTTTATATATTCCATTTATGCATTTTTCTATTTTTCTTGTATATTTAGTATCTAATATATTATTTATATTCTTCCTTCTTTTATTTACTATCTTAAATTTTATTACATTATTAAACTTTTTATTAATTCTAATAATTATTTTATTTATACATTTTACAATACTATTATTATAAATTTTAATACCAATATATTTATTTCCATATACTTTATATTTTGTACATACTATACCATTATTTTTGTTAAATTTTTCTTCCAATTTTCTTATACTTTTTTCTATAACTTTTTCTGGATATTTATTATCTCTAAACTCTTTAATTATCAATTCTATGTGTTTACTGTCATCGTCTTCATTTAAGCAATAATTCCAAGCTCTAGATATTCTTAAACTTATACTACTTATTTTATATTTAAGATCTGTATTCAAATTCCAATTACTTATACTACTATCTATATTAATTTTTTTATATACAGATGTTTCTATCCTGCATTCACAATTTTTATATGACTTCCTTAACAAAATATCCAAGTATGTTAACTTATTATCTTTTTATTTTTCTATTGTAAATTTTATATTTTTATCTAACTTATTAGTCTCTTCTAGATACATATTTATTTGCCTTTGACTCCTTATTAAAAATCTATAAGTACTCATCAACATACCTTTTCATAAAAATTGAACCATTACTCTCCCCCCCCCAAATATATATATATATATATATATATATATATATATATATATATATATATATATATATATATATATATATATATATATAATCCTAAGTATCCTGATAATGTATATCCTATTAGTAATCCCTTATAAGACCAAATATATATGATGCAAATTCATATTTTGATAGAATATCTAAATGGATGCCAAATAATATTTTTAAAAAATATAATAATGATAAAAGTAGTTTTTATATTAAAAATAATAAAGAGTTAATAAAAGAAATTAAAGATAAAATAAATGAATATAGTAATTGTAAGTTGATTATGATAAAAATACATGTTGTGTCAATGTAAGTGAATATAAATGTGGAAGCAGCAATAGAGTTAGCAATAAAAAGATATAAAAATGATGAATATAAAGAAATTAAAATACCAATAGAGAAATTGAAAGAAATAATGAGAATTAGTTGTAAGGAGATTTACTAATATAAGGGGTATTAAGTGGGTCATCATCATCATCATCAATCATTATCAATCCACTGCAGGCTGTAGGTCTCTCCAAGTTCAATCTATCTCCGCTGATCTTTAGCTTCTCTTCTCCACATCACCCCAATACACTTTCTTATTTCATCCATCCATCTCACATGATCTATTTCTGGGTCTTTTACAATCTCATAGAATCCAGTTTAAGATTTCAGTTGTCCATTTATTATCATCTCTCCTAGCAACATGTCCAGCTCATCTTCACTTCAGTCTTTTACTTTTTTCAATGAGGTCAGTAAGACCTGTTTGTTCTCTTAACCATATATTGCATTTTCAATCTCTTCTTGTTACTTCCAACATGCATCTCTTCATACTTTTTGAGTGGTCTAAAGTCTCTGTATTGCTCTTGTATTAAATGTCCAAGTCTCAGATCCGTAAGTAAGAACTTGTAAAACACATTTATTAAAAACTTTCCTTTTCAAACACATAGGCATATTTCCTTTTAGTATCAAGTTATTTCTACCAAAAGCACTCCAACTAAGTTTAATTTTATGATTAATTTCATCCATTATGTTTCCATCTGTATTAATAATCTGACCAAGGTATTTGTAACTGTTAACTTCTTCTAACTCATCATAATCAATCATAATTTTTATACTTTGAGAAAATCCATTAAACATTACTTTAGTCTTTTTAACATTTATCTTTAATCCTACTTTCATCTTATAACTCCTGCAACATTTTCTGCAGCTCTAAAGCATTATTTGCAAGAACAACTATATCATCTGCAAAATGTAAATGACTTAAATAATCTCCATTTACTTTCACTCTTTTAGCTTCCCATTTTAATCTACAAAATACTTCATGCAGCACTGCTAAAAAAGGTTTGGAGATATAGAGTCATCCTGTCTTACACCCTTTTCAATGTTGACTTTCCCAGTAGCATTATGTAATCTAATTGTTGCTATTGCATTTTTATAAATATTCTTTAAAATATGACAATATCCTGGATCTATACCTTGATGATCCAATACTTTAATCACTGAAGAAATGTTTATAGAATCAAATGCCTTTTTATAATCTACAAATCCTAAGCATAATGGCAACTCATATTCATTTGTCTTTTCTATAACTTCTCTCAATACCTGGATATGATCTACTGTAATAAAACCACTTTTAAATCCAGCTTGTTCTCTTGGTTGGTGGAAATCCAATGTCCTCTGTAGACGAGTTGTAATTATCTTGGTAAAAATTTTGTATAAAACTGATAAAAGGCTGTTGGGTCTGTAATTTCTAATATCTTTTTTATCACCTTTGTTAAATATTAATATTAATACTGCATTATTCTAATCATCTGGCACATCTTTATCATTTAGATATTTGGTATATAACTTTGCTAAAAAAATTTCTATTTCTTCACCTGCTTCTTTTAATATATCAATTATAATTCCATCATTATTATCTGGAGCCTTTCCTTTCTTCATTCATTTATTTGTATATCTCACTTCTTTATTTAAAATTCTGGGCGATTCGGAAGATGTAATAGATATAGGAAGTACTTGTTCTTTATTACTATATAATTCCTGATAAAAATCTTCTACCCATTTCTTGATGTCATCTCTCTTTTTAGTAATAATTCCATCTTTATTTCTTATTGCAAATATAAATTTTCTACCAATACCAAAATGTTGTTTTACACTCTTGAGACTTTTATTCTCTTCTACAGCTTTCCTTGCTATTTCACTGTTATACTTTCTTACATCATTTTCAACTCTTTTCCGCACCATTTTACAAAATTCGAGATATTCAATCATTTTTAATGCATCATTTTTATATATCTTCATATTTCTTTTTTCCTTCATAAATTCTTTAGTCTCAGTAGAAATTTTATTGGTCAATTGCCGCTGTTTTCTACCAGCTATCTTTGTTGCAGTTTTCAAAAGTGTATCAGTTATTTTCATATTAATTTCATTTAAATCTGAATCATGTTCAAAATCTACTAAAGCTTGAAACCGATTTGTAAGTTCTAATTTAAATTCATTAGAATGTTTCTGAAGATTAGGAATATCAACTGTAAATACTGTTTTTCATAATAATTTTTGTCTCTCTAGCTTTGCATTAACACATATCTTACATCTTACTAATCGATGATCACTTCATGTGTTAAATTTATTAAGAACATGCCAATCTTGAAATATGTATTTTCTGTTAGCCAAAATATAATCCAATTCTTCTGTACCTTCATTTGTATGCTTCCATGTCCATTTCCTTTAACATTTTTTTTTTTTTAAAAAAAAGAATTCATAATATAAAGTCTTTCTTTTTCTGCAAACTTCACAAGTCTTTGTCCTCTTTCATTTCTATTATCATAACCAAAATTACCTATAGCATTTTCATTTGTTTTCAAATTCTGGCATTAAAGTCTCCCATAACAATTTAAAAATGCTGTTTACTCTGATCAAAAGCCTTTTGTACATCCATATAAAAATCTTCTACTACTTCATCACTATGAGAACTTGTTGAATTATCTGCATTTGGTATCTGCTATTAGTAGTATAACTAATGTTAGCCACCCTGTCCAATACACCATCAATCTCAAAAATGTTGTTCTTCCACTTTTTATTTATAATGAATCCTACTCCACTTGTATTTCCAATATTTGTGTCTTTATAATAGAGTACATGTCCACATTTTAAATCAATTGTCTCTTCACCTTTTCTTTTAACTTCACAAAGTCCAATAATGTCCCATTTAATATAAGACAGTTTTTCTTCTAATTCTTGCAATCCAGCTTGTTCCAAAAATTAGTGCTTTTGTTAGAAAAACCAGTTGTGCAATGCCTCTATAATGCCATGAAGAAGAAAATGCATTGCATCATGTAAATTATTCAAGATATACTGATAATATATCTTACAGTGCTGCTATATTTACTCTCTTTAACACCACTAAAGTTTAAGGAGAAAAAAAATATCGGAAAAACTAAGAAAGGCAACAGTAAAATATTAAAAGAGCAGTACCAGAAAAAAATATGGTTAGTGTCTGATTTAATATTTAACATGATAAGTTCTTATCATTGTAAATTTTATAAAGCCTTAAAGTTGAACAATAGCTTAAATTCATTATTAGTAAATTATTAAATATATTTTTTATCAATCTATCTAGTTTGTTAGTAACTCAATTCAAATATATAATTTTTACACTTATCCTAGTTAATATCTACAGCCAAAGAAGTTATGCAATACAATCCCCTCTGAAATACGCTGCGACGACAGTAATAATTGATGATGTTCGTTCCTATAATTTTTTTTCCAAAAGTTAACTTTCTTTTTTTCGGAGGTTTGGTACCTTTGAGTTTCTTTTTAATGAAACAGAAATTCAAATAAAATATTCTTTGGAGTACTTGCATTTTTAAATTAAAAATCATCATCATCACATTGGTTAATATTGATTTTTATTTGAATTTTATTAACAATTCAACTTATTATTTATTTGAACCAAATTTACAATACAACGATACATATTGAATAGTTTATTATATCATTCGATATTTTATATATGATTAGTATCCAGTTTCATATCCAAACACAGTTTTTACTTAATATAAATCAAAATATTTCATTGGATATCTTTTTATCGTTACTATATATATATATATTACAAAATTCATAATAGCCTTTGCAGGTTTAATAAGAAAATATGTATAAATGTGGATAAAACATTAGTAATTCTATGTGGAAAGACTTGGATTGATCGTTACTAAGCAGCACGATTTATATTAATTACATACATGATAAATAAAATAATTAATACCTGCAGTATTGAATTATAAATGGCATATAAATGTGTAATTATATATATTGTACCGGTCGAAAAACACACATCGATCCAACAAACCCCTGAATACAGATAAAGTACCTCGAGTCCGACCATGTACAAGATCGATAAATCAGGTACATCATGAATTCTGCTCTATTTACCTATATCCCCAGGTCAAAGATCTAATCAATAGCCTTTCTCGACGATACGATCGAATTCCTTTATTTTCACTGTGCCGGCAGCTGGGTCTTAAAGCATGAGATTCGATTTTATTATATTTAAATGAGAACTTGGGTGATTGGTTGATAGGTATATTTAAAAGTCAAAATTTATGTAAAATAAAAGTAAATAAAATGATTCGAGAACACTGGAAGTTTGTTTTATATATATATATATATATTTAAAATCATTAGATATTCTACATTAGTTATTTTACATTAGTTTAAACTCAAGCTCAAACAAAAAAAATACAATTTTTAAATTAACTTCATAATTATATGATTTCATGACGACTTTATTTATATTAGCGGTCAGCATTGACATTATTGAGTTTGTACAATTTATTTTATGAAGTTTATACATCTTTACTTTTGTTTACATTTATTCTCTCTTTTTTTTTTTTAAAATAGCAAAAATTATTTCATAATTAAATGACCACGGATTTCAAAATTCCCTGTGCACATTTATTACAAGCTTGTAATCTAGTGGTAGATTTAAACATCTGCCTTATGAACATATATAAGAATAACTATTTCAATGAATTCTTTATATAAGATTTAAAAAAAAACATTTTTATTGAAAAAGATATGAATTAAATAGATGATTATAAGACTAATGTGATGTCTTACTCCACTAACAGATATAAAAATGATTTCATTTCTCTTTATAAAATAAATAATTTGGATTTTCAATAACTAATGTTTTATGACATTAGTGGAACTTGCTGGCATAGCTTATAAATAACTTTAAAACTGTAAGTGATTATAATAAAAAAAAAATCTATCAATTAATTATCAAGCAAACAAGCCACTTTAATTGGACTTACAACTAAAATCAAACCTATAAGAATTATATAACATGAATTAGCCAAAACCAAACGATTTTAACTAATTACGCAAACGAACAAGAGTCGATTACTCAGGTCAAAGATCCTTTTATAGAATCAATCCCCTATGGATTACATATTAGATAGGCAAAAGAAAAACAAAATAATGTTGGGTTAATAAATATACGAATGCAAAGAAGAGAAGAAGCGTAAGTAAGAACATATGGGCCAGATTACGGACACTCGTATGTCTATTCCAATGAAGAATAAAAGGAAAATCGATACGTCCACATTTTGTGTCCATGTATGGATAGGAGATAGGACTTATGGAGAGCCCACATATTCACCTCTACGAATTCTGCTGACAAACCAACTCTATCTCAAAACCGCTGTCCGATTCACAGGCGTATGCGAAAAACGGAAGCTAACTACAAATCACCAAATCTATGACTGTTTTAGGTCTATTCATGAGACTCCAAGCATTCTTTATTAACCCAAGATATTATAATTATTAAATAGGAATGAATTATAATTAAATAGCCTTAAAATGATCTAATACTGCATAGAGAACAACCTGCGTAAACAACTACTTTATATAAATAATTAACCTACAAGAAAAAAACATACATGTAGAAATAAAGGAATTTAATTCTCGAAAAAATCCCCCCTTCCCTCTTTCCTAACTTACAAAAAAAGGCATGATAATTAACTGACGCTATCCAGTGGCGCTGTTACTAGGTCAAAAATCTATTGCATATTTTATTCTATTTTGAATTACAGAAATATAAAATCATAGAATCCCATTCCGGAAAATCTATAGTAAATTTATTTAAAAATTACGGTAAGTTTATTTAGAAATATATATATTTGACACAACCTCACTTGTGAAAATAGATCAACTTACTTTACTTTTAAAATCAAATCGTTCATTGTTAAAATTCCCTTTCCCTAATAAAACATAATTTGCTCTCTTAGCAAACTACGCTCTTTGGACCCCCGTGAGTGAAGTTTGTCAAAATAAAAAATAATCAAAGCATGAAATAATCTCATGCTAAAATTAATATAAAACAAATAAATAAATTCATATTCAATTAATTATATATATTAAAAATTATAGTGAGCTTGAGTTAACGAAAGCATAATTTTAAAAAAAAGGCCAGAAGAGTCAGTTAAAAAAAATTCTTAATAAACATTAACTTTTGACATTTTTTTTAAAGCTTTACGAAACTACATTTAGATTGTAATAATAATTTTAAAATTTTGACGACAGGATTTAAGCTCTTCGGCATTTTATCTGGAGTTCCCCGGTATGAGTTCATGGGCGAACCTTGATGGCTGATGGCATTTGAAGGCAGGTTCTGGCAGCAACATAATGGAAGATTTCAGGTCTCAGGAAGGAAAGGGCAGAGATTTACCCTGTTTTACTCCTCGATTATCATAGCGTGCTTTCTACAACTCTACCTGTTCTCTGTCTGGTATCTGTTCCCTCTCTGTTGAAAAAGGGCCACTATTTATTACTTCTTGCTGCCTCAGGTGATCTTTTTGAAACAATAGAAATTGTTTTTATTCTAATTTTAGAAAGTTTGTACCTCGATAAGGATCACTATATTTCAATATAATTTTATGTTAGGTTTTTAATTTAGATAACAATGTAGAATCTCTACTAATTAATGAATAGAGATTCCACAGTGAATGGATTTTGGTAATTTATCAATGCTTTTAATTTAAACATTTATTTTAAACTTCTTATCGAGGTACAAATCTTTTCAAAAAGGCCATCTTGGATTCTTGAACTAAAATAAAGCATTTTAAACATATACAGTATATCTAAAATATATAAAAAATTCAAAGTTAATTATTGTAATTTTTTTCTTTTAATAATAAAATAGAATAAGTGTTAGTACAATTATGATCCAAATAAATTATAGGAATATTCCAGATAGTTAAAAATGATTAAAACATGTTTTTTTAGAATAATAAAAAAAAAAGCAAATGTTACTAAAATAAATAATTAGGTGGGTCAGACCGTGAAACGGCAAATCTGAATCAGATTTACCATTTCAATATATATATATATATTACAAAACAGAAAATAAGTTTTGATTGTTTTAATATTTTATTATTACCAGATATTTAGTGAAATAATATTTTTAACAGAAATAAGGATTAGAGGAATAACCCTTTATTAGTTATTAGGAAATCTTAAAATATACATAATTTTCATTGTTTCCAAAGAAATATGAATGAGCAGATTGTCCAATCTTGCATAATTGCAATTTTTAAAAATATATTTTCTCAGAATCTAAACAGAGCAAATAGTTTTATGCCGGTAAATTAAATTATTTTAAAAAATAAAATCAGAAATGACTTTATGAACAAAATATTTTTTACTTTGTCATATTTTTTTTGAGGTATTGTAATATTCACATAAATGTTCTAGATATTTATATAGAAAAGGTAGTCTATATATTTCAAATTTAGTAGTTTTCATTCATGCTTAGCACACATCAAAAACTTGTTAAGGATGAGTAAAAGCTAAATTTAAAATATATAGACTATCTTTTCTGAATAAATGTCTAGAACATTTACGTGAATATACAAATATTATTATGTATTTTTGTGGTGTTTAATTAGTTCATTTGTATTATAGATTTATTAGAATGTAAGTTTTATTATATATGAATCAAAAAGTATGTATTTGTTAATTTATATGTGTCTATGTAATACGTAGGTATCCATACAAGTTTTTTTTTATTATAGATTTATCAGAATGTGTAGTCTGGTGCATTTCAGAGGACAGAACAAGAGTTACCTTTCATGATATTTTTCCTGATGGAACCGCTTGTAAGAAACAAAATAGCGAAAACTTAAATTACTGTGTTAATGGAAAATGTATGGTAAGAACATTTAATAGCTATATATGCATCAAGTAAAGTTTTTTATAAACTATTCAAAAATAAATACATTGTAGAAAGGTTGTCAGTGTTTTTTATATATAAAATATAAGTTTAATGAGAAGTGTATATATCAAAGCCTATGGATATTTTAAAATGGGCCAAAAACAAATGAAACAAATCAAATGCCAAATATTTAGATACATACTTTATTACAAACAAAATGCATCTTTTTGATATGAGACTATAACTGTAAGCTCATAGTTTAAATAGCAACTCCTCACTATCTATCAAGAATCTACTTTTTTTAAAATAAGCATTGTTGTGAAAACAGGCTTATCAAAATAAATAAATAAATAATAATTTAAAGTTCTCTAATCCATGAAATTTTTTAGCATTTTAGAATTTCTTAGTTTATTAAATTTTATCAGTTTTAATGTTTTGAAATATAATTTTTTTTTCCCTACAGTACAGGCGTTTATATATCAAAGCCTGTAGATATTTTTTAATGGGCCAAAACAAATGAAACAAATCAAATGCCAAGGATTTAGATACATACTTTATTACAAACAAGAAGCATCTTTTTGATATGAGACTATCAAAAAATACATAATAATTTAAAGTTCTCTAATCCATGAAATTTTTTAGCATTTTAGAATTTCTTAATTTATTAATTTTTATTAGTTTTAATGTTATGAAATATGATTTTTTTCTACAGTACAAGCTTTTTTATACCTGTACATCTATATGTAATATATAGGGGTTTGAACTCAGACTTTCACATGACCCTCAACCATCTATGCTATCTCATACTGCTGATAAAGTTGATCACACACATGTTGAAAAGATAAAGAATCACCAATATAAGTATTTTGTGCTAAACCAGCACTCGTCAGTTGGTCCACATTATCATCTCCACACATATATACAATCAAAGGTCAGCATGTATTAAGATAGCCAATCTTCATACTTTAAGGAACAGGCTTCAAACTACTTTACCTCACAACGCTTCAGCCATCCATTTAATTGAAAGTCTGATGATGGAATGCTCAAAGCCCACCTTGGTGACACCTGATGAGTGCTGGTTTAGCATGAATTACATATTGGAAATTATTTATCTTTTCAACATGTGTATGATCAAGTGTATCAGCAGTATGTGATAGCATAGACAGTTTTAATGTTGTAAAAGATCAAATTATATTAGCATTACAATATGATAATTGAAATTATTACTACTGTACAATGTGTAAAATTTGATTAGAATTGTAGTTTGAGAAGTGTCTTCATATCTCTTTGAATACTTTCTAAAAGATCAATCTTTAGTAATTCATCTGTAACGATTTTGTTTTGATAGATAACTTTAATTTGCAGTGTGGTGAAGTTATAAAATAGTCTTGAGAGCTTTTGCATTCACTATTTTGCCTTGAAATTTGATTATTATTATTATTGAAATCATTGTGGAATTAAAGTTATTAGATGTTTATCTTGCATTGAATATATCATACAAATAATTTACACTAATTATAAGAGCAATAAATTATGATTTTGAGGAATATATTCCTTTGATTAATGTTTTTTAAAATAATTTTTCAAATGTATTGGTTGTCTTTTGCACTAATTCAATTATTTAGTTTTGTGAATATATATATGAAAAACAAAAAACAAGTTAAAAACTTGCTAACGCTTGTATTTATGTCAACAGATGGCGTTCTACCAAAAACACCGTCAAGCGTATGTTTACATAAACGTCATCTGATGACATATATATATATTGTGCATTTTTTATTAGCTCAATTTATTCTAAAATAAAATTTTGGTGTATAATTTTAAATTTTACAAATCCAATAATATTTACTTATTAAAAGAAGACAGTAATGACATATTAGATCATAGGATTTGAATTTGGGTTTAGCTAATGGAAATTTATAAATGATCTTAACTCAAAATACACATAGATAATAACCTACAGAGTCATATATATGCAGATGGATGAACAATTAACATTATTAAGTATTTAAAACCAGTGAAGTTTAAATTGTAATTTTGTAAACATGATGCGTTATAAGAAATCAATAAGTATTGTTTGTGCGCATTTGATTTTAAAAATAGAAATTATTTATCTTCAAATCTTGCTATATTTAAAAGTAATAAATAAGGTTTAATTTTACAAAATACTGACTTAAAATTAAAACAATAAATTCTATCTTTATTTAAGTTCTAAAAATATTGTATTTCAATATTTTTTTTTAAAAACGAAAAATCGGTCATTTTAAAATAATAAACCAAAAAAAAAAAAAAACTTGGAAGGTAAATCTATGTTGTTATAAACAGAAAAAGGTGGGAAATATTAGCCAATCAAAGAGTTTCAAACAATTTTTGACTGAAATTCAAGAGAGAAAAAAAAAGATTTCTTGATCGTAAAGAATAAGTAACTAAGTTTTTTTTTCCTTGTGATATTTTTTTTTTTTTTAAAAAGTCGGATTAAAAATTCCTAAAATCATATTATTGGCAAGCAGAAAAAGTAATGAATTGTAACTGTATCAATATGTTGGATAATTACCAACTTTATGTTTAAACTAATGGAGTATTTACTGGGCAGATGAATAATCAATAATTCCCAATAATCTCTTGAAAATTAATAAATATTGAAGAAATCATCAGAGTTGAATGATCAACATATATACTCACTGAAAAGGAACAATAACTGTGCTGTGGGAAAAATGAATTGCAATAATAAACCAAAGGAAATAAATAAACATCGTCAATATTCAGTAAGGATAAATAAAAGAACTGTAAATCTCGGGGAAAAAGTTAAGTATATATATTTAAGAATCCATAGAACTAAATCGGTAATAACTGAAAAGTGTTCATTATTATTCCAGTTATATATAAAATCCTAATTACAATAAATTATAGAAGTATTTACTTTGAGCCATACAGGCTGGAATGTCAGTTGCTAAAAAGTTTTAGCTGAAAAATGTTGCATGACTCATATATTTTAATTGAAATCATAAGAGTGCCATATACTAGAGATAGAAATATATATCATCTAGAATAAATAAAGCAAGCCATAAATAATTTTTTTCGCATTACTAAACAAAGAAAAAAAAGGAAGGATTATTGTTGCAATAACTTAAATACCTCATGAATCTTAGGATAAGTAGACTGTACAAAGAGAGAAGAAAAATAAAATTATAATAAGTTTATGTGGAACAACCAGAACGCTAAGAAAACTTAAAGTTGTTATTATACTTTTAGCTGAGAGTTTAAAAGAGAACTTCTTTCAAATGTTGGTATTTATATTTTTAATCTATGATTTGTTAGTATAATAGGGGGGGGGGACTAAATCATTTAATAAGGAATTGATTCACGTGTTATATTAATAGTTATTTAATAATTAGATTGAGATTAAAGATTATTAATCATTTAAATAAACAAATAGGCTCAATATCTTAATATGAAAGAAATAATAGAGTATTTCAAACGATAAATATGCAATCCAGAGGGCAGGGTGTATTTACATGTGCGAATGGATAAACTAAAAACGGTGATTTTTTTTTTTATGTGAAATATAAAAGTATTAATTTTGTTTGCTTACCAACCTGCAAAATTATAACTATTTTTTCTCTATTGTTTTTTGTATTATTACTTATTCACCAAATATATAACCTTGGTACTATTATTATTTTAGAGATTGAAATAACAGACCATAAATTGGAAAAAAAAACAACAAGAAAATAATTGTTTAATAAACTGAATAGGTGATATGTAGTTCACATACATAGGGATAAATATCTCAACGTATAATGGGAAATTGTTAGTTTTGTTTAATTATAATACTCCGAAATTAATTTTCTATTGTTATTGTTATAATAATAAATGTATATCATTTTATTATAAGTTATTTTAAATTAGATGTTAATGGTAATGTTTATTGTAATCATTTGTAATGAATATTATTAAAATTACTGTTTAAAAGTTTTATCAAATTCTAATTGTTGCATTTTTTTTCTGGGCTCATTTTCACCACATCACACAACTCAAAATTTACAGTCGAAATGAAAATGAAAAGACAATTCAGTTTAGAGCAAATCTAACAGTTTAATAAGCATAAATCTCTTAATAAAGTTTTTTTACTTGTTACATGCTGCCTTGATCCCATAGGTCATTGATGACATTGCCAATTATTAAAGTGTATTTATTAATATAAAATTAAATGATATATTAGTTATTAGTGAAAGTATTAGTGTTAATCACAGTTTAGTTAATAATATTATTTTAATATTAAGTATTAAAGAACATAAATATAAAGCTTGATTATAGATTTAAATTATAAGCTTTTCTCAATTTGTGCACTATCCATGAAAATCTGTAAAATCCCTCTTGATATTCCATAGGTAATATGAAGAATTAATAAATCAATGCTTTTCCTGAGATCTCCTTATTATAAAGTTATTCTTGTGATTATTTCCAATCTTAATTATTAACCATAATATAAATCAAAGTTTATCTGTAATTATCTATCAGATTAATTTAATGAGTGATTGAATTAAAACTTAATAGTTATAAATATAAAATAATATATTAGATATTATGGTTAGTCATGAGAGTATGTAGACACTTAATAAGAAGGAGTATCTGGGTATTCTTATGCCATTGAACAAGTATTTTGTATTTGTTTAATGTTAAGGGGATGTGATCTGTTTCTGGGTAAATGAGTCACTCATTAATTATATTTAAAATATGTCTTATCTTAGAAATATTTAATCATGTATAAGTAACTTGGGATAAATACTCATCTTATCTAAATTCAATTGTTATAGTTAAAGAAAATGGTTGGGATATAGTAAGTCTGTTATTAGTACCTAGCCAGAGCCCAAGTAGGGTCTAATATAAGGGACTTGGTAATTCTGCTTAGGGTCATACCACCTATAGACAGATCACAATATATATATAGTAGATTATTCAAAGTGTATGTAAATCAGATTGCCAACTTCTTAGAAAGGGGAAACATGATTTTTTTCAATTTATGGCATTAGCAATGTTAGCTGTATGCCATGTTTCTTTGACCTTCTGCTTAGAGTTATTTCATTCAATGCATGTTATGTTGGCAGATATGGGCTTAAATATATGGCCTGTGGGGTTTTGGTACTCAAGGAGGTTTGGCTTATGCTCTGGATATCTGCTCTAAAGATAACCATGTTGGGAAATCAAAGTAGAAAGGCATGCACATGAGTCATCATAATATATAATGCTATATATTATGATGAATCACCTGCATGACTATCTTAAGACTGATATCTTTACAGATGAGTCACAGATAATTCAGAGCATAAGTCGATCTTCCTTGAGCACCAAAACATCACAAACCATACAATTGAGACCATATCTACCAACATAACATGCAATGTGTGAAATAATCCAAGTGAAAGATCAAAGAAATGTGGCGTATTGCTAACAACCCAATTGTCATAAATCAAAAGGAATCCACTTTATCTTTTTTTAAAAAATGGACAATCTGATATACATACATTTTGAATAATTTATTGCCTATAGATATTTATACCCATACAATTATGTACATTCCAAGCTATAACTATGAGGACATGCAAGGCCCTTGAAGGTGTTTAGCTTTGATAATAATTTTCATACAATTATAACTTTTCTTATGAGAATATGTCAGGCATATATTTATAACGTAAGTTGTCTAAGAAAAATGTCATAATTTTATAACTTTAATCTTTTCATTTGTTTATAAGTATCAACAAGCAAACAAAATATAAGTGTTATTTTTCTCTTAGAATTAATTTCTTTTTTTTATTATTATATAATTTTAAAAAAAAAATATTTTTTCTTTCATTTGATGTCAGATTACAATAAATAATAAATAAAATTAACAGAACATTTTATCCTTTCTGTATTAAGTTTTATTGTTCATGACATATTTTTTTTATTTTTTCTGACAATGTTCTTAATTTTTTGGATTCATCTTAATCAGTAAATGATGAATCAATATTACCAGATGATAAGCTGAACTCTATCAACTTAATCCAGGTTTTCAATTGTTTTTAATTGCATTGATATTTGGATATTTATAGATTTTTTATGAGAGAGAAGTGTACTTAAAATTTCTTTTGTTTTTCCAGTTTTTTAAGAATATTATTAATGAACGAAAAAGAATCTCCCTCTCATTTCTCATTGATGTTTCTTAGACAATCATGATGTTGATAATACATATACTAATTAAAATGGTTTAAATTTTATTTTTTAAAGAAACAAATTTTACAAAATTTTTAAAAAATTTACTTTTTTTGGTACTATATTAGAAGGAGTGGAAGTTCAAACATTATGTTTTTTTATTCTAAAATTAATTTCTGTAAATTACAATAAATCCATTTTTATATTGATATTTCATTTATATCTTACTTGTTTTAAAGTAACAGTAATTGATTAACTTGATTTATGACTGTCATATATTTCTTATATAGTGAATTCATTATCTGTATTAGTACTTTTTATAAATGAAAATATAAAATTTTTGAAGTGTTTGCAGGATTACATTGGCTGAGTACCACACATTTTATTTATTTTACACTCATTCTGAAAATCTATAGTTGAGGATAAAGCTGTGCACCATCCTTACAATTAAACTGAGGTATGATTAATTGATATCTCCATTGAGAACTTATACATATATATATATGTCCAAAAGATGGCGCTATAATGGAGATATCAATGTATTTGTTTTTTCATATATATATATATATTGTATTGGAATGACATTTTCCTGGTATGTAAATAGGTTGGTGAGATCATCACGATGACGAATTGATTATATCTTTGTTATTTGTACCTATAATATGCCATACACACATTGATTTTATTCCTAGGAGATGAGAGATTAAGAACCAACTAAGTAATAATTATATACCTAATCTACATAATCTAGGTCCCATTTCATTACGTTATGCCAAGTTTCGAGCCCATGGTGATTCTGCATGACCATCTAATTCAGGTTTTATTAATATCACTTGAAATATAGATAGGTGTAAACATGTGTATGTGTTTAATAATAGGTGTGGATGTGACAATGTGTAAAATAAATAAAGTATTAATAAATATGTGAGCAGATATGACTAATTGAAAACTGACTATAGAAAAACACATCAAGAATTATAAATTAGCATTTGAATAAATTTAATAATTATATTTACAGTGATTAGTTGTTTTTAACAAAGAAAGTTTAAAACCGAATTACAAAATATTTAATTGGACGTTTATGGTTATTCTTTGTTTATAGTTGGTTTCAAAGATTTTCCTTAAACCATGATCCCACAAAGAATAACCACTAGATGTGGCTTATTAAAATAAAAAAAATTTGTACTATATATAAGATTGTCATAATTATCTTTACTTTCTAAAAATTATTGCTCGAAATTCTTAATTTATTTGTATTAAGTAATTTATTATCTTAGGTTTCTACCTGTCATTGTCGTGATTAGGGAACCCTCTGTTATGTATAATTCTCATAATATAGACAAGGAAGATATTTTACGATATAGAAAGTTAATCAGATATACTGAAAACATTTAACACAATTATTAAAATAAACAAACAAGGAAAATATATGTATTGTAAGTATATATATATTTGAATTAAATACGTATTAGGTAACATCTTACCTTTTTTCTTTGGGGATGATCAGGTTAGTACACAATCAAGGATTCATCATAAATTATATTATATTAGGCTTACATTACAGGTGAAAATATTTATTCTTTATATTAAGTACCAGCACTGATATTATTTTGCCCCTATATTAAAGTAAAAAAATATAATATCTATCATACAAATAAATAAAATGAATGACGTCAACATTAAATTGGTTTTGAAGTTTATATTTGAAGTTTATATAGAAAAATGTCCTATTGAATTATTCCAGAAATCCATGTTAATTCATTTTATGTGTAAGTATTATAGAACATCCATCAGCCTAAGTCACATATGATAGCCTTGGAATTTCTACTTTGTAGTGGAGAGTTATAAAATCCATTCATTCAAATATCAGCCTTTTTAAGCTAATTGTGCATACACATTGCCAGTACTTCAGATTTGCTCATATATAAGCATTTGAGTCATAGGAATAAGAGGATTCCTTTTATTCCTGCGTAAATACTATATCTTGTATTGGTAAGAAAGTATTCATTTATTATTAACACTCACAAAGCGTATGCACAATTAGCTTAAAAAGGCTGATATTTGAATGTATACAATTGTAAACATACTCTATATAAAATAAATGCTTATTTACAAAATCCATTCATTACAAATTGACTTGGTATTTAATAGTGCAGGTGTGGAGTGATAGATCAGTTCTATCCTGATACTGACAAGTCGTAGCTCCATGGATGACAACTTTCTTTTCCTGATATAGCTTTTGCACTTAGCAATGTATATTTGTTTTAATTATTAATTATATTTTATTTTAATGATTTCTTTTGAGTGGAATAAAGTCAATATTTTTTATATTATTTTATACTCTTGAATCAAGATATTGCAATCTATATCTGAGAATTACTGATATTTTGGAAGTTCAAGTATTTTTAATTTACTTGAAAAGATTTTAATTTCAAATTCCTTATTTAGTTAACTTTAATTCTCTATATTTGATTTCATTTTCTGGAATATTTAAATATTGATTTTTGATAGTATTCTCACTCAAACTTGGCTGATGTTTATCTTTGAATTTTACATTTAATTCTTTATGTAAGACTTTGCAGGTTCTTCAGCAGATAAGAAATTTTGTCTCCTTTTTGAAAAAAGCTCATTGTTCACATCGTTTTAATCCATTGTTGTTGTTGTTTTTAATGAATATTAGTATAAATAGTTTGTTAATAACAATACAAATTTTGTTTGATATTTTGTTAAATTTTAATATTGTTTTTTATTTCTTGATTGCATTCATTCATCTGATTTTAATTATAAATTTATTTATATTGCATCTGCAATTATAACAAATTTAACAAAATGATAATTTGATTTAAGTATTTGTTTACAGTATAATTAAATTGGGATTTAAAATGTGAATTGTCATTAATTATTTGTCAATTTGTGTGTCTTAACATTTACTAATTTAGCAATTAATAAATAATGCTAATATCATGGTTCATGAATTCGGATTGGGCCACATGATATACTAGGCAATGGAAGGATGTTGTTAGGTGTATCTGTAACAATATATATATATATATAACTACAACCATTAAATGTCTGTATTTTTAACAATATATATATATATATAACTACAACCATTAAATGTCTGTATTTTAAAATTATATAATAATAATTCAAACAAATATATGTAACACAGTATTAAATATATTTGTTTGAATTATTATATATATATATATATATATTGAAGCAATCAATCTGAAACTCAGATTTAGCTTCATTCCCACCACAAAACTGTATTCAAACTCCATCCTTTCGCATACATAGGGATTTATTTACATATTTTTTCACTTAACTATTAAATTAATAACTTACATATATATATATCTTAATAAAATTACCTTTAATAAATAAATATTTGATTTTATTTTAATTCGTATATGTGCATAATGGATATGTACATATTATAGGTGAGGGGAGATAACTTTTAAAACACATATAAAAACAAAATGTATTATATTAATGTATATTTTAAAATTACATTTATAATTTATTATTTTTTAGTAGTGGTGGTCAGAAAAAGGTTGATGCAATTCTGTGGAATATTCTCGAATGTAATTAAGACAATTTACCAGAAACCCATTAGTCCATCTAAAACATATGATAATTTTATAGAGTAATGTAAAAATCCATTAGTAAAAATTTTATCCACTCAAAATTGTTTTAAAATCTTAGATCATATTTTAAAACAATCATTCGAAAAATTCTTAACAGGATTGCATTGTCTTTAAAACTTACTTGAACAAAAGGTGCATCCGGTCAGCAAATCCCCAGTCCACTAAGTGTATAAAGTGCTGGAGGTCTAGCAACTAAAATTCATTCCAAGATTAACTGAAAATAGCATAAATACTGCTAGATTTGAATACCAGGAGAGACTTGTAATTATAAAACAGCAATGGTAAATATAATCCATGCTTGTCATAATAGCAATTCAATGTGTCATGAGTAGTGGAAATGTTTGCCTTTCTCTCCATTCAACATGCTCTTTCTTGCACTCACCACCAAGGATCCCTTAAAGACTGAATAATGAAATGCTACCTGTCTGACAAACTGAATCTAACTAGTTCTAGTTCACCAATTTCAATGGCTGCTGTAATCACCAAGAATCACTACCAATTACCAAGGTAAAGAACTCTAGCCACTGCCTAATGTTTCAGTCCCTAAGTTCAGATTTCTGTAACACTTTCTCATAACTCTGTCTGTAATTTAAAATATTCTATCAGCTGGAGATTCGATCAGAAATTAAATATTTTATTTAAATAATTTGTAATCTACCTACCTGATATTAGCATGTATATAACTCTATATAACTTTCTTTAATTTTATCTTGTCATTGAGACTCTACTAAACAAGTGTAATATTTTCTTTCATGCGGCAATATTTTATGATGCTTATTATGTTTTATATATTTAAATATGCCAATTATCCCTCACATTTACCACGATGTCATTTTTTCCCTCTCTCTACTTTATGGGATGACTAGATTAACTTTAATTAAAACAAGTCTTGTTAATTTTATTTTAGTGAACACTGGTGAATTTGGGGAAAACAAATTAATTATCTCAGAACGTTATTGTAGAAAAACAGAATAGAAATCTGTTTTTCTAAGGAATGTTTTATTTTATTTAAATAATAAGTGCTAATCTTAAAAACTCAAATTTGTTACATGAAATAAAATCTGTTTATTCTGAAATCAATAACCACTACCTCACTCATATATATCTAATTATGTTTATTATAATATAAAGCACTTATAACCAAATTCTCATATTTTTTAGTGTTTTTGGGAAGTTTCATATATAAATCAATGTAACAAGGGAAGGGGGTTCCTATATCAATATTTTGTCATTTTATTAATAAATTTGAGCTCTCCTGTACTGTTTAGTACTTAAATCACACCATTATGTGAGATATTCTATAATGTATAGGTAGTAATTAATTAAGTGTTCTTTTGAAGTTTTATATGTGTTGTTCCAAGCATTGTGTGCATACATGCTCCCTCATTTATATATATTTGTGCTTCACTCTACCTGGGAATATCAGGAAACCAAACCCTGTCTCATATCTCCCAAGTCCAAGTACCAGTTCCTTAAACTCCTGGGACTTACTTTTGTCACTTGAACCAACTGCATAGGAGTGATCTGGGAAAAGCCCAACCTATTGCAACTCACAGCAGACTATTATTCATTAATTAGCCAATTCTGCCAAAGTCTGCAGACATAAATCGGTCTTTTCTTCAATGAACTTTTGGAATCACCTTTCTGGATCTAAGATTGGATCACCTAATTATGTCACCATACATACACTGCCCTCTTAAAGTTCTCACCATAAATCAAATATATGGATGTCCATAAACCATAATATTATGATTTTAGTACACAGATTTTTTTATTATATTTATAAATATTTCCATATGTACATATTTTTGCGATGCAATTATATATATATATTGTAACGATACATAAATATGTCGTTACATTAATTTAAAATAAAAACTTACAAGTTCGCAAATAAGAGTAAAAAACTAAATGCTAAAATTAAAAATGTTTGTTATACGTATATACATTCGCACAGATGCTAAACTTTAAAAGTATTTTTTTTCATAAACAAAAAAAAAAAAGTATCTGAACGTATTTTTTTTAATAAAAAAATGCCAGATTGAAATATAAAAATATTTTAATAAAAAAATAACGTAAGTTAAAATAAAAACAAGTATTAATTAATTCCTGTAATCTGTAAATGGAAATGATTGTTTATTAATTATCTAAAAGCTGTTTAATTAAAAAGTCAGATGAAAAGTTAGATAAGAGAAGAAAGAGAAATTAGCTTGACCAATGGAAGCACTAGGCCTTGGCTCGGACCCTAACGAAAGTAATGGATTAGTGACGTTTTGTTGATTGAATCCATGTGGATAATATAAAAAGGGAAATACAGTTTTTTCGGACAGTTCCAGCGTGGTGTGTTTGAGAGATGTGGTATGACGCACATACCACACTCTATAAAAAAAAAATGAAAAGACTGTGATACCTTGAACCAGCTATTGCCATCTCCAGAACATTACCTTCCAATGGAGGCATCACGGGAATTGAAAGCAGAGGCCTGGACTCTTCTACCATAAGTTATATGAAATGAACAATTGTTAAAATCAATTAAGAACTTTCGTCAAGTTTTACAAATTGATAAACAAGCCAACTGAAATGTTAAAACGGACTCTTATCTGACTTTTGTAAGTTTTTAAATCAAATTAATAATGTTTAATTTTATATGTTTTCCGATTGATAAACATCATTTTATTTTTTTTTTTCTTATTGTAAAGATTATTTAAATGTATGAAATTTAAGTTGTTTATAGACGCTTGCATGGATTCGTTGGCGGTTAATTATATTTTGGTTTTCATATTTGATCAAAATATATAGACATTCGATGAATAATGATACCTTACGGTGAGTATCTAAAATGTATTTATTCGGATGTCTTTTAAATTGTTGGTGACAACGCAAGTATCTTATGGTGAATACTATTGGGTTACTTATAAGTTTCCCTCTGCGATTGTCGGTATCAATAATTTTGTATTTTGATCGTTTATGTTTATTTTGAAATGTTTTTGACCGTGGAATCTACGTAATCGATCTATACCCAACATTTTTAAACAAATCTATGCGAACGTATTTAAATGTTAAAATTAAGTCGGGCGTGAATGACTATATAGTTTTGTAAAGTTGTATTAAGGGAGGGTAATCTTAGGTTATTCATTTCGTGGTTGAATTGGTTCAATGGATTGGATATATTTGTGTAATTAGTAGATGTAGTATGAGGTCCGCTACGGGAAGGATTATAGATATATGCCACACACCCTCTGTTTGCCTATGGATGGGTTTGTAAGTCGGCAGAAGACCGCAGTCCATTCCTATGGAGTTTTTTGTTTATTGTTCTACTTGCCAACAGATGTCACATTCCTGTTGGTGGAGAGTCAATGTCTTCTCTATTTCTACTTATTGTTCAGATGTACATTCCTGATAATATAGTATTTTGTGTTGTCGTATCATGCTACATTGAATACATGAATGTATCAGATGGATTGGCGCCAATTTGGTTGCGAAATTTGTTGCCTAAGGATAAATCAGGGAAGAATATTTTCTTTTCAAATGCAGATCTATGTAGTCTATTCATACTTGACTATCTAAATAATAATTAAACTCATTGAAATTAGTTAAATGTAAAATTAAAAGTTAATATAAAAATCTAAAATGTTAAACTTATTCCTCAAAATTTAAATATTATTTTATATGTGCGTAAATAAATATTTTTATATGTTAATTTCTGGCAGTGGCTTTTACTCTTTGATATTTAAGATATAAAATTTATAGATTTTTATCTCTGCGTCTCCGCTGAGCTAGTGACTTGGGCTAACGATCGGAATATTTAAATAAAGTGGAATCTTAATAGCGCGTATCTGCCTACTCTATAAATTTTTCTAGGCTCAAATGCCTAGATGGCGCCCTTGTAGTGCAGATATTGTTTTTGCGGTTAGATTCGATCATCACTTTCATTCCGATTGGTACAAACTGGCTACCCAACTTGGGCCGATCTTTAATAAACACGAGTGCCCTGAGAATTTTAAAAGTGAATCATGCCCGTAAATTTTTTTTCTGAAATAGTATAAATAGATTTGTTGTATTGACGTGGAGTTACACTTTGAAATTTTGTCTTAAAGGCACTGCCAGTCGAAAAATTGCGCATATGTAGAGATAAATTAAAAAGTAATAAATAAAACGTAATTAATAAATATAAATCATAATTTTTTTTTTAAAAGTCTTGTTTAAAATCTAATCATTTAACTTGCCTAAATAATACTTAAAGGAAGGAGAAATGAAACTTGGAAGGGAGGGGGCAGAAATTTAGCTGGTAGTAGGGAATCATCAGTCAACTTTTTTTTTTATCATTATATTTGTAATTACTGTTTTGTCTTTTAAAAAAAAGTTTTGTCCTTTTGAAATTTCATATATAACAAATTTGTGTAACGTAATTACTAACACTAAGTAAAGTCTTTTTTTTTTTTTTAATGTTTTTGTTTTTTGAGGAAGTTTACTGATATGTAACGATACATAAATATGTCGTTACATTAATTTAAAATAAAAACTTACAAGTTCGCAAATAAGAGTAAAAAACTAAATGCTAAAATTAAAAATGTTTGTTATACGTATATACATTCGCACAGATGCTAAACTTTAAAAGTATTTTTTTCATAAACAAAAAAAAAAAAAGTATCTGAACATATTTTTTTTAATAAAAAAATGCCAGATTGAAATATAAAAATATTTTAATAAAAAAATAACGTAAGTTAAAATAAAAACAGGTATTAATTAATTCCTGTAATCTGTAAATGGAAATGATTGTTTATTAATTATCTAAAAGCTGTTTAATTAAAAAGTCAGATGAAAAGTTAGATAAGAGAAGAAAGAGAAATTAGCTTGACCAATGGAAGCACTAGGCCTTGGCTCGGACCCTAACGAAAGTGATGGATTAGTGACATTTTGTTGATTGAATCCATGTGGATAATATAAAAAGGGAAATACAGTTTTTTCGGACAGTTCCAGCGTGGTGTGTTTGAGAGATGTGGTATGACGCACATACCACACTCTCTATAAAAAAAAATGAAAAGACTGTGATACCTTGAACCAGCTATTGCCATCTCCAGAACATTACCTTCCAACGGAGGCATCATGGGAATTGAAAGCAGAGGCCTGGACTCTTCTACCATAAGCTATATGAAATGAACAATTGTTAAAATCAATTAAGAACTTTCGTCAAGTTTTACAAATTGATAAACAAGCCAACTGAAATGTTAAAACGGACTCTTATCTGACTTTTGTAAGTTTTTAAATCAAATTAATAATGTTTAATTTTATATGTTTTCCGATTGATAAACATCATTTTATTTTTTTTTCTTATTGTAAAGATTATTTAAATGTATGAAATTTAAGTTGTTTATAGATGCTTGCATGGATTCATTGGTGGTTAATTATATTTTGGTTTTCATATTTGATCAAAATATATAGACATTCGATGAATAATGATACCTTATGGTGAGTATCTAAAATGTATTTATTCGGATGTCTTTTAAGTTGTTGGTGACAATGCAAGTATCTTATGGTGAATACTATTGGGTTACTTATAAGTTTCCCTCTGCGATTGTCGGTATCAATAATTTTGTATTTTGATCGTTTATGTTTATTTTGAAATGTTTTTGACCGTGGAATCTACGTAATCGATCTATACCCAACATTTTTAAACAAATCTATGCGAACATATTTAAATGTTAAAATTAAGTCGGGCGTGAATGGCTATATAGTTTTGTAAAGTTGTATTAAGGGAGGCTAATCTTAGGTTATTCATTTCGTGGTTGAATTGGTTCAATGGATTGGATATATTTGTGTAATTAGTAGATGTAGTATGAGGTCCACTACAGGCAGGATTATAGATATACACCACACACCCTCTGTTTACCTATGGATGGGTTTGTAAGTCGGCAGAAGACCGCAGTCCATTCCTATGGAGTTTTTTGTTTATTGTTCTACTTGCCAACAGATGTCACATTCCTGTTGGTGGAGAGTCAATGTCTTCTCTATTTCTACTTATTGTTCAGATGTACATTCCTGACAATATAGTATTTTGTGTTGTCGTATCATGCTACATTGAATACATGAATGTATCAGATGGATTGGCGCCAATTTGGTTGCGAAATTTGTTGCCTAAGGATAAATCAGGGAAGAATATTTTCTTTTCAAATGCAGATCTATGTAGTCTATTCATACTTGACTATCTAAATAATAATTAAACTCATTGAAATTAGTTAAATGTAAAATTAAAAGTTAATATAAAAATCTAAAATGTTAAACTTATTCCTCAAAATTTAAATATTATTTTATATGTGCGTAAATAAATATTTTTATATGTTAATTTCTGGCAGTGGCTTTTACTCTTTGATATTTAAGATATAAAATTTATAGATTTTTATCTCTGCGTCTCCGCTGAGCTAGTGACTTGGGCTAATGATCGGAATATTTAAATAAAGTGGAATCTTAACAGCGCGTATCTGCCTACTCTATAAATTTTTCTAGGCTCAAATGCCTAGATGGCGCCCTTGTAGTGCAGATATTGTTTTTGCGGTTAGATTCGATCATCACTTTCATTCCGATTGATACAATATATATATATTAATGAACTATCCCACACATGTTTCTCACTCAGTATAAACTTAGGGTAGTTAACTTATTCCTGTAAAGTGTATTTTTGTCATAAAATTAATCATTCTAAATATTCAGTCAAGTGCTATATTTTGTTCTTCCTGGGATGAATTGGTATTTCTCAAAGATCTTTACTCATAGTGCTAAATGAACTATGTTCATTAATGTATTTATTAATTACTGGCATATGAGCTAGTTGCAATAAAATAGAATAATAAATAAAATTTATCATAAACAAATTTCATGTGATTTACCTGTTGTCACCGTATACATGTAAATAAAATTACATGTACATCAAGAGGCCAATGGCAGTCAATGAAATAATATAAACCAAGTATTTATGCATATCTTATTTAAAGTAATAAATCTTATATATATCATAATTTGCAGAATCATTGTTTCTTTAATTAAATTATTATGTTTTAGTTATTAAATTTTGCTTCCTCTGACTAGATGATTTCCGACTAATCCTATATATATATATTGTACTGGGTTGAACCGCTGAAACCACCTACTTATACATATATATATATATATATATAAGTTTTGGCCGGTTTCAAACTCCTTCATAATACATTTATAATCTTATAAAGGTTACGTGAACGAACCGGCACGTTCGAGCAAAATGGGAGATCTTATTAATAGCTTTAACTATCAACAATGGCCCATCTCGACTGCTAGATTCAAACCCCTACTATCCAAATACTTTATTTGTTTCGGGGTAAACCCCGGGGCGCCAGCGAGTCTGAAGACTAACATATTCGGGCAGTAGGCTCATAATCCAGCGCTGGAAACAATTCCCTTAACTAGCCCAGTCTAATTTTAATCAGTAATAAAATATTGGTAAGAAGAGATTGATAAAAAGAATTGACTGACAGATAAAGTTTAAATTTAAAGACAATTTATTTTAATCAACATTACTTAAGTTTAAAGATAATTTACTAACTAACATAAACGCATTATAAACATTTTATAAATCCAATTTTAACACACGCACATTTTTAAATTAACACATGATAGTATATTTTATGAAAAAAGCAAAAATAATCTTTGACATTTTAAATTATCTCATATTTGCAAACATAATAATAAAGCATTTATAGCATTTGAAACTCATGCACACATATCAATAGTTCATTTTATGTATGATAGAGTTTATATAATTTGAATCTTGAATATTTATGGATTACAGTAGTGACTACTATGTGTAAATGATAATAATAAAACATATACCTAGGATTTTTTTTCTTGTCATTGGCGACTTCTGCTGCTTCTGATGGATTATATGTAACCAGTTAGATTTTGACAATTATTGAAGAGATTTTATGCGAATCCATTTTTATTCTTGAAGACAGTTGAACATTTGACGGAGGATTTCGGAGTGGTTATGAAGACATTATTTCACAGGCAGGTTTTGATGATCTTGTTGGACAAAGGGATGAAGCACCAGCATATATTTCCATAAGATTTTCAGCACTGCATTTCTGTTTCTGCTAAATAATGTAAACAAGACTGACACTGCTAAATAGACTGAAACTGCAAACTAGACTGAATTGCAAATTCCCTGAATGTCCGATAAAATCTAGCTATTTATAACTATGAATTGTTTTCATTTTTATATCCTCTGGGAATAAGTGCAATAGGTGTTGTCAAAATTCCTTGATAACTAATCCTATGACAACGTGTTTTTGATTGATTGTTTAATTAGTAGTAGCTATTTTAAAACGTGTTGTTTTCATATCTTTAATTAGTAGTCCACCACTATGTTTTTAAATACATTTCATTTCAATATTTATTTATTTTTTTAAATATTATTCTAACACGCATTTATCTTATTAATTAGCTAACTTTTATTTCTATTTACCATCGCATATATATACGCATTTATTCTACTAAACTGGAATGAAAAGAGATTTTTAACTTTTAATTTATAATAATAACACTCTTTCTTTTATAAACTCTTAGTTTTTTTTTTTTTTATAGGAAAACTCCCTCTCCTGTCTTTAAAGTAATTAATTATAACTTTCAAATTCTTTTTCTGTAAGATTTTGATAATAATTTTTATACAGAATTATTTTATATACATGTGCCAATTTGGCATTGGCACATTACACCCCTTCCGTTTTAGAGTAAAATGCATCATTTTTGACCATTTTATCTCTTGCAATTTTAATTGTTGACTGTAAAGATTTATTAATTTATTATTTTAGATAATTCCTACACATGTGTATACGTGCAGTATAATTCTACACCTACTAATATTCTAGATATCAGTTATTACAGGACTTGCTTACAGGGAATCTACAATAAATAAGTCCCTTTCTGCACTCATCATAAGGTGCAGCAGTACCAAGAAAATAACCAAAAAAGGATATCTGGATAAATACATTTAAGATACGCAGCATGAGGTATCGTATTTACCAAATATTACCAGTGTATGTGTGCGTATATACCCATGCATACTTACACACTCTTAATACACATTAGGTTGACTTTATATTTTTATTACTAATCTTATAATATTATTTGTAAATCGTTACGAACATCTTTATTTAACACATGTGTATACGTGCAGCATAATTCTACACCTACTAATATTCTAGATATCGAGTTATTACTGGACTTGCTTACAGGGAATCTATAATAAATAAGTCCCTTTCTGCACTCATCATAAGGTGCAGCAGTACCAAGAAAATAACCAAAAAAGGATATCTGGATAAATACATTTAAGATACTCATCATAAGGTATCGTATTTACCGAATATTACCAGTGTATTTGCGCGTATATACACATGTATACTTACACACTCTTAAGATTGACTTTTATTTTTTTATTAATAATCTTCCAACCTTATTTTTAAATTTACACGAACAATATTTTACACTATTCAATATATTCCAGTATTATTTATAACCCTTAAGAAACATTATTTAAATATTTCTTTACACTAATCTTATAATATTGATTTTTAATCATTACAAACATTACTTTAAATATTAGTTTTATGATACTATTTTTAAACCATTATTTTAACTTCTTTATCTATGTGCGTGTATTCAGACAAACTATTTTTATTATATTACGATCCATTATTTATTCAACTTTTATTAACTTGCGTATATTCAAAACTATTTTATTTTAATGTGCGCATACTCAGGAAAAAAAACCTGTTTTACTTTATTGCGATTCATTGTTATGCAAATATCTATTTGACTAACTTGATTTTATTCTAGAAATCCTGTTATCTTTTTCATTTATTTAATTCTACAAATATTCCTTTTAAATCATTAACTTGACCCATTTATTTATGAACATTTTTCTTTATTAATATGTGCGTTGATCACTTTTCCTAAGTATTGACCACTTCAAATTCTTATTTTTCTAGAGTGCATTTTTAGTTTTTATTTTCATCATTAGGTAATAAATGTAATATTAAGAGAAGCAGGCAGCAAAGTATAAGGCAATTCAACACACAGATAGATTTTGTGTTGATTTAAACCAACTTTTAATTTCTTGTGGAAGTCGCGACTACAGCATGGGCAACTGTTCTGCACAACGGATCATGTACAGGGACTTTAAGATTGCGAATGGCAGGACTATCTCTACTGCACATTCGACTTACTAAAATATTTATTTTATTTGGTTCTGCTGGGAATTTTTCCTCCATATTTATTAATTTTTATATGCCAGTACTTTTCTACTGGTGCATCATCATCAGTATTATTTATTATTTTTCACACTACCCATCTGTAGAACAAAGTCACCACAAGAAAAGGCTTAATCCAACAAAAGTCAGGTCTGGAATTTATCTCCTTGCCCAAATACTTGCACACACCTCAATCCTAATTTAATACACTTTTTTTATTATTTGATAATGTTTTATTTTCATTAATACTTTCATTATACACTTATTTATTTCATTTTTATTTTCAAAGCGTTATTTTTACTCTCCCTTTTTTTTTTCTATTTTGATTTTACACATTTATTTTGTTTGTCACACTCCACTATGTTCTAGACTTATGAGCTGGGATATCAATAGAATCGATAAGACATAATCGAGGGTTTTTGACATAATCATTTTGCTTGTCTAATTTGATTTTACACATTTATTTTTGTGTCTCGCTCCGCTATGTTCTAGACTTATGAGCTGGGATATTAATATCATCGATAAGACATAATCGAGGGTTTTTGACATAAATCGTTACTTTGACATTTTAAAAACTCTAAGATTGTTATTTATTTACTAAGATTAACTTTAATTTATCATCATTCATTTATTTTTGATTTATTATTTTAATTTTAACTAAAAGTTTCAGATTTAAATTTAACAAATTATTGACGTTAGAATAATGATATTCGAGTTCATTGTCCATTTCCAGTCCTTTTTTGTTTATTTACTTTACTATTCCGCCCGATTACTAACTTTTAAACTATGTCAGGTGGTTCATTTTTTCTTTCTACTAACTCACTAACATAAATTATGCTCCCTATTTTCACTTCTATCTCTGGATTAAAATCTATTTTATCTCTTTTTCTTTCCATTTTATTTTCTGCCTTGTAAATTAGAAAACTTTTAAGATTCACAGATCTCCGTATTTTTCCTAATCGTGAATATTTTTTTTTACGCTTTCTCTTTGATTTAAATCTACGTTTAAAACAAATACGAACCTTTACATTAACCTTTTTACATTTTTGTGAAAACTTTTCTACGCTATTTTTTAACTTGAACTTATGTCTCTCTTCTATTTCTTGATCTATTTTTTTCTCTGTGTTAACCCTATCCTGTTCTGCTTTACTTTCTATTTCAGTCTGTAGGCTATTTTGAGTACGATTTATTTGATTTACTTTTACAGTTAAATTTGTAACTTCAACTTTTATTTCTTCAATTATTTTTCTATCTTCTATCTTATTTTTTTCTATTGCTTGGTAAGCAGTTTCTATTTTATTCTCTACTTGTGTTTTAATCTCTTCTATTTCTTCCCTAATTTCTTTTATTTTATTCTGGCCCATTTCGCTCTGGTCCTTTAACTTTTCAAGCATTTCAGCTTGCCCTTCCAATTTACTCTTCATTTTATTATTTTGGTTTTTAAGCTCTTCAGCTATTTTCAAACTTGCACGTTAATAAAGCTATGATTTCCCTTTTTCCCTTGTTGGGAATATTTTCTATATTTTTACCTTGTGCCTCCATTTTGGCTTTATTTCTTAACATTTATAATTTTAAACACTTTTTATCATTATTTTTGACACCGTATTTTATTTTAATAAGTTTACTAATTTCTATTTTATTTATTTCTTTCTAAACTGGAAATACACATTGACTCCGCTCTCCTTTGTCCATTTATCCTACCCGATCTTAATGCTTTAACTCCGCCCAAATACCCAACTGTCATTTATTTAACAGAACATAAATAGCACAAAATCTCTTTTCATTTAAAGAAGTAAGAAAAAAAATTTCGGTCAATTCTTTTTTTTATTTTTAATTTAATACACTTTTACCTACGTAATTTAGATTTCTTTAAGGTTTTTATTTTTAAACAAGAAACAAAGCATTTATTTACTGTTATTTCTTAGGTTCAGCCCCAAACATTGGATAAAGCCATTTATGTACCGGGTCGAACCGCTGAAACCACCTACTTATACGTATATATAAGTTTTGGCCGGTTTCAAACTCCTTCATAATACATTTATAATCTTATAAAGGTTACGTGAACGAACCGGCATGTTCAAGCAAAATGGGAGATCTTATTGATAGCTTTAACTATCAACAATGGCCCAACTCGACTGCTAGATTCAAACCCCTACTATCTAAATACTTTATTTGTTTCGGGGTAAACCCCGGGGCTCCAGCTAGTCTGAAGACTAACATATTCGGGCAGTAGGCTCATAATCCAGAACTAGCCCAATCTAATTTAATCAGTAATAAAATATTGGTAAGAAGAGATTGATAAAAAGAATTGACCTACATATAAAGTTTAAATTTAAAGACAATTTATTTTAATCAACATTACTTAAGTTTAAAGATAATTTACTAACTAACATAAACGCATTATAAACATTTTATAAATCCAATTTTAACACACGCACATTTTTAAATTAACACATGATAGTATATTTTATGAAAAAAGCAAAAATAATTTTTGACATTTTAAATTATCTCACATTTGCAAACATAATAATAAAGCATTTATAGCATTTGAAACTCATGCACACATATCAATAGTTCATTTTATGTATGATAGAGTTTATATAATTTGAATCTTGAATATTTACGGATTACAGTGGTGACTACTACGTGTAAATGATAATAATAAAACATATACCTAGGATTTTTTTTCTTGTCGTTGGCGACTTCTGCTGCTTCTGATGGATTATATCTAACCGGCTAGATTTTGACAATTCTTGAAGAGATTTTATGCGAATCCATTTTTATTCTTGAAGACAGTTGAACGTTTGACGGAGGATTTCGGAGTGGTTATGAAGACATTATTTCACAGGCAGGTTTTGATGATCTTGTTGGACAAAGGGCTGAAGCACCAGCGTATATTTCCATAAGGTTTTCAGCACTGCATTTCTGTTTCTGCTAAATAATGTAAACAAGACTGACACTGCTAAATAGACTGAAACTGCAAACTAGACTGAATTGCAAACTCCCTGAATGTCCGATAAAATCTAGCTATTTATATCTGTGAATTGTTTTCGTTTTTATATCCTCCGGGAATAAGTGCAATAGGTGTTGTCGAAATTCCTTGATAACTAATCCTATGACAACGTGTTTTTGATTGATTGTTTGATTAGTAGTAGCTATTTTAAAACGTGTTGTTTTCATATCTTTAATTAGTAGTCCACCACTGTGTTTTTAAATACATTTCATTTCAATATTTATTTATTTTTTTAAATATTATTTTAACACGCATTTATCTTATTAATGAGCTAACATTTATTTCTATTTACCATCGCACATATATACGCATTTATTCTACTAAACTGGAATGAAAAGAGATTTTTAACTTTTAATTTATAATAATAACACTCTTTCTTTTATAAACTCTTAGTTTTTTTTTTTTTATAGGAAAACTCCCTCTCCCGTCTTTAAAGTAATTAATTGTAACTTTCAAATTCTTTTTTCCGAAAGATTTTGATAATAATTTTTATACAAAATTATTTTATATACATGTGCCAATTTGGCATTGGCACAATATATATATATACACATACATGTGTAATGTGAAAGGTCATGACCTTTAAATGAGTCAAACTTATATTTTATACTAAAAGTTTCTATTATATGATTTCAAATTAGTCTCTTTGTGTCTCTTTGCGATGCTGGCAAAGAGAGATAAAATAGATCAGTATCTTTGAGATTGTTGCTCATAAGTGGTTAGATCTGGAAAATAGGTAAATAGGGCAGAATTCATGAGTGTTCCTGATTTATGTATCTTGTGCATGATTGAACTTGAGGTACTTTTGTCTAGATGCTAGATCTTGTTATGTGAACAGATAAAATCAACAGGTACAATATATATGTAATTATAATAAAAATAATAAATTTAACAGTAATAAACTATTATAAACAATCCTTAAATCTGGAGAAGTAATTTTTGTTAATTTCATAAACCTGTCTCAACTGCCATTAAATTAAAAAAACATAAAACAAAGCAGAAGCAAATGTCATCAATTCAAATCCCACGAATCTTGAATTTTAATGTTAGCAGCTAGCTTGTCTATTTATGAAATGCATTTTATTCCTATTTATAAAAAGTGCCTCCTTAATTTTTCTTTTATTATGCTTTCTCTCTTCATGAAGAATTTTCACATTTTCAAAATCAAATTTAAATTTATATTTACATGTTTTTTCATGATCAAAGAAAACTGAAGGAGAAATTAGATCACCATTATTTTTACTTTTTGCACGTTTATATAACAATTCATGCTCCCTCAATCTCTTCTCAATACTGTATCTAGATTCACCTATATGTGATAGCATACAATCACAAAAAATTGATATATGACATTACTTTTCTGCTTGACAGGTATGACATCCTTAGAATTATTGACTAATTTATTAATATTGTTTGGAACATAGAATGAAACATAAAACACATTCTTATATAAATCCTTAAGAAAATTTTCTTGTGGATTTGAAATAAATGGAATAGATATCCATTGTTTACTATTAATCTTCATTTCCTTTAAATTATTATAGTTTTTTTTTAAATTGGCACAAAGTATTGCTTATTTGCTCCATTTTATAACCAACATCAAGCAATTCCTTGACAAATATTTCAATATTTTTTAGTTTATCACTTTGATAATGACATAATTTTTCATTATGAAACAAAAAAGATCTAAAACTTGCCATCTTATGCATAATTGGTACTTTTGATTTACAATTTATATATCCCCTTTTTTGCAGTGGCATGATTGTTAATTTATAATTTAATATACTGTTATCACTTGTAATAATTAAATCCAAATATTTAATATTTTTGTCCTGTTCATTTTCAATAGTCCATTTCAAGCCATTCAACTTATTTAATTCCTCTACAAGAAAATTTATAGTATTAATATTTCCACAAACAAAAAACATCATCTACATATCTTTTGTAAATTTTAATATCTTCAAAAATACACATAATTAAAATACCACTCTCATATGTAGATAACACAAAATTGCAAACTTGTGCAACTACAAACAGAGCCATAAGCCAACCTTTAGACATTTTATAATATTGACCTTCAAAAGATGCAACCACGTTATCATTAAAAAAATTTAAAGAATCAACAATAAACTTTATCATATATTTACAAATACCTATACTTTTTAATGTATGTTCAAATATTTTTATGGAATTCAATCTGTCAATAGATCCATACATTTTTGTTACATCCAATGAAGCAATAACACCATTCTCATCAATCACCAAATTTTTAATACTATTTATAAAGTCAAAAGATGAAACAATAATATTTTCCCCAGATCCTAAAACGTCTTGTAAAAGCTTACCAATATATTTAGAAGATGGATACATGAATGAAACACCAAAATTTATCATAACTCGCAAAGGATTACCTTCTTTATGTAATTTTATATTTGCAAAAATATGAAGACATACAGCACAAGAAGGATATGTCACATAATATGCATTATTATTTAAAGCTTTATTTTTAGCAATCTTTAAAATATTATTAATAAATTTTATTTTTTGACCATCAATATTATATTCTTCAATCAAAAAGAAAACAAGTTTCTCCATTTGCACTTTAACTTTATCAATATGGTGACATTTCGTCATTAAACACTAAACACAAACGCAGCCCTTTATTTTCATTCAAACAAATCATATCATTCTTCAATCTCCATTTAAATTGCGAAGTAGCCAATTCCATGATTTATCATAAGATATTGTATTAAATTTATTATAATTAATTTTCTTAATAATCTCATCAACAAATTGATCATTACCAGGAATCATTTAAAATGAATTTTGAACAGCTGCAGTTAGTTCCAAATTATAATCATTCCAATTACCACCGACTTATTTATCTCTGTAACTTAAAACATATTTCTGAATCAAATGTATCTTATTATTTGATAAATTAATAACGTTTAACTCATTATAAGCTTGTGCATACTGCTTATTAAATAAAAAAATCATTTTTTTTTTCACATTTATTATATAATTTAAGTTCAATTGATTTAAATCCATTTTCACAAACAATTTTATATTCATTCCAAACACACTGTTCATTTAAAATTATTAAATGTTCAATTGCTTTCAAATATTTTCGAATATCAAAAAGTTCCTTTTTACACTTTTTAATAATATTATTTAAAATGATTATTTTCAATTTATCCATACATCTATGTATTAAATTTATACAGCTATTCAACTTTGTTACAACAATTCGGAAATACCTGAATAACTTTACTTTTTTGTAAGGAAAAAGTAAATTTCATTCTATAATTGTGACTATTTAATATACTCTCAAAAATATTTTATGTGTATATGTATATAAAAGAAAAAAACATGTTAATTAATTATAATTAATAACTGAAGAAAAGAGGAAAGTAAAGCAGATTCAAGATAAAACAAAATTATTAAAATTATCAACTAAGTAAGAAAGTTATTAAGTTATTTAATTTTTATATAAATAAAAATGTGGTTTGTTTTGGAACAAATTCAGACTAGCAAAAAATAATAGTTTCATATTTTTATTTGTTTTAGTTTTTTATCTCTACATTGTTATAAGTCATCATAATAAATGTTTATTGATAAATATGCCATTCATAAAGTTTGTATTGAGGTAACTAACAAAAGTTTATCAATAAACATAACAGAGGTGAGTAACTTATTTAACAATAAACACAATAATCTATAAAAAGACTATGACAATTTTAATTACCAAAAGACATTTTGCTAGCAGATAATGTAGACTGGAAAAACTTTTATCATGAACTTAGCGTCAGATAATGTATTATTATATACATCTTGCCTTGGTTAAGTTTATTTTCAAAAGTATACATGTGAAAATTGAGATTTATAATTAATTATTATATCATTATTTAAATACACGATGGCTTCCATATATCTTTAATTTACACCTCATTAAAATGATTTGCTAAAATTTCCAATAATCTACCACTGAATTAAAATGTTTGTCACATAAATGAAAAGTAAACACTATTCAGCCTGTGTTTGAAAGACAGCCTTAACATGAAAAAGAAGATAATTATCACATGTTGAAGACTTGTGCTATTTTGTTTATCTGGTTTATAAATAGAAATCACTATCACTCCATCATGGCTCTATCTACCTATCTATTATACAAGAAGACAGAGCAGAAAATCTATTGATGTCTGTCAATTATACAACCCAGAATCACAAACAATAAACTGATTTATTTACCTACTAACCAGTGGAAAAATATCATGTACAATTTCATGAAATACGGTAAGTTTACTTTATTCTATAACTGTTTATAAAAATTAATTGATTAACTTATGCATTTCCAAGCTAGTCAAGAAGTCTAAATAATTATTTAAGAAACTAAATTGAAATTACTTTATTAATAAAAAAAAGCAAATAAGGATCTCAAGGATTATTATGTTCAAATAATCATCAAATACCTAAAGTGTTATCCTTTTATAAATATATATACTTTTTGCCAGCAAAAGATAAACAGACTGAAATAATATATATATAATAAAAACACATAATTACTTCTCTATAAAACTGCTTTAATATTTCAACCAGCAGACTGATTTTCATCAGAAAGCAAAATGGCTATTTCCAGAAATTAAGCACTAAAATATTACAAACAGTTACATATCAGAAAACAAAACTAATTCCTATAGGCTAAAAATCTTTAAAAACTTTGTATATATATATAAACAAAACTTAAATATATTCCAAACAACGGTAAACAATTTATAATACAATATAAATAACAACTCAATAAAAACTCATAAAGAAATATTTTCGATTATATTCATAATCATTTTCAACTCAACTTTCAAAATAGAATCATCTATTACCAACCGGAAACACATGTCGATTTAAATATCACACAATTCATTAATCCTACTATTTGCTGTCTGTTTATTATCGTATTTTTATACATACTAATAAAAACTGCCTCTTTAATTTTTCTTTTTTCATTCTCTCTCTCTTGTCCTAAAATTTTTATTTTATTTATATCAAAATTAAACTTAAAATTACAATTTCTATCATGATCATAAAAAAACCAGATTCTGTATATAACTTGACTCCATTACTATTATCAATACATATCTGTACATTTTTCAAAACTCTTTTATATAACAATTTATGTTCTTTAATTCTTTTCTCAATATTACATCTAGATTCCCCTATATATGATAAGTCACACCCACAAAAAATTCTATAAATTATACTACTCACGTTATTTTTTTCTAACTTATCTTTTGAATTATTAACCATTCTATTTAAATTACCTGATCCATAAAAAGAAACATTATATATACCATTATAAACTTTTTTCATAAATTTTACTTGATTATTATTATAAAAAGGCACATAAATGTTTCTTTTTATAGATCAGGTAATTTAAATAGAATGGTTAATAATTCAAAAGATAAGTTAGAAAAAAATAACGTGAGTAATATAATTTATAGAATTTTTTGTGGGTGTAACTTATCATATGTAGGGGAATCTAGATGTAATATTCAGAAAAGAATTAAAGAACATAAATTGTTATATAAAAGAGTTTTGAAAAATGTACAGATATGTAATGATAATAGTAATGAAGTCAAGTTATATAGGAATCTGTTTTTTATGATCATGATAGAAATTGTAATTTTAAGTTTAATTTTGATATAAATAAAATAAAAATTTTAGGACAAGAGAGAGAGAATGAAAAAAGAAAAATTAAAGAGGCAGTTTTTATTAGTAGGTATAAAAATATGATAATAAACAGACAGTCAGCAAATGTTAGGATTAATGAATTGTGGGATATTTAAATCGACATGTGTTTCCGATTGGTAATAGATGATTCTATTTTGAAAGTTGAGTTGAAAATGATTATGAATATAATCGAAAATATTTCTTTATGAGTTTTATTTATATTGTATTATAAATTGTTTACCGTTGTTTGGAATATATTTAAGTTTTGTTATTATATATATATATATATTTATAAAACTTTATATAAAAATACTAAAAAAAAATATTTCACAAAAAACTTATTTTAAAAAACTAAAACCATACATACATTATTATTATATATTAAAATATATATAAAAAAACAATAAAAATATATTATTACATATGTACACACCAAAAAAACTCTCTCTATATATATTCTACAATATGTATTTTACTATATACATCCTATACATACATATATATATATATATATATATATATATATATATATATATATATACCACATCATGCTAGTCCACCTATAAAATAATTATTTAGGAAATAAAAAAATAATTATTTAGAAAATAAAAAAACAAATCCCTAGGAAACCAGGTAATTTAAAGATGTGATAGTACCTATATTCATATTCATACCATGAGAATGTAATGTCTTAAATTAAAAAAAAACAACAACTCTTCTTCTGTTTTCTTTCTCTCATGGAAGAAAAATTATCTTCCAATATAACTACTCTTAAATCATCAATCAAGTGATCAGATAAATTGAAATGTTTAGAAACTGGTCTATCTCCATGTTTATGTAAAATATCAAACTATGGTTGGTCATTCTAATATGTAGACTGTTTGCTGACTCACCTATGTAATGGCACAAGTATCTATTACATTCTATTAAATATACCATGTTTATACTTTTACAGTTGACATAGTTGGGGATATACCATTTAAACCATGAATGGTATTTCCCTGAACCATCTTTGTAACAATAATATGTTTGCATGTAAGGCATCTCTTATCCTCATATGAAAAACATCCCTTTTCTGACACAAAATTAGTGCCAAAAGCTGTCTTTACAAGTCTATTCCTAAGTGTCCTATGTTTATGATATGCAACTTTAGGTGGATAGGGAAAAAATGATCTCAGTTAATCTGTGGAATTTAATACATTAAAATGTTTCCATAATATTTGGTTAGTATTAGGCAAATCATCATTGAAGGTAAGAACCAGTGGTATATTTATCAACTGACTCTTTCTTTTCCTAGATAGAAGAAGTTCCTTCCTGTCAACTTCTGAAAATTTTACCACTGCCCTATCTAACAATCTTTTAGGATATTTTATATTGATAAATTTATTATACAAAACTTTGTCATTTTGCTGAAGAAATTCATGATCACTGTAAATTCTTTTAATCCTTAAAAATTGATTGTAAGGGATATTAGTCTTTAAGTGCTTAGGATGATTACTATAAAAAATGTAGGTAAGCATGACTATCGGTTGGCTTCCTATATATATATATATATATATATATATATATATAGAGGAAGCCTAATATATATATATATATATATATATATATATATTAGTACTAAGAATACCATCACTATAAGTAATCTCAACATCAAGAAAATGAACCACTGTTTTAGAAAAATTCATTGAAAATTGTATATTATTATTAAAATTATTTATATAATCAAAAAATGTATGAAGTTCTTCATTGTATGGCCAGATCATAAAGACATCATCTATATATCTTAGCCAAGTATGAGGTTTAAGGCTAGCTTTCTCAAGTATAGAGCTTTCCAATTGAGCCATAAAAATGTTTGCATAATTTGGTGCCATTTTTGTTTTCCCATTGCAGTATCCTGCTTTTGTAAATAATAGGTAGAGTTAAAAACAAAATAATTATTCTTTAAGATTAAATTCACTAATTCAACAACAGTCATAATTTTGTGCTGATCATATTCTTTCTCTTTTAAAACAGATTCAATAGCTCTAATTTCATATTCATGAGGTATATTAGTATACAATGATGTAATGTCTAACGTCACCAAAAACATTCAATCGGTAGTATAGATTTGACATGTTCTAAAATAGAAAGAAAATGGGTTGTATCCCTAACATAAGAATCAAATGGTGGAGGAATATCATATATAAGACATAAAAGATTTATCAGAAGAGTATATCTTAGAATCACAATACAGCAAATTATTTTAAACGAATGGACAGAACAATGCCTGAAGCTATGAAAAGATAGAATATTCTAGAGCAATAGCTAAAATCATATAAATACCCTCCAAAAAGGGAGTGAAGAAGATCAGATTACTATAGTGAATGAGTTGCAGTTCGAATCTATGTCGGTCTATTTTATGATTTAGTACATGCAAAAAGTAGGCTAAGGTCGGGGCGCATGTCCGTTGTTCCCATGCTTTTCCCAGTAACATCGGTATGCTACCATGAAAACATCTAATGCCTCCTAAAATCATAAAGAGAACTATTGGTGAATGAACTTTGCTGAATAATAAAAAAATAGCTAGTTATTTCATCGATGGAATATGTGCCTCATTTCACTCTCCAAAAAAAACTTGCAAGCCGTTATGAAGCCTATGCATGAAAGGACTTGTTGGAAGATAATATTACCACCAAAATAATTCTTTCTAAAATATAAAATTCACTTTTTTTGTTTTAAATGGCTTTCATTGCCACCCTATCCTAGATAAACACGTTTTGTAATATATGTAAAACTTATATATCTTTTGTAATTTTACTTTTCTCATTGCTCTCTATAAGATTAATTCAATTACTAGTTTCTCTTAGAAATGCCTTTTTATTTCATATTTCTTTTCTTATGGCGGTTTCCTATTATTTATTAATTTATAATTTAAAATATTTAAGTATTTATGTGACAATAAATCTAATACGGTGAATTGAAACCTTCCTTAAATATTTTCAATCGGCCTGTGATTGATTGGTCGATCTAATACTCTCCCAAATGAGCGAGTATTTGTTTAGCTCATTTTTATTCACCGAATTGGAATTACTTTATTAAACATAATCCAATAATACCTATACTTCATAATTGCGATCTGTCTATAAAATGAATATTGTGTGTTGGTATTTTATTGTTATTGGAGCACTAATTCGAGTTTGTGAGAAAGAAATGATTATTTATCGCAATAGATTTTAGTATGCTTTGACGAGATATTAAAGAGGGTTTTAAATGAAATTCACATTGGGAAATCTCTAAATGAAAGAGAGTAATTACTTTTATTGTTATTTAGTATGACATTATAGTCGTGATTGTTTTATTCCAATTTGATTTTGAAAGAGTTCAAGTCACTACGCTTCGGCAATTATTTTATTTTTTAGGTAATGTATGTCAATAAAGCGTTTACTCCATTAATATAGGCATTGCTGACATAAGCAAATTATTCTAAGTTCAATGAACTCGCTATTATTTTAATATATATATTTGAGAAAATCTAAACTAATAATGCGGATTTCAATTCTTCAGGATTCTCATAATTGGACAGTAAGGCTCAAGGGTAAAAAGGCCCGACTTCATTTCTCCTTATGTCCGAGGAAGCTCTCTCTCCAGGTTGCGATCTGCGAAAATGCAGAGTGACCATTTTGTTTTTCAAATATAATGGTGAAATTTGCATCCATCTTATCGATGTTTTTATTTCTGCTATGTCAGTACTGGTGTTGTTCTAGAGATCTATATTTCTTTTAAAGTTGCCTCTAAGTTGTGGCGAAGTGAGATATGTCAAAGTCAAAGTGATTTATTATTTGTTTAGTTATCCCTTTTAACATTGGTAATCCGCTTGATTTATATCGATTCCCTTTTAACAGCGAATTCCTAAACGTATGCAATATTTTATACAAAATTTGTTATAGAAAACTTATGTTTTAATTATTGATTTATTTGTTAGTCGTTTCACGTTAAGGCATTATATAATTAAAAGACCATATTGTAGACGTATAAGTCAAATATTCATCTGTGAAAGATATTATTTTGTGTTTATAAAATATTAATTTTATTAATAATAAATTAGTGCATCTAATAGCAATGACTTATATATAGTTTACAGATCACTACCTCATTGGCACATAGATCTCCCTGCATGTATTCCGAAGCAATTAATTAATGTTGTATAATGTTTTCCAAATATTAGAAACTAGTAAAGAAAGTAGCTCTATTTTATTAACCAGTTATTTAATTATATTAAACAGTATTGTAAAACAAACCTGTAGTCTATATGGCTTTTATTATTATTAACACCAGATATTGTATTGCTAATTTGATGGCTTAAGCACACATACTTATTAAATTCTTATCCTAGTTAGACAATTTATTTATGAGTTTGCTTATTAATTTATATATAAATTCCATTAGTAAAGTAAAGATATATGACAGACAGTAGTTTTAGGTAATTTATTGGGGCTTCTCATTTAAACATTTAAATCTCCATGAACTAGCTGGCCTTACAAAAGGAGTTTGTGTGTAATAATAATATTTGCTGTGTAGAGATGATAAAGGAGTTCAAAAAGATATAAAATGTGAGTGTTATCAAAACTGACCGGTACAATATATATACGAGCACTTATTGCATATATGTATGGAGGTGATAATCTGCAACAACTGATGATTGCTGGTTTAGCATGAAATGTGTGTATTGGTGATTATTTATCTTTTCGACATATGTGTACAATTGTATCAGTGTTATGAGATAGAGTGGAGAGTGGTGGGTCATGTGAAAGTCTGTGCTCATATACCCTATATCTTACATATATTGATACAGGTATATAATAAGCCTGTATTTCAATTGTTAATATAAATAGAAAGTTAAATTAAAAAAAATTAAGCATATGTAATTAGAATTTGAAATATAACAAGCTATAGAACTCAATTTTGCAATCTATATCTTATTTACTTATATTGAGATTATTAAGCTAATAAATACATAAAAATTTAATTATTTAGAAAGCTAAGTTATGGTTTAGGAATTCATACATATATTTGAATAAAATTAAATTATTTTTGTTACTTAATTTATTTTTTTCTATACTTTTTCTATTTGTAAGTTATTTAACATATTTTAAAATATTATCTTGCTTTAATTCATACATTACAAATTTTGTACAGTAATGTTATAAACTTCGATGCTCCTATAATAATAATTCATGTCATACATATAACCAACATGTCCTTTCAAGATAATGCTAACTTATCTGTTAAACAAAAATAATCATTTATGCCAGACAAATTAATTAAAATTGTTGTTGAAAGTTTCATAAAATGCCTTTAGTAACCTTGATATGTAAATTATTATATTATGCCAATAAGATTATTAAAGTGTTATAAAAATATTATTACATATTTCGGCCTGTTGTTTATTTATAGACTTATGTATATAATTTGTTTAGAAATTTGGCTGTGAAGGAAAAGAGACAAATAATATAAATGGTGAAAATTGCACAGGTATTTTTTTTAATTTACAAAATATGACATGTACACAGGCACATATTTATTTATATAAGCTTTACATTTCTTTAAATTTAAACAAAGGAAAATAATGTTCTATTGTTCTACAAATTTAGCTTACTGTAACTGATGTTAAATTGAAAATATGTCAGAGTATCTATCTATCTATCTATCTATCTATCTATCTATCTATCTATCTATCTATCTATCTATCTATCTATCTATCTATCTATCTATCTATCTATCTATCTATCTATCTATCTATCTATCTATCTATCTATCTATCTATCTATCTATCTATCTATCTATCTATCTATCTATCTATCTATCTATCTATCTATCTATCTATCTATCTATCTATCTATCTATCTACCTATCTACCTATCTACCTATCTACCTACCTACCTACCTACCTACCTACCTACCTACCTACCTACCTACCTACCTACCTACCTACCTACCTACCTACCTATCTATCTATCTATCTATCTATCTATCTATCTATCTATCTATCTATCTATCTATCTATCTATCTATCTATCTATCTATCTATCTATCTATCTATCTATCTATCTATCTATCTATCTATCTATCTATCTATCTATCTATCTATCTATTAATGTGGAAAAATACTCACATAGTTTATATATAAAAGTTAGTAATATTTATTGTACCGAGTATTCTTTCGATCTTTTTTCATGTCATTTTCATGATCAGCCTGCTGAGACCATTAATATTTTAGTTATTTGAATGCTATTAGTTTTTTGGTTCATTACATATTCAGTTTGTGTAATGAACCATGCCACTTTTACTTTATGCTTGAAGTCGTTTCTCTCTTAGCAAATATCTTTAACAGCATTCAGATCACAGCTATGACTATGTTCTCGCTTGTAATTATAAAGGATAGACGAATTAAATGTTTCAGGTTTAATCTTAGATTTTTTACACATTAATGAGTGTTGAGTCATTCCAGTTCTAAGATTAGACCTGGGCTGACCATAATGTATGTATGGACAGTTTTCTTAGTTGCTGCTTACAGCGAGTATTTTTGTAATATTTAGAATGGCAGAGTATGGATTTTGACAAAAAAATTAAATTTATAGCATTGAAAAATAACGGGAAAAAATTTTCAACAGATTTCATCAACTTGTCAAATTATAGAGTGCAATTTAAATATGCCACATCACTAAGTACAGAATTTCGATTTGCCAGAGGAGGATAGTTAAATCTCAGAATGGAGATGGTTGCAGAATTAGGAAGCATCTACAAGAATAAAAAGGGTAAAGAAAAATTGTTTGAGTGAATATCAACAACAATGAAAGATGATACAAAAACTCCGAATCCCTCATCTTGGTTGAAGACTGTCAAAGCACTTAAAAGAACTCTTGGTAAAAATGATTATCATCACTTTGTACTGATAAAAGATAAGTTTGAAAAGAAAATGTTGATTCAAATTGCTGCTTTAAAGTATAATGGACTTAACTGTTACAATGTCAAAATCAAAAAAGACAAATTTATAACTTTCATATTCTTAAAAAAATATACAAGTGAAATAATATGATAGGCAACAATGCTTGCAAATGTATCCACCTAACTCTCTATTGCCTAGATCATTTCCAAATATGAAAATGCATAGGAAAAACATCCACTTAGAATAATGATCTATTTTTATGGCGTGTACTACTACGAAACTTCCAAATTTATCACACATTTACTTAAAGAAAAGTTAGGTTTTGACAAACATACCATAAAATCAACATTTGAATTTGTGAACATTATTAAAAGTGCTCTTATTTCTAATGATCATAGAATGACATTATTTGATGTTACAAATCTCTATGGATCAGTTAATTGCAAAGAGTCAATAAAAATTATCAACGAATTATTAACAAATAATAATACAAATACATATAGAAAGGAATTTATCATAGTTCTTAAATTGGATAGACATTATTATAGTTTCATACAAAGGGCAAGAATATGAGAGGACAGAGTCTTGACCAATAAGGTTATCCATTAATAGAATCGTTTGTAGTCAGACTCTGGCTTACAAAGAAACAAATATAATTGATTCTATATTAAGCAGACAAGAAAATTATATATATATTAATTGAAATAATATATATATATATATATATATATATATATATATATTAGTTAATTGGATGATGTATTTGTTTGTGCTCCGCAAAATACAATTAATCACATATTCTAAGATTTGAATCACACAATGCATTCCATTTTAAAATTATTATAAATCTACTCATATTAAAGGATACATAGATTTAAAATCTAAAATACCTACTTCTCATAAATTTGCAGGGTCTAAAAAAATTTTATACTGCAATTATTATTTATGTCAATATAAAGCAGACAGAACTGAGAACACTCAACATTATGTGGCTGACTTGATAAAAGCATGCTATTACAGAATACATATACATTAATATATAGCATGCAATTCAAAAACAAAATTATTAATACAACAGATAATTCTATAAATCATAAAAGCTGGATTTCTCTATCATATTTATCACATATTTTTAATAAAATAGCATAAATATGCTGGATAAATTTAATGTCGGAATCAGAATCCCATAAATTTAAACAAGCTCATTAACAATACAAAGAAAAAAAATTAACACTGGAGGAGCCTAATGTGATCTATACTGTAAACCACAGCCAAAAAAAGACTATCCTTATGCATATTATAGTGAGACCAGAGCAAAAAATTACAATCAGAATGACTCAACACACATTAATATGTAAAAAATCTAAGATTAATCTTGAAGCATTTAATTCATCCATTTCTCATAATCACAAGAAAGCGAAAACGACCATAGCTGTATCTGAGTGCTGTTAAATTTATTTGCTAGATAAAAACGATGCAAACGTAAAATAAAAAAGGCGTGGTTCATTACACAAAATGAATATGTAAGGAACCAGATAACTAACAGCAATCAAATCAACAAAACATTAATGTTCTCAGCAATCTGACCATGAATATAACGGGAAAGTCTTCGAATGTATAGTTGATCCAATAAATATTATTAAATTTTATATTTATATTTAAATTTTACATGAGTATTTTTTTCAAATTAATATTTAGAATAGCAGAGCATGTAAATGTATATATATATAGTTTAGAAGCAATAATCAATGTAGATAAACACAGAACTAGAAAGATAAACACTAAAATGTTATGAATGATGTAAAATAAATTAAATTAGTCAATTTTTTTATCTATTTAATTATTCTTATAAAATAGGAAAACCTTAGTTTATTTTTAAATCTTTATTATACGTTTATATGTAGCATTAGAAACAAGTAAATGGAGTGAATGGAAGACAAACGGGACTTGTGCTAGTGAATGTATTGGCGAAAAAAAATTTTTAGGAGTAAAAACGTATACAAGAACTTGTTCATCTAATGTGTAAGTACTTTTTGTTCTCATGTTTAAAATGTCTAAAAAATATGATTTAATAAATTTTAAATAAATTTTATTCAAATATACATTTTAATGTTTTAAATCATAATTAATAATACATGTATATATATTTGCAAAGTTAGTTTTACTTATCTCAGTATATCAATCACCTTAGCTCAATCCTAACACAACCATTCATCAACCCGGAAGTCAGAAATCAGACCAACCTCTCTCATACACTTGATGCATTTTTTGAAATACCCAGTTCACTTTTTTTTATTAAGTGAATAAAAAATTATAACGCTCATATTATAATTTTTCTAAGTACATATGCGCAATGTTTTTTAGATATACTTAATTTCATATATATATTCCAAACGTCGATTTTATTACAATGTCCGGAAACGTATGATGAAAGACATGAAAAAGATAAATGATTCCCAAGATGCACATTTTATGCTGAATTGTCTCTCATCAGTTGGACCAGATTACTATCTCTTATATACAAATTCATCATTTGTTCAATATATATATATATAGGTAGATAGATAGATAGATATAAATAGATAGATAGCAAATTACTATAGTTTAATTGACATAATTCAAATTTTCTGCATCCATAACTTCGATACCAATTACTTTATAAAAAATATATTAACAACTATTATTAAAAATTCATTAAATCAGATATAATCTTTAGCCCAAATATAAAATTTTCAATTAATTAATAATATGTGGGATCTTATAGAGGTATCAACATCTGAGTGTTCTTGTCCATAGTGACAGTTTTGATAAGTTTCACTACACTATTCTTCCATAAGGCAAGAACTGGATTTTATTCCATTTTAATATCTTGTGAAAGGGTGTACCTCTCATTGCACTGTAATATATATCCAACAGTCATATATATATATATATATATATATATATATATATATATATATATATATATATCATAGAACATTTTCACCATATAGTAAAAGCCTCTGCAATATATATCATTGCAAAAACCTTCAAGGGTACATTTATGATAAACAAGTTATAAATTTTGTAACTTGCTCTTAGCTTGCATTTTATGATCACTAGATGGATTTTTACCAATAGCTTCTAACAAACTTGTTTACATAAACGCTGAGAGAAATTGAATTCAATATCTCTTTCATTGTCTACCACCTCCAGACCATGGTTTCGAGCTAATTGGCTCACGTCAGTGATTGGAAGACTAGAAACTAGATCTAAATACTAACCAATATAGCTATCTAGTTTTTTTAGCTGGATTTGAAGACATTAAGTGCTTTCAAACTGATAGAAATGTGTTTGATAAATGCTGATTTAAGAGTTAGTATTTAGATTTAGTTTCTAGTCTTCCAACCCTTCACTGACATGAGCCAATTAGCTTGAAACCATGGTCTGGAGGTGGAAGACAATGAAAGAGATATTGAATTCTATCTCTCTCGGTGTTTATGTAAACAAGCTTGTTAGGAGCTATTGGTAAAGCTCCATCTAGTGATCATAAAATACAAGCTAAATGCAAGTTACAAAATTTATAACTTGTTTTGTTTATCATAAATGTACCCTTGAAGGTATTTGCAATGATATATATTGCAGAGGCTTTTACTACATGGTGAAACTGAACTGTTTTCAGACCCATATAGCTATCTAGTTTGTTTAGCTAGATTTGAAGACATTACATGTCTGAGAAATTTCATGCTTTCAAACTGATAGAAATGTGTTTGATAAATGCTGATTTAAGAGTTAGTATTTAAATATAGTTTCTATTCTTCCAACTTTTCACTGACATGAGCTAATTAGCTCGAAACCATGGTCTGGAGGTGATAGACAATGAAAGAGATATTGAATTCTATCTCTCTTAGTGTTTATGTAAACAAGCTTGTTAGGAGCTATTAGTAAAGCTCCAACTAGTGATCATAAAATGCAAGTTAAGAGCAAGTTATGAAACTTATAACTTGTTTTGCCTATCACAAATGTATCCTTGAAGGTTTTTGCAATGACATATATTGCAGAGGCTGTTACTATATGGTGAAAATGAACTGTTTTCTGACCCATATCGCTATCTAGTTTGTTTCACTGGATTCGAAGACATTACATGTCTGAGAAATTTCATGCTTTCAAACTGATAGAAACGTGTTTGATAGATGCTGATTTAAGAGTGAGTATTTAGATCTAGTTTCTAGTCTTCCAACCCTTCACTGATGTGAGCCAATTACCTCAAAACCATGGTCTGGAGGTGGTAGACAATGAAAGAGATATTGAATTCTATCTCAGAATTTATGTAAACAAGCTTCTTAGGAGCTATTGGTAAAGCTCCATCTAGTGATCATAAAATGCAATCTAAAAGAAGTTATGAAATTTATACTTGTTTTGTTTATCATATATATATATATATATATATATATATATATAATCGGACAGTCTTTTAGTGGTATACACAAAGTGGATGGGTTTCTCCTGAAAAATAAAAAAACATATCTCTGTGGTCCATATTCATGCATACCCCTCACACATTAAACTTGTATCTAGGAGAGAAGAGAATAAGATCTAAATACCTACTAATTTTACCCTTAATCTATCTCTTACTTGTTGCAGTTTGCTTCTGCTATTTCAGAATTCGAACTCAGAGAGATGTTGCTTGATTCTCTGGTTAAAAAAAAAATCTGTTAATGGGAGTGGGTATGGTATATTGTATATATGCAAGTAATGATTGTGATATGTGTATAAGTATATGACCCGATTAACATAAATGATTTTTATATTCTATACAACATTGCTACATATAGTACCATATTCATTTACCTTTTTATCTTTTATTTAATGTCATGATGTTTAAAAGATCCCCCCTCTGTTATGTATTATGTGTGTTCGATGAAGGAGAGTTATAAATTAATGACACAAAAAATTAAAAAGATATGCCAAAAAATATATTAAAAAATGTTAATAATGAACACAAACTTCAGAATAAACAATTAATGAAAGTGTACGTGTTGTACATATATGAATGTTGAATTTATATATGTATTAGGTAATGTCTTATGTTATCCCATTTATAGTAATCGGATTATTTCATAATCAAGAGAATACTTCATAGATTTTGTCTATGCAAGATAATAAAAGAAATTTATTTTTATTTTTATTTTTTAAATGTTAAATTAATGCTATTTGGCCACATATTAAAATAAAGAAAATAATATTTTTATATATAGCATACAAACAAATATAGATGTCATCAACCTTAAAACTTGACTTTGAAGTGTAATGGTCAATTATTTATTCCTTTTAATCACGGAGGGCACCACTAGGTCACTAAGTACTGGAAATTTTATTTACCGTGATGAAAAGTTAAAGATGGTGATAATTTTCACCAGCTAGACCCAGAGAGATAGCAAGAGATCTTAATTGTTGTTCAGACAACTGAGAAAATAAAAGCATTAAGACAAACGTCAGCAAAATTAAGTTTAAACTAATGTGAAAATTTTTATTAAATTCAAGAAAACAAAACCAAGTCAATTTAGCCAACAAAATACAAAAGTTTGACCTAGATTTTTTTATAACCGTACTCATCTGAGAATGTATATGAGCATAGTAAATATTAAAAATTAAACACTTTGGCAGCCAAATTCTTTCTCTCACCTACAATTTATAAAGGAAATTAATAATATCTTCCTGCTGGCGATTCATAAAAGAACAATAATTCTAGTTTCTTAATTCAGAGATCTATACAAAAGATAGAAATAAAATCTTGTAGAAAATTAACGAAACAGTGCAAGATGAGCATTCTCTAGTACATTGGAACTAGAGATGTCATATTATCCACAGGATAGCTCATGGTGTACCACGTTCAAGGCAATTCATGGTCAATTTCACATACAAGACAAAAAATATGATTGTTTTTACATAACCTAGAAAAGACCCAAAATCTCCAACTCCAGAAATATTAGAATAACAAACACGATAAACAACAGCCAAAAGATTTACAGTCTGCAGGAAATGCAAACTAAACATATTTAAAATTAATTTCATGGTAGTACAAGAGAGACAAGTGAGCAATAGAAAACTATGAAGCTCTGCCAAAGTATTTAGAAAGATTTTGAATATAAATAAAGATAAACAAATTACACATAAACAATATAAATTTACAATACACTCTCAGATAAATACATTTAAAACAAACCTGGAATCTTAAAACTAAGATTCCAGTATGCACAATAAATACAATACATTTCACACACAAATAGACAAAAGAATAAGTAAACTGATTTTGATTTAAAATAACTTTATATACATATCTGCTTTAAGTTGAGTGAAGGTTTTACTAGAAAATAGAAATAACCCTGGCAAGCAATTAAAAGAAATTACCTTGGTGTTGAACATTTTACTGAGTACTCAGTTGGTTGCAGGTAATATTAATAATGGCAAAGACTTTAAATGATTTGTTCTTTATATGGCAGTGAGTGTGGACGCAGACTTTGATACTGTTCGAGTTTAGGCTTTATGTCATACTGGAAAAAACAGTGAGGAGTTCAGGATCCATCTTAAGTTAGCTTCACGTGACATACTGGAATTTTTCATATTCCTGGCATAGAATTCGACCATCTAACTAGAAAACATTATTAATTCAGACAGCTAATTTTGTGAACTGAGTGGGTAGTCTAACAATAGGGTTACAAATATAAATTTCTGATGGAAGGTCCAGAAAATGAGCAGCAATATGTTAGTTTTGATGTTAGAAGCAAATATGAATCTTTATTAGAAGAATATAAATTAATGCACTAATGTCACCGGCCACGTTATATTCTTCTGCAAACTAGCCTAGGTCAAGCTGAGCAACACAAATCACTCGTCTGCAAAAAAAATCAATCTGAAGCTGACATCTCTATAAATATTTGACCAAGAATCTTAAGTGTGAATAAATATCTGACCAAGAATAATAAGTCCTAAACTCAGGGATATTGATACAACTCCCTTAACTCCTGTGTAAACTTTGTTTTCCATCTTTTAATTAAGGAAACATTATTTGCCCAGGGCTAATTTACTACCACACTTAATCTAACTAAAATCTCACCAAGGTCTTAACTTATTAAAAACAAAATTAATTAATACAAAATGTCGGCTTCTTTTAGATTATAAATTAAAATATTATAATTAAGCAACTAGAATGCAATCATTTTTGGACTTAAAAAAGAAAAAAACTTTCATAAACAAGAATGCAATTATAAAAAAAGTCTTTCCCAAAAGATAAAACAAAATGTTAAAACAGATTTTAAAACAAAACTAATTACAGAAAATAAAAATAAATGTGTGTGTGAATTTTAAAAATAGCTGTCAAAATTGTGATCAGAGTTTTGAAGTGGATAATATCTGGTTCAGTAGTTTGTATCGATAATCATCGAATGGCTTGTTATCATAATCCATTGCAGGTCCTTTATGCATAGTTGGGAATTCAAAAACTCTATGGATATGTTGACTTTACTATCCTTTGAACTGGAGTTTTAAAATGAAGATAAAAAAAAGAATTCATAATAGATCGTTTCGATGTTCATCAATCTAGGCATGGAGAGATAGGACAATCCCAAATCGATCTTGATGATGGCTCTGTGATTAATGATGAGCTTTTTTCCACAATGTTTCCTTTGCACTTAGCACTGCATAATTATTTTTGTCAATACTTATATTAGTTTTCATAGTTTATGTTGATTGGAGAAATGTCAATACTTTCTTCTGCTATTGTATTTTGGATTTAAATCTGGAAATCTATAGCGAGGAATCAATAGTGGTTTTAGAAATTCCAATATTTTATTTTGCTTGCAACTTATTAATTTTCGAATTGTTTATTTAGTTATTTTATGAGCTGAATGTTTCTCTTCACTCTCTATAATTCTTGTAATAGATTTCTTTAAATGTATTTCAGGTCCTAGTTGGTTGATACAGACCTTCAAACTTTTCTTTTAGCTCATTTGTGCAGGGATTGGTAGATTTTTCCTACAGATAAAATAATTTTTATTTCTCTCCTTGAACAAAAAAGTTTGTTGTATACATGTTTTATTAAGCCAGTTGTTACTCATCCTTTTTACTTTATTGTTGACATCATCTTTGCTATGTCTTAACATAAACAATTTGTTAAAAAAACTAAGAAAAGATAAGAAAGTAACATTTAGTTTTTCTTTTCTTTAATATATATATATATTGAACCATGTTCGAATATGTGAATTCGAAACACCGGTTCTTAGACAGAGAAGAACATACTTGGAGAGTATGTATGCCCAAACGATAGCTATAAAGTATATAACTAACGTTACATTTCCAGGACATAGCTTTTTCTCGGCTGTTGAGTTGAACACCATGTCCAAAGCACCTTTTTATTTGTGTATAACCATGGGTGCCAGCTGCTTATTCTAAAAGAATACTAAAAGAATAGACAACGCACTTTGAACAGTGGCCACTAACTCAACGCCTAAATCCACGACTAGCTCAGTTGTTTGTAATCACTAATAGATTATACTTAATTAGTGGTTAAAAGACTTGATAAAAGAATTGTAAAAGGAGTTGATAAAAGAATTTGATAAAAGGAATTGATAAAAAGAATTTGTTAAAAAGAATTGACTGACAAATAAAGTTTAATTTTAAAGATAATTTATTAACTAACATTTATTTACTAAATTTAAACATTTTATACTTCTAATAAAAACACATGCATATTTTTAAATTAACATTTCTAAACTAGTTTAAATATTCTTGTATATTTTCATAACCGAACACTAATATTTATCTAATTTAACCAATAATATTGATATAAGGATCACGCACATATTAACTCATGCACACACATAATAATAATAAAGTATTACATAGCATTTGAAATTTAAACACACATATCAATAGTTCATTTATGTATGATATCGAGTTCATATAATTAGACTCTTGGAGGATTCGCATGAACTAATGAAATGCAATGGCTATTACAGTATAAACGAAAATAAGCAAATGTTTTACCTAGGATTTTGAACGTAGATTTAACACTTTGTTTTCTTCTTGTTTGTTATTTCTTCCAGTATGAATGGTTCCAGTATGAATGCTTCCAGCCGGTTGGGACATTTCCTTGATGAGTTTCCTTATTATTCACGATTATTACTATTGGAGACAATTAGATACTGACGGAGATTTTCTAAGTTGTTACGTTGACATTATTTCACGGGCAGATCTTGCTGTTTTCATCGAACTTTTTAGGCTGTGGAGAGGCGTGAATTCCCAAAATCTTCTCAGCACTGCATTTTGTTTCTGGGTATAATTAACTCAACTGATTCAATTAATTTGTGAACTGCACTCACTCAACTAATTTGTGAACTGACTACTGTCCGATAAAAAAAGTCTATTTATACCTGCGATGTGTTGTCTTTCTAATATCTCCGGCAAAGATCTGTTGTCTAAATTCCAGTGATAATCATTTGATAAACGCATTTTGAAAGATTGCTTAATTAGTAATAGCCATGCAAAAACGTATTGTTTTATCTAATAGCCACTGCCGTGTTTTTTAATGATAATCTTCTTTAACTTTCATTTATTTATAATAACATTTATTCTATTGTTGACAATCGCACATATATATGCACAATATTAGTTTTAACATTATTTTTTCTTTAATTAAACTTGAATGAAAAGAGATTTGTATGTTTTAACTTTTTAAATTATATTTTTACGAATACTAATAAAAACTATTTATTTCCTTTTGTAAACCTTTAGTTTCATTTTTCAAACCAAGACTCCCCCTCCCCCCTTTTGATTAATTAATTGTAGCTTTTTTTTATTTCAAAAACTAATGCTAGAAAACTATTTAATTCTTATCTTTTTCGAAAACAAGCTGCAATAAACTCTTCAACATTTAATTTTATGTTTCTTTTTTATGAAAGATTACTCTAATAATAATTTTAGATAAAAATTATATGTGCCTATATCAATATAGGTACAATATATATATATATATATATATATATATATATATATATATATATATATATAATTAAGAGCATGCTAATAGCTCTAAACAAGCTTTTTTTTTTTATTCATGATAAATGCTACTACAAGAGAAGGCATTCAAATCATTTTTATTTTAAATGGTCCCCATCCCCAGACCGGTTTCGACCTATGGGTCTCTTCAGTGAGGAGTTGGGACATTAGATCTAAAAAACCAACTCAAGCAAAGCATTTATCTAAAAGATAAATTGTTAGAAGAAGATCTGAAACTTTTAGACATCTACATGTCTTTAAAGTCAGCTCTCCAACTGAAAAAAATCATATGGGACTGAACTTAATTCAGATACTCCATATATTAGTAGGCTTAGCTCTTTAATTTAGCTAATTAATTAAGTTCAGTCCCATATGATTTTTTTCAGTTGGAGAGCTGACTTTAAAGACATGTAGATGTCTAAAAGTTTCAGATCTTCTTCTAACAATTTATCTTTTAGATAAATGCTTTGCTTGAGTTGGTTTTTTAGATCTAATGTCCCAACTCCTCACTGAAGAGACCCATAGGTCGAAACTGGTCTGGGGATGGGGACCATTTAAAATAAAAATGATTTGAATGCCTTCTCTTGTAGTAGCATTTATCATGAATAAAAAAAAAAAGCTTGTTTAGAGCTATTAGCATGCTCTTAATTTTACATATTTGTAAGTGCAAGCTATATATAAGTCATGTGACATCTGACTTGTTACTATTATATATATATATATATATATATATATATATATCAATATAGGTACAATATATATATATATATGTCCACTCATCCAATCTATTTTATGATGTTCTTTTGTGTTGGTAATCCTAATAATATTAATTGTCAAAATGATTCAGTGTTGCATCTATTTGAATGACTTGGTTTAAACTTTGGTTTATTTATTTATATTGGGCTTTAAGACTTAGGTTGTGATAAATTGTTTGTTATTTTATGTGCACTAAGATTATCTAATATTATTCATTAATGAATAATGCTGAAATCATGGGGCTTGAATTAGGGTTGGGTCTCATGCTGAATACTAGATATTGGAGAGGTGTTGGAGGTATAGATAACAGTGTATATATATATATATATATATATATATATATATATATATATATATATATATATATATATATATATATCCTTAAAACTAATATGCACTTAAACAATTCCAATATCAAGAACAATCAACAATCTCTAATTGTTGTCAAGGCAATCTTCTTATATATGTAATAGAAATGAGAATATTTATGTAAACAGAGATTACATTTAATCATTGATGTTACCAAAATATTATCACTTAGTACCAATTGATAGTTTCTGAAACTAAACAAGTTTTTTCATTAACTTATATAATAGCACTTTTGTTGAAGTAAAAAGAGTCCTGTTTTGTTCAAGACCAATTTTTTATATAGCTTTAAACACAGAATGCTATAGGTGTGAGAATGTGAAAGAATAACAACTTTTTTAATATTCTGAAAATATTATTTTAATCCTCTGTGCAGAGTTGTATATGTTGAATAAAATATTTTTGTGGATTGTTATTATAACAAAGAATGTATATGATATATAATAATTATGTAAACAGAATCACATTTAACCTTTGATGTTATTAAAAATTATTAGTTATTACTAATAAACAATTTCTGAGGTAAATAAGTTTTCTTATTAATCTATTAAGAAAAAGATCCAAATCTTCAGACACCTACATGTCTTCAAACTCAGCTCTTTAAGCAAAGAAACTATATGAGCCTGAACTAAATTCAGAGATCCCATATATTAGTAGGCTTAGCAATTTAATGTAGCCAAAGCCCTAATAGCAAAATTATAATAGTAAAAATCAGTCATATATCACATGACCTATATAGCTTGTATTATCAATATGTAATATATAAAGAGCCTGCTACTAGCTCTAAACAAGCTTAATTATTTTATTTTTATTTTTTTATTTTTTATGATAAATGCTACGGGAGAAAATACATGAAGCCTTTATCTATGATGGTCCCCAGCCCCAGATTGGTTTTGAGCTATGGCTCTCATCAGTGAGGAGCTAGGACATAAGATTCAAAATATTAACTCAAGCCAAGCATTTATCTATTCTTAAATATTAGGAAAAAGATCCAAATCATCAGACACCTACATGTCTTCAAACTCAGCTCTTTAACCAAAGAAACTATATGAGCCTGAACTAAATTCAGAGATCTCATATATTAGTAGGCTTAGCAATTTAATATAGCCAAAGCCCTAATAGCAAATTTATAATAGTAAAAATCAGTCATATATCACATGACCTATATAGCTTGTATTACCAATATGTAATATATAAAGAGCCTGCTTGGCTTGAGGTAATATTTTGAAACTTATGTCCTAGCTCCTCACTGATGAGAGCCATAGCTCGAAACTGCTCTGGGGATGGGGACCATCATAGATAAAGGCTTCATGTATTTTCTCTTGTAGAATTTATCATAAAAAAATAAAATAAAATAAAATAATTAAGCTTGTTTAGAGCTAGTAGCAGGTTCTTTATATATTACATATTGGTAATACAAGCTATATAGGTCATGTGATATATGACTGATTTTTACTATTATAATTTTGCTATTAGAGCTTTGGCTATATTAAATTGCTAAGCCTACTAATATATGGGATCTCTGAATTTAGTTCAGGCTCATATAGTTTTTTTGGTTAAAGAGCTGAGTTTGAAGACATGTAGGTGTCTGAAGATTTGGATCTTTTTCTTAATATTTAAGAATGAGATAAATGCTTGGCTTGAGTTAATATTTTGAATCTTATGTCCTAGCTCCTCACTGATGAAAGCCATAGCTCAAAACCGGTCTGGGGATGGGAACCATCATAGATAAAGACTTCATGTATTTTCTCATGTAGCATTTATCATAAAAAATAAAAAATGAAAAATAAAATAAAATAATTAAGCTTGTTTAGAGCTAGTAGCAGGCTCTTTATATATTACATATTGGTAATACAAGCTATATAGGTCATGTGATATATGACTGATTTTTACTATTATTAATCTATGTAATATCTCTTTTGTTGTTTTTGGTGAAGTAAAAGGGATCCCTTTACTTCAAATCCTAGTTTTTATATGGATTTAAACTCACACAGCTGTTTTATATAAATGTGGGAATGTGTGTTTTAAGTAAGGAAGTTACCCTTTTCTTCAGAAAAATTTCAGAAAGCTACTGTATAGATTAAGGGAAAAACTTGTTTAGCCTGATGAATTGTCAATTAGTATTAATTAAAAATTTATTGTAATATCAAAGGTTAAAGATGTATTCTGTTTACATGGATATTAACTCTTTATTTCAATTTTTTATTATAATAACAATCCATAAAAATATTTAATTCAGCATATAAAATTCTCTGAAGAAGTTTAAAATATTTTTTTCAGAATGTCAAGAATGATGGTGATCTTTTACATTACCACACCTATAAAATAGTTTCCTGGATTTAAAACTATATAAGAAACTGAGTTTGAACTAAAAGGAACCCCTTTTATTTCAATAATATATATGTTAATGAGATAATGTGTTTAGCCTCAGGAATTGTCTATCAGCAGTAATTGATAATTTCTTGGTAACATCAAAAGTTAAAGATGATTTCTGTTTTCATGGGTATTGTCTACTCATTTTTATTCTTTATTATAATAACAATCCATGAATATATATATATATATATATATATATATATATATATATATATATATATATATATATATATATATATATATATATATATATATATATATATATGCAAAACCATAAAACAATACAATACTAGATTAAATTCAAAATTTTACCAAAATCCTTACACAGCCCCATGGTTTCATCTACTACAAATAGACCTTCTCAAGTGAAAATCAACCTAAAGGAAAACATATATATATATATATATATATATATATATATATATATATATATTTATTTGTATATATATATATATATATATATATATATATACAAACAAACAAACCTTCCCATAATTTATTTCAAACTCCACCTTCCCTTAATATTGAAAGAAGTCTTCATAAGATTGATAGCCTCAGAATCAAGGAGTTTTATCATCAAAGTCTGCTTTATTCTTCTTTTTAACTCATTCCTTTGATAAAAAATAACCGAAACATTGTTAAACAATATTCTATGACCTGTATTCAATTCATGAATATATAAAGCTTAGTTAAGATACCTATGTTTAACTCTATTTATATGAACCTTAACCCTTTCATTAAGGCTAAATTTACTCTGGCCAACATAAAATTTACCACAACTACATGGAATTTTATAAACAATACCAGGAATAGACCTACTATCAATAGACTGCTTTGAACCATTAAGTAATGAATTCAAATCAGAACCTTTCCTCCATGCAACCTTCTCTCCACCTAACAAATGACTATTCCTATAAACCAAATTATAAATTGATGCTTTAAATGGTAAAGACATATAATCATTATCCTTACCAACAAAATTCTTATCTTCCAAATCACGACTATAAACATTATTATTAAATACCACTTTTTAAATAAAATCATGGCTATAACCCAATTCTACATATTCAGCAGCAAATTGACTTCTTTGAATATCAGCATTATTATTAAAATTATTAAGCCTTCTATTCTGACAACAAAAATTCAACAAATACATTTTTTATGTATAAAAGGCTGATAACTATCAGGCCTAATCATATTTCTCAAATTTTTAGGTTTTATAAAATGACTACAAAAGAAAACATCATTAACCTTCTCAACATTTAAATCTAAAAACTATAATTTTACAAAATCAAAAACACCCCCCTCAATTGTAAACTTAATACTAGAATCAAAACCACTCAATCCACATAAAAACTCTTCTAATTTCTCTTTCTTAATAACAAACAAACAATCATCAACATACCTAACAAATAATTTAATAGAACATGAAAACATATTAATAATACTACACTCCAAATAATTAATATAGACAGCACACATCAATGGAGAAATGACATAACCAATAACCCAACCTTCTCTAATCTTATAAAACACATCATTAGACATAAAATACATTGAAACCTCTAACATCAAAAGCAAATCATGAAAAACCTTAATCTTATCTGCAGAAAAACATTCTAATTTTTTTTAAAATTGAAAGAAAAACATCAATACTTTTTAATCTATTAACCAATTGGTACATATTTTCAATGTCTAAACTACCAAAAACACAATCATCATCCAAAACAAAACCATTTATTTTCTTAAAAGCTTCAAAAGAAGAAGAAACACAAAATTGACCCAGTTTTATATAATCCTTAACAATATCTTATAATAAATTTTGATATTTTATCAACAATTCCTCCTGTAAAATCAAAAATACATCTCAAAGAAAAATTATCTTTATGAGACTTCAAATTAAAGAAAACCTTTGGAGCCACAAAATCACTAGGGTAGCAATTTAAATAAGTAGCTCTATCAAAATCTTTTTATTTTCCATAACTTTCATAATCTTAATTAATTTAGATTTTATTTTTTTACCAGGATCAGAATCTAAAATAGCATATTTTCCATTATTTAATTCTAAAGAAACTTTACTTTTAAAATCAATATTATTTAACAATACAAACCGGCCACCTTTATCTTCTTTTAACAATACCACATCATTGGCTTTCAATCTTTTTTTAACAAAACTAATTTCCTTAGGGGCAAAAACAAATTTTTGTCTTTTAAGTAATTGACTATTCAAAATAACCTGTAAAGACATTTTATTTTCATGAGAAATATTACTATTACTTTCAATTGCAGAAACAAAATCAAAAATTAAACTTTTATTAGCAAACGGAACAAAGCCAGGACCCTTAGCTAAAATAGCCAAATCAGATACATTCAAAATATAATTTGACAAATTTAAAACAGATAAAGCATCAGGCCTATTTTTATAAGACCGAAATCTAAACTCTTTTCCTTTCACAAAACTTTTATTTTCAGCCTTTCCAATCAACCATTTAAATTTCTTGAAATACTTATTATTATAAGTGATTTCACACTTACTCCTAAACCACTTTAAAAAAGAATTTAAAACAGAATAATTAAAATTCCTTCTAAAATCCAACTTTCTTCTAAACATTTTATAACTATCAATTAAATTAGAAGACTTCTTTTGATATTAAGGGAAGGTGGAGTTTGAAATGAATTATGGGAAGGTTTGTTTGTTTGTGTGTATATATATATATATATATATATATATATATATATATATATATATATATATATATATATATATATATATATGTTTTCCTTTAGGTTGATTTTCACTTGAAAAGGTCTATTTGTAGTAGATGAAACCATGGTTGTGTAAGGATTTTGGTAAAATTTTGAATTTAATCTAGTACTGTATTGTTTTATGGTTTTGCATTTTTATTTTTGCTAGTATAGTGTTAGACAGTTTTGGTTTTCTATTTAGGTATACTATTTAATATTTTGAATAGTGATATATGGTTTTGTGAATTTCATATTTTATTTGTTTTGTTTTGTGTATTTGTAATACTAATTTTATTATTTTGTATTTTGTTTATTATTAATTATTTGTTTGTATTTGTATAGTTATTAATTTTCTTTCAGTATGTGGCAGTTTTTATAAGATAATTATAGTGTTAGGCAGTTTTGGTTTTCTAATTAGGTATACTATTTAATATTTTGAATAGTGTTTTATAGTTTAGTGAATTTTATATTTTATTTGCTTTGTTTTGTGTATTTGTATTATTAATTTGTATTATTTTGTATTATTTGTTTGTTATTATTTATTCGTTTGTATTTGTATAGTTATTAATTTTATTTCAGTATGTGGCAGATTTTGTATGATAATTTTTCTTGTGTAGAAATTTTAGAAATAGAAAAGTTAATTAATATGTCTAATAGAATTGAATCTTTAAAAGCTCAGGTTAATTTTCTTAAGTCTTGTAGGTTTTGCAATGTGTTTCCTAATTCATGTAATATTAAATTGGATAGGAAATTGGTTTTATTTTCTAATTGTGATTTTATTCTAAATTTTAAAAGATTTATTCTTAAACAATTTATTATGCAGATTATGAGTAGTTTATCTAATTTAATTGATAGTTATAAAATGTTTAGAAGAAGGTTGGCTTTTAGAAGGAATTTTAATTATTCTGTTTTAAATTCTTTTTTAAAGTGGTTTAGGAGTAAGTGTGAAATCACTTATAATAATAAGTATTTCAAGAAATTTAAATGGTTGATTGGAAAGGCTGAGAATAAAAGTTTTATGAAAGGAAAAGAGTTTAGATTTGGGTCTTATAAAAATAGGCCTGATGCTTCATCTGTTTTAAATTTGTCAAATTATATTTTGAATGTATCTGATTTGGCTATTTTAGCTAAGGGTCCTGGCTTTGTTCCGTTTGCTAATAAAAGTTTAATTTTTGATTTTGTTTCTGCAATTGAAAGTAATAGTAATATTTTCTGATGAAAATAAAATGTCTTTACAGGTTATTTTGAATAGTCAATTACTTAAAAGAGAAAAATTTGTTTTTGCTCCTAAGGAAATTAGTTTTGTTAAAAAAAGATTGAAAGCCAATGATGTGGTATTGTTAAAAAAAGATAAAGGTGGCCGGTTTGTATTGTTAAATAATATTGATTTTAAAAGTAAAGTTTCTTTAGAATTAAATAATGGAAAATATGCTATTTTAGATTCTGATCCTGGTAAAAAAATAAAATCTAAATTAATTAAGATTATGAAAGTTATGGAAAATAAAAAGATTTTTGATAGAGCTGCTTATTTAAATTGTTACCCTAGTGATTTTGTGGCTCCAAAGGTTTTCTTTAATTTGAAGTCTCATAAAGATAATTTTCCTTTGAGATGTATTTTTGATTTTACAGGAGGAATTGCTGATAAAATATCAAAATTTATTATAAGATATTGTTAAGGATTATATAAAACTGGGTCAATTTTGTGTTTCTTCTTCTTTTGAAGCTTTTAAGAAAATAAATGGTTTTGTTTTGGATGATGATTGTGTTTTTGGTAGTTTAGACATTGAAAATATGTACCAATCGGTTAATAGATTAAAAAGTATTGATGTCTTTCTTTCAATTTTAAAAAAATTAGAATGTTTTTCTGCAGATAAGATTAAGGTTTGTCATGATTTGCTTTTGCTGTTAGAGGATTCAATGTATTTTATGTCTAATGATGTGTTTTATAAGATTAGAGAAGGTTGGGTTATTGGTTATGTCATTTCTCCATTGATGTGTGCTGTCTATATATTGATTATTTGGAGTGTAGTATTATTAATATGTTTTCATGTTCTATTAAATTATTTGTTAGCTATGTTGATGATTGTTTGTTTGTTATTCAGAAAGAGAAATTAGAAGAGTTTTTATGTGGATTGAATGGTTTTGATTCTAGTATTAAGTTTACAATTGAGGGGGGTGGTTTTGATTTTGTAAAATTAAAGTTTTTAGATTTAAATGTTGAGAAGGTTAATGATGTTTTGTTTTGTAGTCATTTTATAAAACCTAAAAATTTGAGAAATATGATTAGGGCTGATAGTTATCAGCCTTTTATACATAAAAAAATGTCTTTGTTGAATTTTTGTTGTTGGAATAGAAGGCTTAATAATTTTAATAATGATGCTGATATTCAAAAAAGTCAATTTGCTGCTGAATATGTAGAATTGGGTTATAGTCATGATTTTATTAAAAAAGTGGTATTTAATAATAATGTTTATAGTCATGATTTGGATGATAAAAATTTTGTTGGTAAGGATGATGATTATATGTCTTTACCATTTAAAGCATTAATTTATAATTTGGTTTATAGGAATAGTCATTTGTTAGGTGGAAAGAAGGTTGCATGGAGGAAAGGTTCTGATTTGAATTTATTACTTAATGGTTCAAAGCAGTCTATTGATAGTAGGTCTATTCCTGGTATTGTTTATAAAATTCCATGTAGTTGTGGTAAATTTTATGTAGGCCAGATTAAATTTAGCCTTAATGAAAGGGTTAAGGTTCATATAAGTAGAGGTAAACATAGGTATCTTAACTCAGCTTTATATATTCATGAATTGAATACAGGTCATAGAATATTGTTTAACAATGCTTTGGTTATTTTTTATGAAAAGAATGAGTTAAAAAGAAGAATAAAAGAGACTTTGATGATAAAACTCCTTGATTCTGAGGCTATCAATCTTATGAAGACTTCTTTTGATATTAAGGGAAGGTGGAGTTTGAAATGAATTATGGGAAGGTTTGTTTGTTTGTATATATATGTTTTCCTTTAGGTTGATTTTCACTTGAGAAAGTCTATTTGTAGTAGATGAAACCATGGTTGTGTAAGGATTTTGGTAAAATTTTGAATTTAATCTAGTATTGTATTGTTTTATGGTTTTGCATTTTTATTTTTGCTAGTATAGTGTTAGACAGTTTTGGTTATATATATATATACATATATATATATATATATATATATATATATATATATATATATATATATAATATGTATATTGTCTGTACTAAATTTAATGTGTTATAATTTCATCTAAGTTGAAAGGTCTTGAACTCAGAATTTAAAGCTCTGTATAGCTATGAATTCCATTTTATACAACTGATAGACATAAGCACATATATGAGAAAAAATAAATGATCTCCGATATATGTATTTCATGCAGAATCAGCACCTATCAGTTTTTCCACATCACCATCTCTCACACATATTTACAATCAGTGTCCTGTCTATATTAAGATAGAAAATCTTCAAACTTTAATGGAAAAGCTTCAAACATTTCCACCCTGCACCACTTCAGCCATCCTTATCATTGAAAATTTGATGATGGAACACTCAAAGCCCTTGTTGATGCCACTATTTTTGTCATACTCATGTTGACTTTTAAGTCACACTGACCTCTCATATATAGGACCTTAATATGCCCATTTAAATACACAGAAGAGAGATGTTCAGAATGCAGGCTGAATATGTAATATTCAAATTTACGCATATTGTCCAGGGTTTGCAGAAAGTGGTAAGCATATGAGCAAAGCATGATAGTGCTCTAGTGCAAACACACTACTAAATTAACAATACATTTTTGTTGTTATGCATATTAATTAATTTTCAAATATTAATTAATATGACTTGATTCATTATTTCTCTAAAAGAATAAAAAATATAAATATATTAAAATAATGACTTCTTGAAATGCAATTTGACAGTTATGTTTTGTTACTGGGTTTATATGATCTGTATTTCACATCACACTGCTATGTAATGTAAAATTGGAACAGTCCATTTTCCTTCATATATATATATATATTGAAATAGTAAGATTCAAGTTTGAATCTTCGTTTCACCTTAGTCCCACCTGTTCTATGGTCTTCCACCCACCACCCTACCTAAATTTAAATCCTATATATTGGACTGTGTGCGTATAATGGTATTATGTATATAGGCATAAAAGTATATTTAATTAGTCATAAACTCACACACACACACACCAATATAAAATCTAAATATTAAATCAAATAATGTATTAAATAAGTTTTAGCATTTATCTTAAGTTAAATAGCATTAATGTCAGTTATTTTTTTGTCAGTTTTTATTATATAATATTTAAGAATAACAAATCCTAAAAACTGTGTAAATCTATTTATAACAATATATTTTCCTGCTTGTTATTTTAGATTTTGCAAAATCATAGTTGGTGGGTAAAAATAATAGATTAATTAAAAATTCTACCTAAAGTTTCTTAATTAAGTAAAAGCTATTTTGTAGTTTATAATCAAATGCAAAAATGTACAAAACAAATGTAAAACTCTTGTGCTAATGCATTAACTCACCTGAGGGTATTGCAGATTCATCACAAGCACAAACTATAAAGAAAATCATCTGTACTCTAATTTATATGCGATCGATCCGCAAAATTTGAGATAAAAAAGAAAAACTAGTATAAAAAGAAAAGGACAATAAGGGAATTTTTTTTATAAAATTTAAATCATCCAATCTCATCACTGCTAGTGACATTATTAAAATGTTTCCTTCTGTTATGAATGAGTAGAAGGCATGTGAACTATTCTCCTCTGGGAAAATGGTCTAAAATGTGTCCGATTCTCCAAACCTGCCATCCAAAGATAAACTGTCAGTGAATTGCTGATGATTTTTATGCTACATAATGGAAAGGATTTTAAACCAAACAAGACCTTAAAACCTAAACCCAGGAAAGAAGTGCTGCTGTTATAAATGAACAATCAATGACTGATAAAATATGAACAATCATCATATATAAACAGGTAACCTGTATCCAAGACCTGTGAATACTCTCAATTTTCTTTCTTAAATGCTATATCTATCTGTAAATGCCATTATATTATATTATGCTTAATCAATATGTTAAAGACTCTAAATTGTCTCTTTTCTTTCATATTATATAATTTACCTGATCTTCTATCTGTCATTTTGGGTACTTGTTTTATATTTTTCTTATTATTATTGTTGCCTTTATTTATGTAATGCCACACCTAGATAATTTCTGACTGGCTTAGCCATCTCCCAAATAATATCATGTAATTAAGAGCATCCACCATTATGTGCAGATCATTAGAATAGAATTGCTACAATTTCTGTCCTCATATTTAATAAACAGCCAGCCCAGAAATTATCCCAACCTTATTATATAATAACTTACTTTAGTAACAAATGTGTATTATACTGATTCCAATGTTTCCACGTTTTGTGATTTTAGTTATGATTTATAATTTATTTACGATTATATTAGTTCCAATATGTTAATAATTTCAGTTATAAAATAATAACTTATTTGAAACTAATAAATACACAATTGGTGTTTTGCTTAGTTAATTATCAATGCATGTGTACCATGAATAGTTGGGTGGTGATATATTATTTAGAAATTGCAATAATATATAATATGAGTTAAATACCCCTTTATTGCTTTAACTAAGATTTACTGTTTTATTAAACCAGATTATCATATTATTTGAGGGCATACATAAAAGTTTCAAATTATTTAATGTAGACACTAGGAGATGAGTTATCAGTTTAGAAGTGTGAATTTAAAGTAAAAGTTATTAAAGTTTAGTTATGTGATAAATGTGTGTTATAATTTATAGATGTGATATTTTCTCCAGGCTTTGCAACTTAAATGGATGCACAATCATTACTGTTATCCCCTTGTTTCCCAGTAAGTGGACATATTGATGTGTTCCCATAGGATTCACTACTGTCATATGGTTGGGAAGTAATGGAGGCAAGGTCCCTTACACCTGATCATGCTTATGTGACCACTCTCAAAGGGGCATTCAGAAAGAAGCCAACCTTTTATTCTTTTCATATATTATACATTGACTTCACAGTTTCAAAGTATTGCATTTCGAGTTTTCTATATTGCATCTCTATAAGTACCACACATCCCTCTAAGTCTGCAGTTTGTTTAGTTTGTTTATGACACCCATCCTCCCACTGTTTTTTTTGCTCTTAAATAATACCTTAGAATAATTATAAATTAAATTAAATGTGGTTTTAAATTGTTGCAAATAATATTGGTATATCTGCAGCCAAAATTGTCACTTATAATTTAAAATCTCCTATTGTGATTGACCTCAATAATCACATAGGTATGATATTATATAAAATCTATACTTGCTCAAACCCAGGTGGTTAGATAGACAGCTTGTAAATAATGATTCATGACAAATTGTAAATAATAATAGTCTCAGAACTAATAAAACCGATTGTCTCTGCTATAATTATGTTTTGTTTTTCTAATAAAAATTGAATGTTTTATTTTATGTCTGCCATCCTATGTTTATTCATTTCAACATATGTCCTACAATATCTTACCTTGATAATAATAGTACTTAAAGTTTAAATAGGGATAATTATGAATATTAGTTATGATCAAATTAGACCCACTATAAGGAGTTAGATATAGAGTCACTTGTATCTCTTTGACTCCTGTGGCCTAAAGAGAATTTTATTAATGTAACATCAGATACATTGTCATGTAGTTTGCATTGTGAAACCAGCTATCCAGGTTCAAACTCAGTGCTGTTGGTAGTTGACCCTACCTATGGTATTGCTCTTCAGCCCTGGTGAGATTCTGCACATGTTAGCGAGGCATATGAATCCTGACTGTTACAATATATTTGTTGTGGTTATTTAGTATCTCTAAAATAATAATAATAAACATAACTTCAAAACTTTTATTGGTTTATTATAAAAATAATATCATAAACTTATTGTATTAAGCAATTTTTTTAAAAAAAATCCAAGGTGTCTCTCACATATTTTTATAGCATTTGAAATTCTTGTAATAATTTTGAAAAAACTGCGGTTTTCTATTTAGCTTTAAAAAGAACAAAAAGATAGCTTTAAAAAGAAAAAAAAGGGGCAATACATTAATAAAATACATAATATTGTATACATGTGAATAAATTAGGTAAAATAGGATCAGTAAAGCAATATTTATATTACTGTAAAAATATTGATAAAACTATTTATAGTAATAACATAAACATTTAATGTAATAATTAAATGAGAATGTGCATATATATTTAAATATAAAAATACTATCTTAAAATATTTAGGTTAAACATGAAATAAAATCTCAATTATTGTGAGGATAGTAAAAATAATCATTTATTTTAATATCTGTGATATAAATATTTGTTGTAACATTGTAATTTGTATATTTAATTTTAATTTAAAAGAGATTTAAATTCAGACTTAACCCCTTCTCAATTACATTAATTTTAGTATAGACAATCCAGCATTAATAATGTATAATATTTTGTTTAAATGTTTTAAAATTTTAAGTAATATTTCTCAACTGTCCTAATAAAAAACAAAACATCTGGAAAATATTAATCTTAGCCAAATGCATTTTTAAAAAATAAAATTTAAAGATGTTTTTGATATAGAAAATTATAATTTATTTTGCCAATGTTAATATGTCAAAAGTTGTCTACTGCTATAGTTTAAAGAAAATATTTAAAAAAATTGATACACACTTGCATGTATTTGTTTTAACCCAGTTTTAAATATTGATGGAAATAATCTCTGTAAACAATCTTTTTACAAATGTCAGTAAATTTCACTTCTCAGAAAATTACTATTTATCCAGTCTACACCTATACAAATAAAGAAAAACAACTTATTGTGATTTTCTTAAAGTTGACCACATAAATGGATTCATTCAAAAATACTTTAGCATCATTTATTGTGCTACAAGATCTAATTCTCCTTTATCCTCTGTGATTTTATAATTAAAGTACCAAAGGTTTCAATCATTTTTTAAAAAAAAATATTTTAAAAGATTTTACCAAAATAAAATATGTGGAACTTTTAAAGACTTTAAGTAAAATTTAGATTATAAAGGATATTTGTTTTTACTTATTATATATATATATATATATATATATATATATATATATATATATATATATATATATATATATATATATATATATATATATATATATATATATATATATAGTTGTATTGTTAAAGTAAAGATAAAAGGAAAGTTGAAGTAAAAAAAGTGGTACTATAGATAATATAATTTCAATTATGTATAGTATCATAATTTCAATATCATGACATGGTATATGTGTAATTTGTTTGGACGAGAGAGTATTAAGTAATATTAATTATTATTTATCCATAATTTAAATATAATAGATTATATGTTTTATTGGTCTCTAAAGTTCTCTATGTTATTACTATTAAAGGTGATAAGATATCTAAAGAGTAAGTGCAAATGATTATATAATTTGAAATATATGATAAGAATTATCCCTTTTGCTTATCAACATAGGTATGTTAAAGACTGTATGAAGATTTATATAATTATAAATAATATGATTGTTTAGTAAAAGAAATCTTCTAGAAACATGCATATTAGCTTAGATAAGCATTTTATGCAATAAAAAATTATTTTCAAATAAATTACTTCAATTCAACAATGTGCTTGATGTTCTAACTTATATACATAAAAATGATTTGATTATTTCATACCCAAATTTGCGCATATCATTAAGAATATTACTAACTCTTTTTCAAAATTAAAAATTATAAAAAGATTGTTTTATAAATTTGTCAGTGATATCTAAGTAGTAATGATATTGTATCTAAATTTAGTTCTGTAAAAGCTTGGAAAGTAAATTTATAATTATGTAATAATTTTTTTCATTGTTATTTATAACAAAACATTAAAGTATATATAAACTCACATAGAATTTGTTTTATTTTTTGAGGGATTACCAAATATTCTTTTGCATAAGGGCACTAAACAACTCTTTCTCCGATCCTGATATTGTCAATACTAGACTTAATGTAATTAAAAGAGACTTGAACTCAGATTTTAAGATGTCTACAGCTATGCTTTGCATCTTATACAAATGATACACATGACCACATACATGTGAAAAATAGAAATGATCAATATACTATACCAGGTCATAGCTTTTCATCTGTTATTTTTTTAATTATACAGATTCCAGTTATTAAAGCGGTTTTGAATCATTTATACTATACAAACAAGTACAAAAGATTGTTTGTGATATGACCAAATTGCTTCCTCATTTTTAAATTAGTAAATAAATATTCGGAAAAATGCAATTATTTTTCCTAATCAATCTACCCCGAGTACTACTAATCAATCTACCCCGAGTACTATTACATAAAGGAGAAATAAACTTGTGACAGCTTTAATTTATTTTTTTCAGGCACCAGTGTTCAGTGGACTATATTAGTTGAACACACCACCAGTAGATTAATAAAGACTGTATTTCTCTCTCTTTCTAATTACATTTTTTTTGTGATCAGATTTCTATTTATGGAGATTTAGTAAATTAATTACGTGTATTAGCATTCATATATGGAGGAATCGAAATAATGAAGAATGATGAATTTAAATTACCACATAGATTTAGTAAACAAGTAAGTACAAACTATACATATATGCTCATCTCTCCTAGCATTAATATAAATAAGTATTCATTTCTTATATGTGGTCTGGTATACTATACATGGAATGTTATTTATTCCTTGAGTTTTGAGAGAATTATATATTTGGGCTCCATCAAAATAGTACTGATTACCTGTTCAGGAGTTCATGTTAATCCATGAATCAAACACAATGAAAAAGAATTAATTATTTGAAGCTATTTAAATTTTATTTAGGAGAGATATGTGGTGCACTGTTTAGTTTATTAAATGATGAATTAAAATAACGATGCTTAATTTTTTTTTTATAATTTTAAAAAGAAAAGGAAGTTGGCCCTAAAATGATAGCTAAAGAAGCTCAAACAACTTATGATGAAATATTATTTTCAAAACTACTGCAACTGTTTTTAAAAGTTGGTAGTCTAATTAGCATAAGTATCAGTTGTACTAGATGAAATATATAGCTGTAGGTAGCTTGAAAGTCTGAGTTCAAGTCCTTTCTAATTGCATTAAGTTTAGTATAGACACTATACTTATATTTGAATATTACATATTCAGACTATATTCTGAATCATTCATCTTCTGTGTATATAAATGGACATATTAAAGTTCTATATGTAAGGCATCTGAGTGACTTCAAAGTCAACATGGATGTGACAATAATATTGGCATCAACAAGAGCTTTGAGGGTTTCATCATCGGATATTCAAAGATGTGGATGGCTGAAGAGTTGGAGAGTGAAGAAGTTTGAAGGTTGTTCATTCAAGTTTGAAGATTTGCAATGTTAATATAGAATGACACTGATTTTATATATATATATATATATATATATATATATATATATATGGTGATCTGGACCAACTGACGTGTGCTTGTTCAACATGAAATATATGTATCTTTTTCACATGTATGTGGTCATGTCTATCAGTTGTATAAGATGAAATTAATATCTATCTATCTATCTATCTATCTATCTATCTATCTATCTATCTATCTATCTATCTATCTATCTATCTATCTATCTATCTATCTATCTATCTATCTATCTATCTATCTATCTATCTATCTATCTATCTATCTATCTATCTATCTATCTATCTATCTATCTATCTATCTATCTATCTATCTATCTATCTATCTATCTATCTATCTATCTATCTATCTATCTATCTATCTATCTATCTATCTATCTATCTATCTATCTATCTATCTATCTATCTATCTATCTATCTATCTATCTATCTATCTATCTATCTATCTATCTATCTATCTATCTATCTATCTATCTATCTATCTATCTATCTATCTATCTATCTATCTATCTATCTATCTATCTATCTATCTATCTATCTATCTATCTATCTATCTATCTATCTATCTATCTATCTATCTATCTATCTATCTATCTATCTATCTATCTATCTATATGTCTGTCACCATGGAGTATAGTGGGTATTTTATGTATTTCTTAAATAAATATTGCACACAAATGTCTAAATAAATAAATAAATAGTGACATACATCAATGCTTAGAACAACAACTATTTAATTATAATTATAAATCATGCTCTCAGATATAAATAATAAATGAAAGATATATATTAAAACACGTTTATGTGAAAAAGTTAGTGTTTTGTAATATAAAGAATTTGGTGAGGAAAATGAAGATCAAAAATAATATTGAGAGAGTATGCTCTAAGAAAATTCATATTAAATTAAAGCATACACTTATTTATTTGTGCTAGTGTTACTTTCGATACAACTGAATGTCTCATTATATATGTATTGTTAATTATAAATTTAACTTCATATTGCAATGGTGAAATAAAATAAATGATCATTAGATACTTAAATATCAATCATTTTAGATGTTATACATATATAGAAATTTAAATTTCAATGTAAAATAGGGATTTCTATCTATTTTTTAAATTAAATTTTAACTATGATAAAAACGAATTATCAATTGATTAAAAGTACAAAGTTTTGCTATCTGGCAACAATATTTGTGTAATCCGCCTTTGACTTTTTGCCTGGGTCGATTGTATCTAAAATTTATCTACAAAGGGTGCATGAAAAAACCTTTAAAATTTACACATACATATATGTGTAATTTTATTTCGACTTCATTGTTTATTTGTAATAACTTTGCATATGTACGTTAATATATATATATATAAGACAACTATATACTCAAACAATATATAAATAATAAATTTATAAATAATATATATATATATATATATATTATAGACCTGGTGTTTACAGATGTGTAGGAAGTGATACCAAGCTTGAACTGTGTGATTCTACTAAGGTTAGCATTTTTTTAAAGGAAAAAATATATAATTAAATTAGATTTAATTATTTAAATAATTTTTATTTTATTTTAACAATAATATTTAATGATCTTCATTTCTTCAGTTTTAATGAAATAATTCAGAAAAGATCATTTCTTTAATTTAAATAAGGAGTGGAGAACCTTTTTCTTCTAAGTGCCATTTGGATATTTATAATCTCATTTGCAAGTCACACAAAATTATTGATTTAAAAATTATCCCACTATATTTGATGAGAAATTTAATTAATTTATGTCGAATCATTAATGATGTGCAACAGTTCAACTGGCAGGCCAATTTCAACTTTCTTCTTTTAAATGAGGCCATGATTTGTTTGTGAATTAGAAATAAAATAACATCATTATTATTAATCACTGTTCCATATTTAATTACAACTTTTTAAATTTATCTTGAATCTGTCTTCATGACATATATTTTTTAATTTTTTTTACATACTGGTCATGTTAATTCTACAGCAGCTAGGATGCAGTTTTTTTATAAACTGTCTTCAAAAATGGTTCTGAATTTTTTGCTTTTTAAAAAAATAATTTGCTCTCATAAATTTTTTTGGTTTGTTTGTAATATTTATAAAAATGTCGGCTACTTGAAGCTCCTTTACAAGTTTTCTACTTTAATATTTCTTTCTTCATCAATAATTTTGAGATAGTTAGAATATTTGGTAAATAGTGTCTTTTAATCATGTGTTCTCTATTAACTGAAATACTTTTCTGATATATTATATACATTGATTTATTATCTCTTTCTATACAAAAGCATGCACTGGCCCATTTCTTTTTAAATGGGCAATTTTCTGTGTCAATCTTTCTTATCTAACTTTTATAGCTATTCTAAAAAAAAATAAATGCAAAATAGTAAAACTAAAATGAAGTAAAATTTGTTTCATTTTTGCTATTTATCATCATATGCGAAAATCACTATAAAAATAAATAAAATAAATGCTCTAAGCTTTGTTACCATGTTCTATTATTCATAGCAAGCTAGACCACACAATATAGCTAATTTATTAGAATATTGTACTTTGATAAAATAAAGTAGAATTAAAAAGCTTGGAGAACAAAAAAGATGTTGTTAAGAAAGTAAATATTTTGTTTTACTTAATTCCTAATTCAATTTTTGAAATATATTTGCATTGCATTACATGGGTATTTAAATAGCAGTTTTATACAAGTACTTTTTATATACATTTGTGAAAATATCTAAAGGCCATATTGAAAGCTCTTGAGTGTTTAAGCTAAATAAATATTTCAAAGGAAGATATTTTCATGCCAAATAATATTAATTAAAGATTATAAACAAAAACGTAATCAGAATATTATTTTTTTTAAAAAAAAAGTTTATTTAAAGACAAAAACATCTTAACATTTAGTCATTATTTACCTTTTAAACTAGAAAAGACACTATATATGAATAAAACATATATATAAAATTTCCAAAGAAAAGTTGAATGACGTTCGAATATTCAGCTTTGTAGCTATTTTTAAATAATGGGAATGATTTGAAAAAAAAAAGTTACCATTTATTATTTTAAAGGTTTAAAATCTTTTTTTTAATTGTTGCATATAAATTAGAATTAAGTAAAAATTTTGAGTAAAATATTATGTAATGTTTTAGATTAAAGTTTAATGTTAAAAAAATAACATGAATTAAAAAAAATAATAATATGTAGATTATCATTAAACATGAGTGCGATAATATATTTGTAACTGTAAATAATTTATATGTAAAAACATTGCTAAAAGGCTTTTTGTATCAGTTCTTCATCTGTACTGTATATATAGCTCAGTTTATAACCTATGCTCCCGGCTATTTTATTTAAGTTTCACAAACTTACTTATTTATATTGATCATATTTATTAATGTTTTATTAAAGGTTAATAAGGGAAATAAAATAAATATATTCTAATTTAAGTCTCATATTTTATATTATTAATCAGGGAGGTGGCTATTATAATTATAGAGTTGCATTTAAGCATTTTGGCTCAGAGTACGTTTGATTTTAATCTGATATGATTAAGTCATTATGTTAAACATTTATTATATAATTTGGGCTTTATTAATTAAATATGATGATCATTATATCATTACCGTTCTGAATGTTGCTAATGCGAGCCATCCTCTTGCTCCTTAGGTTTGTCATATCGGTGATATTATTGCTAGTTTAATTAAATATATAGGAAGAAATCATTTTCTCCCTCATTCGTTGCTGTATTGAAACACCAAATGTTTACGGCTGTATCCCAACCTGGCTTTCTCATGTTCCATGGATCATTTGTAGGGCAGAAATGACTTGTTAAATATAAGTCACCCTTTATACTTCTCAAATCACCGACAAGTCAATTTTATTTCATATTCGTTTTGCTGCTCGTAAGGCATTAGTACCATTTATTTTTCATTTCAAATAAAGGCCCGCTCTTCTGCTTTATAAATCATAATGAATTGATTTCATTAAAATCAAACAAGTTTACCTTTATTGATAATTTTAATTAAGTTTCTTTATTAAATGTTGAAGTTATACTCTACGTATTTATCATGCTGTTCATGAATTGACTTACGGATCTGTGGAAAAGGACTCTCACATCTTTCTTATATAAAATTAGAATTATATTTTATTTTCCAAATAAAATATCAGATAATGAAATATATGTAATTCATTCAGCACAATACCGTAAATACCTTTAGTTACCTTTGTCTGTTTTGTCGGGACATAGACAAATATATTTCTTAAATACTTACGTATTGGCATATGAGTACAACTGCCATTATTTATTGTACATTGTAATTCACGCCCCAAAGACTAGAGATAATATATAATGCTTATCATAAATATTTGAACAAATATTTGCTTATTATTAAATATCTTATATAACATACTTGGTTTGACTTCATTATTTATTAATTATTTGTAAATATTAATGTTCACTGCCTGTATTGGCAACCCAAATATACATATATGAATTTATTCAGAAATATCCATAGTCATTTTATCATATGTTAGTTAGAGTCACATAAGGGGTCTCAGTAATCTTCATATCCATTGAGCTAGTTCTTGGAACATAGTCATGTGCCATCATTATGTGTTGTTTATTAGGATTGATCTGATCTCCTGAATTGGGTTCAAATTCAGTTTGGTCTTTGATATAATTCTTTGTTTTGACTGGGTTTGAAGTCCAACTTCAGGGGGATTAGGTCATGTTGGGTGGAAGATATATTTGACCAGTACAACATACACTCCTACTCCTTGTAACTGTTATGCACAAATATAGCTCAGGAATCAAGAAGTCTATAAACTAGTACTGAGAACAAGAGCTAAATTACTAAATAAATAAGCTTATTATAAATCCCTTCAAGTAATTGCTAGATTTATCTTATGATAAGTAAATAGTTTTATTGGAATCATTTAGAAAATCCTAGAACATTAAGATCTCATGATGAAAAGTCACATTCAGTGCAGAAATTGGATAGACTAAAGAAATTAAGATTAAAAAAATTAAGACTAAAAATATTTTTAAAACAATTATTTAATAACTAATTGCTAAACAATAAACAAAAAAATGTTATATCATTATGCAGTTTTAAATTTTCATTTCATCAAAAAATATACCTTAATAAAATTATAATCAATCGTTTTCTATTCATAAATTACTTTTTAATTCACAAAGTTATTTCTTTAAAATAACTAAGAGTTGGAAAAACAATATTTTTAAAATCAAAAATAACAATCTTTAATTTTTCTTAATTAGTCTTTTCTTAAATGTTTAGGAGGGAAAATAAATAAAAAGAGAAAAACATATTTAAAAAAATTAAATTTATAAAAAAATTAAATTTTTTAACACTATTTCATAATTTTGTGAGAAAATTGACTGAATTTTTTAAAAAAATGTTTCACAAAATATTAATAATAATATTCAAAATTATCAGTTCTTACAACAATAAAAAATCTTTCTTTTTTTATACATGAAAATTTAGTGTGCTCACACAACAAATACCTCAAACCATTGCTTTACTTTTTGTGGAATTCTTTCCAGTTACAATTTCCAGTTTTTTTCCAATTGAGTTTCTCTTTGAAAACTTCTACAAATGAACATAATTAATTTGTTATTTTCATGGTATGCAGTATTTCCAGGTTTAAAAATAAGCAATTTTATCAATTTTTTCACAATAACTTTTCCAGATTACAATAACACATGTTTTTGGTTGAAGACAAGGTTACAGATTAGTTATGGGGTAGTTTTTTCTCTACATTTTATTTCAGTGAAGATAGGTTACATGGAAGAAGATGTCTAGATTTTAGCTAACTCAACACATGGTTTTTTATTGTAGAAACAAATTTTGTAAGTAAACTCAGGTTATACTAAAAGTTTAATTAAAAATGTTGCTATTTTATGTTGCAGCTTGGTTACATTTCCTGTTTTATTATGTAACATCTTGGTGAAGACTTCTGATTCTTTTCTGTTTTAACAACTGAGTTTAAGACTTGAATGCTCTCTCTTCAACAGTTAAGTTAGGATTATTTATTTATTACCAACCACTTAGCTCTTCTGAGTTATTCACATCCCTATTATCATTTTTTGCTAGAATAATCTTGCCTACAAGCAGATTGCAATCTGACTACAACATGATAGTTTTTATAATAACCAATTAAATAAATTTTGATAAATGCATTTGTTTAGCTATTTTTCTTTTTAAACTTTGACATAGAAAAACAAGGCAAGAACTTAAACTAACATCATATAATTCTTGACATTACTTTATAATTAAATTATTTTTTTTGCAAAAAGAGAACAAGATAAACAATTAAATGCACTGATTTGATTTTTGCATTAAAGAGAGATAAATAGAAAAGAAAAAAAAAACTGATGAATTAAAAATAAAATTACCAAAAGTAATAACATCTTTTTTAAAAAAATACTATTAAAAAATAAAACTTTATGTCTTTATTAAGGATAAATTAATATCTATTAAATACTTTACAAAAAAAAAATTTTTTTTCTTAGTACATTTTTATTGTTTAAATTAAAATTAGTAATTAATTATAATTATTGAAGAGAGAAAAAAAAAACAATTTGTTTACATTATTTTATAAATTTTGTTCCTTTTACAATCATTTGTAATTTATTAAAATATTCCCATATTAAAATCATATTATTTAACATATTTAATGTTTAAGGATTTTCATATTATCATATTGGGGCTTAAATATTTAGTTAATTGAAGACCCATTATTATTACAAAAATATGCATGGGAAAATTAAATATTACTGCTAGCTTATCTAATTACTTTTAAGGCAGTTATATATATATATATATATATATATATATATATATATATATATATATATATATATATATATATATATATATATATATATATATATATATTATTGTAACCTAGCTACAGCTAGCCATCATCAACTGAACAATTGGTTCACATGTTGTCAGGCGCTATAATCACAATTGTAACCTAGCTACAGCTAGCCATCATCAACTGAACAATCGGGCCACACTGGTCTAACTGGTCATCAATGAATCATGCCACACATTTTAGTGACTAAATTCTCCTATGCAACCTATCATACTCTCATTATCAAGAATATAAGTATAAAGAAACAAAAATGTAAAACTAACAAAATGATTCCTGTATTGAATAAAACTAGCATGAAACTATAGATCTAAAGAAGATCACAAGGTGATTAATAAAGATAATAACTTCTTGACAAACTAGCTTTAAAATCCACACAAACAAGAGGTGATGAGTTAAATTTGATATTCAGCAAACCAATAAATAACTAATAATTATATCTCTGGAATGATTATGAAATTAAACTTATAAATGAAATGATAAGTAAATTATGATGTAGATGACTAAATGGATGATGGAAAGAAGTAATAATTAAATAGTAGAATGAAATGAGTCTAAGAATGAAGAGAAAAGAATGAAGATGTATGAGAATAATGAATTATTAAGATGATGATAGAATAAGAGTTAATGAATAATTAAGATGATAAAAGAATACAAGTTAATGTATGATTAATCAATTATGATAATGAATTAATGTTAAATGAGAATTTATAAATACAAGTACGATCGAGATAAAATTAAAAAAACAATGTTAATGATGGAGACTGAAATCTTAAACTATAAACTAATATGGTATTAAATGGTAAAAAGAAAGCTAAATAAAAATAGGGATTTCAAGCTTGACACAACCAGAATATTTATCATGAAGTTAAAACAAGCTATACTTTTTACAACAAAAGAAGTAATTTATACCTTAAAGTTTGGTTGACTTTCATAAAACAGTGAAAGCAATCTATTTCAAGTCCAACTATAATAATTAACTAGATATAAAATTTATTACAAATTTAAATTCTACCTTGAAACTTAACAACTAATTCTTCTCAGGGTTCAAACACTCAAAATCATTATATAAAATATATTTGAGTCAGTGAGAGGAATTTTACCACTACCCGAATAGAATGCACAAAACAGCTCTCAATATAAACTCAAATTAAGAACTATATTTAGCAGTTACACATAAACTTTATGAACTCAATAACTCTGATAACTTTAATATTTAAGAAATAGGAATAACTTTTTAATAAATAAATACAATAACTTACCAAATTCCTTTTTTCAAATAATTATAAACCATGTGATCAAGATCAGTGAATGATAGCTCTGCAGGTTCAACTAAACCAATTAAATCAATATTATATTTATCTTTTAATCTACTACTTAAAATAATATGTACTCTAAGTTATTAACGTTTTGATTATTGTGTGATGATGCATTAGATTTGCTAATAAATTATAAGGCTTAACAAAATTATTATGATATAGCATAATATAGTTAATAGTACTATATTGGTCAATGATGATTTCAATTTATAATCTTCTGATAGGTCGATAGCAATAACAATAATAATGTATATATGGTGATTAGCAATAATACTATAGGCAACTAAATAAAATTTTAAACACAACAAACTTTATTTACAATATTTACAAATTTTAATTCAAAGACATGGCATGAAATAAAAACAATATATTAAATTAAACTCAGGGATGGGAAAATACTCAGTATCCCATTGACCATATTCTTAGTCAATACCACCAGCTTATACAATGATATTCAAAGTATCACTTATTACTGTTTAGCCTATTTTAAAGAATAAGATCATGAAACCTTTTTGAAACTGAACTAGCACTGAAATTACAAAAACAACAGTGCATACCTTATGGTATGCACAAATTTTAAATTTAGAATTCAAAAGTTATAAAGTAGTGCATTATACCAAAGCCATTTCTTTTATCAGAATATTATAAGGGCAATTATCATATTCTTTGCAATTAATAACTGATTAAAATTTGAGATGAATAGGTTTGGTGTATTTATGAACAGACATCAAAAGTCAAATACACACACACACACACATATATATATATATATCACTAAAACATTACTTATATCCACAACCTAATTATTGAATACTTAACTGATTTTACTGATCCATTGTTAAATCATTATGTGATGAAAATAAATCCACACTGCCTATGTGCATCACTTGCTCTAATATCTTTAAGTTCTACAATTACAAGTAGATTTTGGGTTTGGTTTGTCTATAAACTGATGAAGATCCTACAACATCATAAAACACTATTTCAATTAAGAAAACATTATAGATAGACAAGTGTTCCTTAATCTAACATTATTTTATCCTTGCCATATGATTTTGAACTACTATACTTCACCATACATGGTGGAAAAATTAACTCTATATCATCACAAGGGATTTAACACTAAAAGGGAGGCTCTATATAACAACATGACAGTTGTATAATAATATGGCTAATTCTACTACCTCTCTATGGGTATACACATGTGGGCTTTTCCTCATCATGGAAAATAGAATTCAAACCATGGATATCCTCTTTTGGGATTAATTATGCTAATTACACATTAATTATTACTCAGCCTCTACTGAACTATCCTCTCATGGAATCAGCAATAGGTGATTTTCCATCAGCCCATACTCAATATTAATATTAATCTATTGGATGCCATTCTATTGGCACATCCTATCAGCTAAAAACTGTCACAAATCATTCTCAATGTTATAGCAAGGTAAAACAACACTAACAATAACAGTGGAGATATACATATTCCATTTCACAATGCATAACCATTAATGTATCAATAGAAAAACCAAAATATATATGTCAAATGATCATTAATTATTTTAAAATGACAACTATACTTTTGTTAGAGAGAGCACAACATATTTAAGCAATAAACATCAACCTATTCAAATTGGGCAAGTTCATAGGCAACTTAATAAATAAAAAAAACTTATATTAATTCTTTCATATAAGAACACAATTAAATTATTATAGTATATCTTTGACCAAATATTTGTCTTTCACCTTTAATAAAATATTAAAATCTGTTAAAAAATATGAGAAAGAAATCTCTCTTCCTTTCTGTTTAGATGAACAATATATAATATCATGTTTTTCTTTAACTGAAAAAAATAAAAGTACGTGTAATAATAGATGTATATATTTTACACATTTTTTTCCCTTAACTCAATATATAGATTTCATACCACAATAAAACATATATGTTTAAAAATAAAATTCCCAAATAACACATGATGTAAGTATTATAAACTAATACAGCAATAATAATAAAAAAAAACATTTTCTTCAATTAAATTTTTATCCTATTCATCCAAGTTATTTCATCCTTGTGAGTTAAAATGATAAGAACTGATATTGTGATGAGTAAACATTTTCAGATAACACATATACATTTTATTATCCTGTTTGAGGCATAATAAGGTGATATTCAATACTTCTCCAAAGGCAAAAAAAATCATTTATTATTTTCTATACCAATAATTAATGACAATTAAAATTCACACTTCCAAGTGTAGCATACTTATTTATCTACTTTTCTCTAGATAATTTTCCTTAATAACTTTATAGGTTATTGTAATCTTCTAAACAAACTTTTTAAATACCTTTATTGATTTATTTGGTATTAACATAGTGAGATAAGGTTTAAATGTTTAAAGTGTAGCATAACTAAAATCAGTTTATTTACGTTTTAATCCAGATAATTTTCCTTAAAAATGACTTTAGAATTTTATTACAATTAACATATTTAACTTTTTTTTTTTTAAAATAATTTATTGATTCTGTTCTTTCATCCTGCAGCAATATATGTAACAATCTTTTAAGTAATATTTACTAAGGCTGTAACCTTTAGGAATAAGCGTCTGAAAAATTAGAAGGTAGGGAATGTGCGTTTAATAAAATTTATAATTACAACAATCTTTTAAACAATCTGGGCATTTTTTAAACCATTTTTAAAATCTTATTTATATGCATTGCACAGAAAATTTTTAAAAGTAAAGATTTATTTTATTATATTTCCCTTGACAAAGTAATAACTGTTTAGCACTATTAAAAGAATTTATCCAATTACAAGTAAGATATCCTGAGCATTTTTAATGAATCTGTAATCGTTAATTTCAATCATTACACAAGTTCATGCTAGGAAAAATTATCAGACAAGTGTTTATTTCCCAAGAAATAATTAAGAATAAAATCACTTGCAATTATCTTTTAACTTTATTAAAATTATATGATATAAAATGACTTTTGATTTATTTATATCTTCTGAAATCTTACTTTCTTGAAATTATGATTTTCAAATAAACATCTGTTCTGCTTTATGTTTAATAGTGGCATGAAATACAAACATTATCAGCTTTTTAGTTTAACTGTAAATAATTTGTGCATCATTTTTAAATAAGATATTTTAAATATATGAATAAAACAAAAGTCAAAGATTACTTTTTCTTGAATCTTTCTAGGTTTGAAGCAATATTTATGGAAGTAAGTTATGATGCACAGGGTTTCCATTTCCTTTCCAGTATAACTTTTAAGAACTATCAATCAATGAAAAAGTGGTTTAAAATGATAGCAAGGCTTTTAGATTTTTATTCCATGTTTTTAGATAACAATATACTATAATCCTTATTCAATTAAATTCCAAATTTTTCTGATTTTTAGTTTTTTTCTCCTTATTTTAGAAGATCAGAGTTGAAGTCTGTGGTTGTTTAGTTCTCTTTTTTCTTAATTACCCCCCTACAACTTTGTTTAGATAATAGCTTTTATTACAATGCACTGTGGGAGCAAATAAACCAATAACCTTAGTGTGAATATATTAATAATACCCCTCTACCTTTGTTTTTAATAACTACTCATTATATTTCAAAATCGTGTTGGATTCACTACAAAAAATATCCTTAAGTAATTGACTATAATCATTTATTTTACAAGTTTTAATAAATTTAATTTATTTATTTATTTATTTTAATTGCTATTCAACAATAATAAAATAGCAATATATTTATTTTCCAATTAATAACAATATTTTTAAATTGTTATTTTATCCCTAGTTTCAAACCTACACTGGGTTTGAAATCTCATCTCCACTCAAGCAAATTCCTAGTGCATCCAGAACAGTCTTTATTGAAAGTCACTCATTAAGATTTTCATGCCAGATATATTATTATGATTTAAAATTTTGGCTTATTTAATACAGAGAAATAAATAAAAGGTCACAATATATATATATATATATATATATATATATATATATATATCATATATATATATATATATATATATATAAGCTTTATTAAATATCATCACTATATATAATATATATATATATATATATATAAAGACTTATAAATCCAAGAAATAATATTATATTTCAACCAGTCCTGGTTGAAATATAATATTATTTTTTGGATTTATAAGTCTTTTTTTGTTTTTATATGTATTTCGTTTGGTTAGTTTATATACATATAATAACCATTAGAAAACAGTCAACACTTTAACAATCGTAATATAAATAACAACCAAGAATTTCAAAATGTTGTCCAAGCAACTTCCTTTTAGCAATATATGTCTATATGAAATCAAACATAAAATTTTTACGATAGCCAGTTATAGCATATTATTCCATTTTGAGTAACAATGAAACATCAATATTTAATTCTCATTAACACCACATAATAGCAACATTTGCACATGAAAGATAGTTTTGTGTCAATTATGAATATTCACACAATTACATTGTTTATTCAACACATTGACTGTAATATTTGTAAAATATGACTCCTTAATTTTTTTTCTTCAAATCATTTTCCACATATAAAACAAAAACACTATCAAAGCAGAAATCTTCATTACAAGTCAATGCATACTCTGCAAATACAGATTTATATCTATCCACAGAATATTGTTATATAATAATTTATACTCACAAATTATTTTTTAATGCACATTCAGTCTTCGTGATATAACTATAGCCACAATGACATACCCGTTTATAAATAATATTTTATTTATTGATTTTATCAACACAAACATTTCTATTAATAACTAATTTTCAAGTATTTGGATCAATCTTAAATGCAACATTAAAATGGGTAGACATTAATGATGTAATCCTGATATACAGAATAGTATTTTTATGAGGCAATGGTATTCATATTTTGTTGTCCATATTATATTTTTTTCCATCTATTTTTAAACTTAGATGATGTACATAAAATATTTTTTCTACTATATCCCTCTTTCAATAAGGTATTAATATATCTTTCAATATTAGATATTTTATCATTCTGGTATTTACACAAACCCTTATTTCTAAACATAATGTTCTAAAATCAGCTAATGTATAAATAAGTGGAAGATTTGAATTTAGTTGCACAAATCCTCTAATTGACAAAGGTTTCAAAAATATTATATAATTAATTCTATTACATCCTCTGTAAAATTAAATCCAGATATTTTATTTTACACTCACTCTCTTCAGAAGTAAAAGTCCATTTCAATCCATCAATATCATTAAATTTGTCTTGCGTTGTTAGCCGAGAGGTATCGCAGCTGCCATGCAAGCAAGTAATTGGTTGCAGACAGTTGTGGTTTCGCGTCCCGGCCGATGCTATGACATATGGAAAAAAAAAAAAAAAATATCATTAAATTTATTAAATAGCTCCTGCACTATAATATCTGATCCAACAATAAGTACATTATCTGCTTTGATAATGTTTTCATTTTACATGTGGAAAATGATTTAGGAAAAAAAAATTAAGGAAAGATATTTTATAAATATTACAATGTGTTGAATGCACAATGTATATATGTGAGTATTCATAATTTATGTATGGTTGGCCATTCATGTAGAAACATTACTGTTATGTTATTTTAATCTCATATAAACATTGACAGTTCATAGCTATTCAAGATGGTGCAAAATACCATAATCCAGCAATAATAAAGATTTTGTTTAGTTTCATATAGACATATTCAGTTTTGTAGTGTTATTTTTAGAATATTTTGATTATATGTATATGTGGGTATATACATAAAATTAATCGAATTAATGACATTTATATAAATGTTTCTATTGAAAGTTAAAAGTTGAAATATTATCAATGTATATATATAATTTTAGGTGTGTTCTGTTAAGAAAACACAATCTATTCAATCTTATATACAGAAAATATGTAAAGAGCATGCAAAAAAGAACAGCAATATGACTGGAGAAGGCATAAGAGAAGGTACCTTGTAGAATAGTTTAAGCTAACCTTATTAAAAGATTTTAAACACTTTTTATCAGTTACCACTAGATTTTTTTGTACATTAAATCTTTTTTCAGATGGTAAATGTAAAATTTGGTGTACATTGAAGAATGGCCATTTTCTTTCATGGCATGATCCACTGCCAACAGGAACAGATTGCAGCAGTGATGAATCAAAATATGCAATTTGTGTTAAAGAAAACTGCATGGTATATGCTTTGCTTTATTATTTATTTTATACTAGATTAAAACTAATATCATATTAATGATGCCATTGTGATATTTATAAACATTTTTAAATGTTTATTAGTATAGAAAGAGACAGATGTATTTTCATTATTTACAAAATATAATATTGAGGTATTGTAGAGTGACCAGACTGGTTTGATAAAAAATAGGGACATAACTACTAATCAATTTTATGTCATTAGATTTTTTTCTAAAACTCCATTCCTGTATATATTCATCATTGTAAATACTTTCCTCTTTGGCATGTTGTCTATTGTTTAGAGTTACTAATATTCCTATTAATTTTAGCACTATAGATAATTAATATCAACAAAGAACTAGTAAAACTACACTGTCAATCAAAGCAGGTGCAATTGCAGTTCAAATTTTAACCTACAAAAATCCAACTGCACATGCTCCAAGGCAAGGTTGGACATGAGAATGTGTCTAGCTTGAGAAGCCGGCCATATAACATAATAGCAATCTTTGTTTTGGTGTTGAAATTTGTCTGAAGTTTTTATAATATTATTGTAGAGAATGAAATGGACAGAGAGGGCAAAGAAAGTATTATTTTTGCAATGAATTATTTATCTAAGATAAATAATAATTATTAGTATTTGAAAATCGGGATATATATACACTGGGACATCTAATCAAATACTGAAAAAATGGGATGTCTGGTCACCGTAAGGTATATTGATGTTAAACAAAATTATTTCCTTATTTACTATGATAAATTTAAAAACGGTTATTAAAAAGATTATTAAGATTGTCCCCGACTTTTATCTGAACGTAAAATGGGTAAAATAGCGACAGTATCTTTTTCTTTTTGTAAAAAAATACGCATAAAAAAATCAGCATTATACCGAAATAATATAAAAAGGTTGCGATTGCTAAATTACTATAAAATTGTGTCGTTTAAAATCTTCAAAATTAAATATTTATTGTAGAAATAATTATTTTGTTAATGATTATATCATGCGTTATTTTATTGCACTTTTGGTAATATATATATACACAATTGATTAATATACGTAAATATTGTTATTTATATAGCGCGATGTTTTTCATAATTTATAACAATGTTAAACCAAGGCGCATGCGCTTTACAGATGAAACGATATTTATAATGAATACTCTCTTTTCCAAACACAAGATAAAGTTTTTTTATAAGATAGAATGAATCCACTCTATCTTTTATCATCCAAGCTATATGTATGGACCAATCTGAAGCACTTGGAACTGAGAGGTGAAGATTTTAATTATCCCTTTAAATTACTTATTATATGATTTTAACTGAAAAACAGACTTATTATATACCTGTATGAATATATGCAATATATATGGTATATGAGCACAGACTTTTACACATATATATATCAAAAAGATAAATAATTACCAATATACATATTTCATGCTAAACCAGCAATCATCAGTTGGTCCACATTATCATCTCCACACATATATACAATAAGTGCTCAGATATATATTAAGATAGCCAATCTTCATACTTTAATGGACAGGCTTCAATCCGCTCTACACTCCAACTCTTCAACCGTCCATCCAATTGAAAATCTGATGATGGAATGCTCAAAGGCCACTCTGAGGCTGAGATTTTTGTCACACCCATGTTACCTAAAGTTAATCTGATCCCTCAGGTACAGGGCATAATCCATTTAATACATATATAAGGGAGGGCAGACATGGAAATTTTACTTTATCTAATAGAAAAATAATAAAACTGTCATTTGGATATATATAGCAAATATTAACCTAAAGATACCCAGAAATAATTTTATAGTATCAGTTGATTTTTTGGTACTGTTTGTTTTGGCTTATTAAGAGCACAAATGATAATAGATATATTAACTTTGGATTGTAAATGTATAATTTTCTTTTATTGTTAATTGTTGGTAAATGAGCAAATAGGGTAATAAATGTAAATAAGATAATAAATAGGAGGAAGTGTCTTCAAATAATAAATGTACAAAATTGTATAAAAACACTATTTTACAACACATCAATGATGATTTTAACATTATCTTTACATTAAACATAAATTTGATTAAATAACATTAAATTATATAATTTTGTACACTTAATATTTAAAGACACTCCCTTCTAATTATTATCTTATTTACACTTATATCTCTCTATTTGCTCATTTACCAACAATAAACAATAAAAGAAAATTATACATTTACAATCCAATGTTAATACATCTATTCTCACTTGTGCTCTTAATAAGCCCAAACAAACAGTATCAAAAAATCAACTGAATGAATATATGTAACATATAGGGTATCTAAGCATATACTTTCACACCACCCATCAGCCACCACTCTATCTAATATCACTGATGCACTTGAACACATATATGTCAAAAAGATAAATAATCACCAATATATCTTGGCCTCAGGGTGGTCTTTGAGCATTTTATTATCAGATTTCCAATTGGATGGATGGTTGAAGAGTTGGAGTGTGCAGTGGATTGAAGCCTGTCCATTAAAGTATGAAGATTGGTTATCTTAAATATATATCTGAGCACTTATTGTATATATATGTGGAGATGATAATCTGGACAACTGATGATTGCTGGTTTAGCATGAAATATGTATATTGGTGATTATTTATCTTTTTGACATGTATATCTTCAAGTGCATGAATGATATAAGATAGAGTGGTGTGAAATTCTGTGCTCATATACCCTATATATTACATTATTTTAATTAATGATACTAGCAAAATTTTTACAATTTTCAATGAATCATTAACTAAAGCCATATAATAAGTAATTTAAAGTGATAATTAAAATTTTCACGCTCTCAATTCCAAATGCTACAGATTGGCTCATACATACAGCTTGGGAGATAAAGGATATATTGGATTCATTCTATCTTAAAAAACCGATTGGAAAGGAGAGTATTTATTATAAATATTGTTTCATCTGTAAAGTGCATTGTGCAGTGGTATTATTTATTACACAATCATTTATATAATAGCGCTAGTAGTCGTATCTGCATGCTGCTTGCATTAGTAGAAAAAAAAAAAAACATAACACAATGAAGCTGCTCATGTGGCTTAGATGTTTACTTATTATTCAAATTAAATAATAAAAATACATGAATTATCAATAACAGTATTGGAAAAAATATATCTTCTAAATCAGTTATATTGTTGAATTTAATTGACTTTTCATATTGAAGTTTAAATATATTTCTCATGTAATAAACTAATTTTTCAAAATGGCTGTGAGGTTTTAATATTGTGGTACTTTATTCTCACTCCATTTTAATTTTACTGAAACTATAATTCTTTTCATTTCAATAATATATATTTCAATACTCAGGTCAAGAGATACTTTTTAAACCAATTTCCATTGTCAGTAAACTTTTAATTATATTTTTATGACATCATTCAAAACTAGTTATGATTTCAATGCTTTATTTCATTGCAAATTACTAAAGTTATTAAATCAATTAATTATTATAAAGAAAAAAAATAATAGCCTATTTAATTCGGCAAGGAGAGAGAGAGAAAAGGATTCAAAATTCATCAAAATTAGTGTAATATTTATTGAGCTAAAAAGTAACACAAACAAACTTTCACATTTATATATTAATAAAGATATACTGTATATGTATAAAAAGTAAAACAAAATTATTTTATTAATAATCCTATTTGTAATATATTGCATATTGTGGTTACACTTACAACCGCAATTTGAGTCGATATAATTTATCTATTTTTAAATCCATCTATACATTTGATTTTCAATATTATACACCTATCTATCTATCTATCTATCTATCCATCCATTATCCACCCATTCACATACTATTTTTTCACTCATATGCTTACTAAAGTATTTACCAAAATCTTTATAAATTTATATATCTGTGTATATATTTATTTATGTATATTTTTTATCTCTTTTTTCATAAACTATTCTATCTATTTATCTATCTAACTGTATATTCATTTCACTGTCTCATTTAGCTATCCGTGCATTATTTTAATGTTTTCTGTCAATCTACCCATCTATACAGTCTGTTTTTATCCTCTCTTTATATCTGGTTATTCATCTACTTGTATATCCAATTATCTATTTATCTATCTAGCTATGTATCTGAAAATCTGCTTAATTATCTTTCATCTATTTATTTATGTGCTATCTATTTGTCTATCAATATCTATCTATCTATCTATCTATCTATCTATCTATCTATCTATCTATCTATCTATCTATCTATCTATCTATCTATCTATCTATCTATCTATCTGTCTGTCTATCTGTCTGTCTGTCTGTCTGTCTGTCTGTCTATCTATCTATCTATCTATCTATCTATCTATCTATCTATCTATCTATCTATCTATCTATCTATCTATCTATCTATCTATCTATCTATCTATCTGTCTGTCTGTCTGTCTGTCTATCTATCTATCTATCTATCTATCTATCTATCTATCTATCTATCTATCTATCTATCTATCTATCTTTTATATTTGTTGTTGTTGTTGTCTCTTACTACTATCTATCTATCTATCTATCTATCTATCTATCTATCTATCTATCTATCTATCTATCTATCTATCTATCTATCTATCTATCTATCTATCTATCTATCTGTCTGTCTGTCTGTCTATCTGCCTATCTATCTATCTATCTATCTATCTATCTATCTATCTATCGATCGATCTATCTATCTATCTATCTATCTATCTATCTATCTATCTATCTATCTATCTATCTATCTATCTATCTATCTGTCTGTCTGTCTGTCTGTCTGTCTGTCTGTCTGTCTGTCTGTCTGTCTGTCTGTCTGTCCGTCCGTCCGTCCGTCCGTCCATCCATCCATCCATCCATCCATCCATCCATCCATCCATCTATCTATCTATCTATCTATCTATCTATCTATCTATCTATCTATCTATCTATCTATCTATCTATCTATCTATCTATCTATCTATCTATCTATCTATCTATCTATCTATCTGTCTGTCTGTCTGTCTGTCTGTCAAACTTGAAGATACCACTAATAGTTATGAGTATAATCAAACCATATTTGACTTCTTTTAACCTTAACACAAATTATTACTAATAATCTATTGGAGTAAAAAATACGTTTTCAAAAACAAGTAATCGTTCAACAAAAGGCAATTATCTATTATATCAGAGTGCAAGACTGTTTAACTTTGATTACATGGTCATTCTCAAATGTAAAAATTATTTAATATATATATATATATATATATATATATATATATGATATAAAATTACATTAAACCTTTCTTTTAGATTAATAATTGTCGAAATGAATTAACAGTTGATGGTAAACCCGATAATTGTTATAAGAAAGGTAGAGTTCATATTTTGATATTATTTCTTATAATTTCATGTATTATAGACATGTAAAATTTTGTGTCAAATGTGAGCGCTTTTGATTTATATGACTGCACAGAAAGTTCTATATATCATTGTATATTTATTTATGTATAACTGCAATCTTAAACATATCCCATTCACTTGATATTATATTGTTATTTAATGTAAACATTAGATGATTAGAAACAAGTATATTTGAACATGTTCTATGAATCACTATTTAAAGTACGAGGTGTTATATATTTGTCAAAATCTAAATACTGAACTATAATAATAGAAATTTTACAGGAACACTAGTTTAAAAAAAAACATCTCTCATCAGCTGTACCAAGTTATTAGGATGCTTTTAAATTAATTAGCAAATTTTATTTGTTTTAATTCAAAGAACCAAATATGACAAGAAATAATTATTAATTCTCTAAAGAGGTAACACTTTCTTTTATTAGATATGGGAATAATTTTGTCAAACTTCAATGTTTGATTTATTATTACATTTTTATTTATATTATAATTCAATAAAGTGGGTTTAATTTAATAGTATTTAAAATTTATAAACCAAGTACATTGGAAAACAATATATTTGACATTTGAAAATATTGGAAAAAATATTTAATTAAGTCTAGATTGTGAACAAAAATCTTTCCTCCCATTTTACAATATTCAATAGTGCAAGCAAGTGAGAACTCAAGAACATTTAAGAAAAATTGTTGAATAGAAACTATTCTTAAAATAGAAAGGAATACATATAAAACTACCAAAAACCTGTGAAATTATTTTTTAAATTTTAATTTTTATTTATAATTTTAAATTATCACAAAAGGTCATAGTTACAATGTATATAAATGTGCTTACTGATCATTTTCAAAAGGAATGTCAATATTAAGAATGTAATATTTTTGTAGCAACACGCATTAGCCAGCATGGTGAGTTTATTGGCTTTTTACCTCTGAGTTTAAGATCAAGAAACACCATGGTCTTTCTTCTCAGTGCCTGATAAGGCAGAATGAATGTTTGTGTAAATGATAAAGATTTTTACCAATTATACAATTATGACAGACAAAAATAAAGGATGGCCCTTAATCTCAGGAGGCTGTAAAGTCACCAAACAAGGCAGCGGTTGGTGGCCGAAAGCGGAGGGTGCTAAGAATATCCGGGAGGCGGACCCAGGCTGCCATTTGATGACGACTTTTTATTTAGGTACTTACAACTGCAGATCACTTTCAAGTGAAGGAAGATTGCAAGAATTAGAAGAAGAACTCTCTTATATTAAATGGGATATTATTGGACTTTGTGAAGTTAGAAGAAAAGGTGAAGAGACAATTGATTTAAAAAGTGGACATATGCTCTATTATAAAGGCACAAATATTGGAAATACAAGTGGAGTAGGAGTCATTATAAATAAAAAGTGGAAGAACAATATTGTGGAGATTGATGGTGTATCAGACAGAGTGGCAAGATTAGTTATACAACTTAATAGCAGATATCAAATGCAGATAATTCAGGTTTATGCCTCAACAAGTTCTCACAGTGATGAAGTAGTAGAAGATTTTTATATGGATGTACAAAAGGCTTTTGATCAGAGTAAACAACATTTTAAAATTGTTATGGGAGATTTTAATGCTAGAATTGGTAAACAAATGAAAGATGAAAGTGTTGTAGGTAATTTTGGTTATGGTAATAGAAATGAGAGAGGACATAGACTTGTGGAGTTTGCAGAGAAGGAAAAACTTTATATTATGAATTCTTTTTTTGAGAAAAATGTTAGAATGAAATGGACATGGAAGCATCCAAATGAAGGTACAGCAGAATTGGATTATATTTTGACTAACAGGAAATACATATTTCAAGATTGTAATGTTCTTAATAAATTTAACACAGGAAGTGATCATCGATTAGTAAGGGGTAAGATACATGTTAATGTAAAACTAGAGAGACAAAAATTATTAAGAAAAACTATATTTACAGTTGATATTCCTAATCTTCAGAAACATTCTAATGAATTTAAATTAGAACTTACAAATCGGTTTCAAGTATTAGTAGATTTTGATCATGATTCAGATTTGAATGAAATTAATATGAAAATAACTGATACACTTTTAAAAACTGCAACAAAGATAGCTGGTAGAAAAAAGCAGCAATTCACTAATAAAATTTCTACTGAGACTAGAGAACTTATGAAGAAAAGAAGGAATATGAAGATATGCAAGAATGATGCATTAAAAAGAATTGAATATCTCGAATTTTGTAAAATGGTGCGGAAAAGAGTTGAAAATGATATAAGAAAGTATAACTGTGAACTAGCAAGAAAAGCTGTAGAAGAAAGTAAAAGTCTTAAGAATGTAAAACAACATTTTGGTATTGGTAGCAAATTTATATCTGCAATAAAAAAAAAAGATGGAATTATTACTAAAAAGAGAGATGACATTATGAAATTGGTAGAAGATTTTTATCAAGAATTATATAGTAATAAAGAACAAGTATCTCCTATATCTATTACATCTTCCGAATTGCCCAGAATTTTAAATGAAGAAGTGAGAAATGCAATTAAATGTATGAAAAAAGGAAAGGCTCCAGGTAATGATGGAATTATAATTGATATATTAAAAGAAGCAGGTGAAGAAACAGAAAAAATATTAGCAAAGTTATATACCAAATGTCTAAATGATAAAGATGTACCAGATGATTGGAAGAATGCAGTAATAATATTAATATTTAAAAAAGGTGATAAAGAAGATATTAGAAATTACAGACCTATCAGCCTTTTATCAGTTTTATATAAAATTTTTACCAAGATAATTACAACTCGTCTACAGAGAACCTTGGATTTTCACCAACCAAGAGAACAAGCTGGATTTAAAAGTGGTTTTAGTACAGTAGATCATATTCAAGTATTGAGAGAAGTTATAGAAAGGACAAATGAATATGAGTTGTCTATTATGTTTTGGATTTGTAGATTATGAAAAGGCATTTGATTCTATAAACATTTCTTCAGTGATTAAAGCATTGGATCATCAAGGTATAGATCCAGGATATTGTCATATTTTAAAGAATATTTATAAAAATGCAACAGCAACAATTAGATTACATAATGATACTGGGAAAGTCAACATTGAGAAAGGTGTAAGACAAGGTGACTCCATATCTCCAAAACTTTTTACAGCAGTGCTGCAAGAAGTATTTTGTGGATTAAAATGGGAAACTAAAGGAGTGAAAGTAAATGGCGATTATTTAAGTCATTTAGATTTCGCAGATGATGTAGTTGTTTTTGAAAATAATGCTTCCGAGCTGTAGGAATTGTTGCAGGAGTTATCAGATGAAAGTAGGAAAGTAGGACTAAAGATAAATGTTAAAAAGACTAAAGTAATGTTTAATCGATTTGCTCAAAATATGAAAATAAAGATTGATTATGATGAATTAGAAGAAGTTAAAAGTTACAAATACCTTGGTCAGATTATTAATACAGATGGAAACATAATAGAGGAAATTAATCATAGAATTAAACTTGGTTGGAGTGCTTTTGGTAGAAATAACTTGATATTAAAAGGAAATATGCCTATGTGTTTGAAAAGAAAGGTTTTTAACAAATGTGTTTTATCAGTTCTTACTTATGGATCTGAGACTTGGACACTTAATAGAAGATCAATACAGAGACTTCAGACCACTCAAAGAAGTATGGAGAGATGTATGTTGGGAGTAACAAGAAGAGATCGAAAACGCAATGTATGGGTAAGAGAACAAACAGGTGTTACTGACCTCATTGAAAAAATTAAAAGATTGAAGTGGAGTTGGGCTGGACATATTGCTAGAAGAGATGATAATAGATGGACAATTGAAATTTTAAACTGGATTCCAAGAGATTGTAAAAGACCCAGAAGGAGACCACATGTAAGATGGATGGATGAAATAAGAAAATGTGTAGGGGTGATGTGGAGAAGAGAAGCTAAAGATCGGAGAATATGGATTAAACTTGGAGAGACCTTCATCCTGCAGTGGATTGATAATGGTTGATAATGATGATGATGATGATGATTTTTGTAGTATTGCAATTGAATTTGTTACAACTATTTTTAAAAATAAATTATATATGAATATAATAAACATCTATACATATATTCTTTCGACTTTCATGATTACTATAATATTATTGTATACAAATAACTATGGATTTTTAAAAAACTATACAAAAATGAACTTTTTTATTTAAAAAAAATCTTTCCAAAATAATCTTGCAAAAACACATGAAAAAGAATAAAAATGAAATGCATAAGAGGAAGTGGAGCTAAATGGCATTTATTTTTTCCTTCTCTAAAAAATATGGATCCTTTCAGATTTTTAATCTAATACATCAATATTATATTATTTCTAATTTATAGGGTCATTTAATCATGAAACTATAAAAATAACATTAAAGCTTGCACAGAAAAGGAATTTAAATTGGAACAACTACTAGCTCCATCTCTATTGCTAAAACAGTAATCAATATCAAGAGTGTGGCTCCTAAAGAAAAAAATACTTATAATAGTGTTTTAATATGTTAATAAGCAAACATGGAATTATATACATATTAAATGATTTTTGTGACTTTGTGACAGAATATATATATATATATATATATATATATATATATATATATATATATATATATATATATATATATATATATGGAAAGTTAGGTAGAAAGATAAGTAGGTCAGTAAATAGAAAGTTATTTAGATAGATAGATAATTAGAAAGATTAATAAATAAATAGAAAGATTGATAGATAAATAGATATATAAAATGCATTTGGTGTGTGAGAGTGGTTGGTTTGATTTTTGTGCGGAAGGATGATTGTGATAGATTGTTCTAAAGTGAAGGATGCATTGAGATAAATACAATTAACTATTAGAAATATATTACACACAATGAATGGTAAACCCTATCACAAGATATTTAATTGGGATAAAATTCTGCACAAGAGTAATGCAGTAGAAGTTATCAAAACTGTCAACATGGGCAAATAAATTTAGATGTTGATATCTCTATAAAACCACATGATATTATTAATTGTGAATTAAAGAGTAAGTGAGGCTAGAGACAGTCTCGAGTCTAATAATTAGTAAAAGTTATTAATATATTTTTGTAAAGTGGCTCATATCAAATTTGGGAGTAGAGAAAATCAAATGTTGTCAATTAAACTATAGTAATTTGTTATTTATACGGACACTGAATAAATTGTAACGATATATGTAAGAGAGTATGATCTGGCCAATTGATGAAAGCTGGTATCCATACGGAGGTTTATTTATCTTTTCATATGACTTTAGTCATATGTTTCAGAATATTGTGATATAGACGTTTGATGTATATAAAGTTAAATAGAACTAAAATAAATAAATAAAATTACAATATGAGCTATATATGTCTTATTCACTTGAAAAAACGACTTGAACTGAGTATATAAAAATGCATTAAGTGTGTGAGAGGGGTTGGTCTGACTGCTGGGCTGATGGATGGTTGTGATATATATATATATATATATATATAAAGAGAGGGAGAGAGAGAGAGAAAGAGAAAGCAAGATCGTTATATAGTGTAGCGTTTTCCATTTTACTAGACCACTATACGCCCAAATATATATTTGAGCGTGAGTTGATCAAACTGTATCAAGAAAAAAAAGAAAGTTGTATTTCTATTCTTAACACAGCTATTTTTCCTGATCGACTCCGGCCTATTAATTGATTACGAATTTGTACCATAGACATAAATCAACTTTTAATTTTATTTCCTATGGGCGCCAGGATTCCTAAGAATCCGCTGAAATATGCCGCCAGCACCTCTCGCAAATTGTAAAACAAAGAAAAATAAAAAGATCCTTTTATAATATTTTTATTTTGTACGGTAATTCTACCGTAATGAGAATTAATATTTTTTTTTACGATTGTTAGCCCTGGCGTATTGAAACATATTGGCAAAGGTAACTTACACTTAAATCCTATTTCACTAAAATAAATCTAATAACAAAAATAATAACTTCTATTAATAACGCACAATAAAAAAAAGTTGATAAAAGTATAATCTCTTTTTATTCTAACAAAATAAAACATTTCTAGGTTAAATATTGTTTAATACTTTGGAGAGAACACATTTAATTTAGTTGGAAAATATATAGAAAATATCAATATCATTTAAAATAAGCAAAAAGTTCTTGGTTAATTAAGAGTCTCTCATATAGAAATATAAAGTCACTATCGGGATTCCTTTTATAGCTATATTTTCACGAGTAGTTTTTTTTAACTATTTAACTTGGTCACAATCAGGGTTATTATTCTTAACTTACCGGTAAGCTTTGTGAATTCACGAATGTTGTAGCGAACTATGCATAGTTTTCTGTAATAATGAGCTCGGCCGTTCGGTTCTTGCTTGTTCTTGTGGTCCATTTCCCAGTTGGTCACGAAGGCTTTTCCTGGGGTACATCATTAGGTCTGATGTTTTCAGGAGCTCCGGTTCACTGCGACATTGCCGAATTCCTTCGGTGACGAGTGATCTTGGACATATTAAATGTTATCCAAGACCAACTAGCGAAATAAAACGAACAAGAACCTCCTTCAACCGGATCCCTCCTTTTTATATCCAGTTTTAGGGCTTCTGCGCATGCTCGTACCATGCCTTTCTAATCTTATACAGTTTTTTAAAATTTTATGTACTAAAGTCTCTATTTTCTTATCAAGTTTTCGGCCATGTTTAATTAGCTAGAAATATTTTTCTTTTAGCTTATCTTTTTACTTGCTTTTGGAATTCTTTTTTGTTCTCTCCAATTACGTTATTACTAATTAAAAAAATATCGAAGAATAATTTAACTTTCATTGTACGCTCTTAACAAAAATTATACTAATCAAAAAAAAATCGAAATTTACTTTTTTAGCTTTTACCAAATGCCAATATATTTGTAACATATATAAATAAATGTTACAATAGATAGATAAAAAATGGAAAGTTAGAAACATAAGTAGGTCGGTAAATAAATAGTCAGTTAGATAAATAAGTAGAAAATGGAAAATTAGATAGACATATAAGTAGGTCGATAAATAAATAGACAGATAGATAGACCGACAGATGTATAGATAGATAGAAATCTAAAGAAAAAATAAAGAGCGTCAGACAGATAGATAAATCCATACTTATATATAAGAATTTAAGATAAATAAACTGTTTTTTAACATTATTTTAGTGATATAGATACATATTTATTGTAATTTGTGATCCAATAATATTAATTTTTTGCTAGTTTTGTTAAAATAAATTTTTGTCTTTTTTCTCTTTTGTAGACAACCTTTTAGTAAATTTAATAAGTAATTTAATCGGAGATGTGCATCCAGAAAGAAAGTGTTTTTGGAAAACGGAGAAAACTCCTTGTTCTGAAAGCTGTGGTGAAGGTAAGAAAATTATAATTACAAGCCCACATATAAGGTCATTTTTATTTTCTTGATAGTAATGTGAAATGGACTTCGTGTTGTAATATTTTTAGGCATAACTATATTTAAAAACGTAAGTGGTGACAATGAATTAAAAAAAATGTTTAATTGCTATTTTGTCTTCATATATTATACAATAAAATTTCTAAATGTTAATGACAAATAATAATAAATAATATAAATGCTCAAAGATGCGATTTGTATCTTTCGTTTTAAATGTTCGAGAATTATTACAAAATAACTGAATTTCTGAATTTTATAACTTTTAAGTTTTATTTATCGCTATTACAATTAATAAATTACAATGGGAGTTTTTATTTAGTTTATATAAATATATTGTCTATTTATTTTTTTTAACCATAGAAATATATATATAAAATTAAATAAATTCGTCGATTTTGTAGCTCTTTCCTTATTTTTATTTTTTAATCTTTGTATAAGATTATTAAATATTATTCAGTGCAAAAACCCACCAGCTACCAATCATTATAGATACATTTTGAATGTCAACCTATTATTGTCACGTAAACCAGAGATTGAAACACTTAACACATACCATAGAATCAGCTATGAATTTGCAATACAGAAATATAAACTTTGGACTTTCATTCTGTTGTTCGAAGCTGATTTTCAAATATCTCTAAATCATTGGATGATGATAAATAACATTATCTACTAAAAACAAAAATGAGCAATGAATCACAAAATCCTATAAAATAGTTAAAGATAAAATAAAAACAAGTAATATAATATCACATGATCACAATTTCTTATGCTTGCTTATAACTGTTATTAAAACAGGCAAAACTCTTTATACGTATTGCAACTCAGTGCAAGCCAGAGTAATCAATGGATTCCAAAAGGTTTGTGCATAAAATCCCCATCCAGTGTCTACTGATCCAATATTGCCAGACTAGTTTCTGACTTGTGGCTTTCATCAGTGAGGAGCCATGCATCTGAGAGCACTGCACCTAGATCTCTTTTGGATCTAATGCAACCCTATAGCAGCCACCTTTTACCTCTACTTAACTACAAAACTATGAGTCTTAAATTGAAAACACTATAATATTTTCAATCCAAGCTCAGTAGCTTATATAGTCATATAGGTCAGAACTCACTTTAGTACCCATACATTTTGGTGTCTTTGGTTCTTTAATAACCATAACCACCACTATCCTATTAGACAGGACTAGTTTTAAGCCAATAAATATCACATGATCACCATTTCTTATGCTTGCTCATAACTGTTATTAAAACAGGCAAAACTTTATGCTGGAGGATTGCATTAGATCCTAAGATCTAGGTGCAGTGCTCTCAAATCTAAGGCTCCTCACTGATGAAGGACACAAGCCAGAAACTAGTCTGAGGATATTGGAAGAGTAGACCCTAGATTAGGGATTTTATTTCTGGCATCCATTGATTACTCTGGCTTGCACTGAGTGTCAATACAATATAGAGAGTTTTGCCTGTTTTAATAAGTAATATATTAGTTATACATTATTTAAGAATCATTATTGCTGATGAATGATGCTTTACATTTTAAATATATAAAAAAAAATTGGAATATAATGAAGAAATGGGTTATTGTTGCTATATTAGTGGGATGTTATCATCGTTTGTGATTAAGTATATAGAAGAAAGAAAATTAAATATGTAACAGAAAATATGGGTAATATAATTGTAATAGGAATTAGTAGAAATATTGTTCATGCATTTAAAAAAATTGAACAATAATAAACACAATATAAAGTTTACAATGAAAAAGAGAAGCAAAGGTTAAAGTATTTTGATATTTCTTTAAGGAAAAAAATGAATCATGACATACTTATTAAATATTATATTAAAAATAAAGAAAAAAATTGGATAATTGATCCAACAGCTTTGGTCTCAGAAAATAGTAGCTTTGAAAAGATTTAAAGTAAAAATGATAAACTAATATTTAATCCAGAAGAAACATTTGAACAGAAAATGGAAGTTGAGAATGATTATGTTTTATTAGTTATAAAATTAAAAAAAATATTTAAAAGATTTTCAGAAATAAAAATAATATAAGAGATAGTGTAATGTCTGTGTATAAAAATATGAAGTGGATTTTAATTCTATATTCAGTAGGTCTATATAAAACATTGATAAAAAAAAGTTGCCTGATGATATTAAAGTAGGTTAGCAAAATAGTAAACCTTTAGGAAAATGAATTTGCTATACAACAAAGATGGATAATATTAAAAATAACATAAGGTTAGATTTATATATATATATATATATATATATATATATATATATATATATATATATATATATATATATATATATATAGAGAGAGAGAGAGAGAGAGAGAGAGAGAGAGAGAGAGAGAGAAGGAGCAGACAGAAAAAACTTTCATTGAAAGAGGTAAAGAACATGATAAACCAATTAATATAAGGGATATAAAATCAGGTTCATATATACATTTTTGACATATTGGCCAAAAAAATAAATTATGGGGAAAATATTTAAATAATAAAGTATGTCAAAATTACAAGAAAAGAAAATGTTATAAAACTATATATATTAAGGAAATCTTTAAAAAATGTATAAACATGGTTAAAGATCAAGCACAATTAGGGAAAGGGGAATAGATATTGTTAGGTTATTGGAAAATTTAGAATTATAATTAAAATCCTATTTTTGTAAATTGTTTTGTAAATAGATAAAATAATGATGGTAATAAGTTTTTTTCACTTTTACATATATGTATATATTTTACTAATTTTAGTATAATGTCTATTGGGTGGAATTGCTATAAAGTAGTTAGTTGGTCATGTGATATTATAAAAAGACACATCTTGATAAGTTTCCAATAGATATGTTACATATTTTTTTTATTTACATTTAGTTGTGTATTTCAATGTTTTTGTTATAGATTAATTATTTTAAATTTTACATTACAGACAAACAACTCTAGTTAAATTTATAATGAAACAAATTTATTAAATATACAATAAAAGTTAAATTATAATAAATTCTTATTATAGTACATATATATATATATATATATAAACTTGTACTATAATAATTTAATAGATAATTTACTGAATTTTAAAATTGTTAAATATTTATAAAATTATACTTAAATAAATGTGTTTTTAAATTTTTGAATAGAAACTAGATATGCAGGCGTATGTGTCTGCACAGGAATCTATAAACATAAAGTTGAACTATTATATTAAGGTTAATATTATTATAATAAAATGCAGTTATTTAGTTATTGGCATATATTTATCAGAATTTATTATAGATGTGAGTTTTAAAATACATAAAATCTGTCAAATTTTTTTTATACAGAATTAACTGAATTTTTTATTTTAGAAAAATATATGCATCCATTTTCTCTCTACATCTTTTTTGAAAACAAATATTGATTACCATATCTCCCTTAAGTTACAAGATCAAGATTTTTCTTTCTATTTCCAGAATTTACTGCTTTAAAAATCATTATCATTTTTTTTCTCATGTGTCATAGCATCAGCCGGAAAGCGAACCCGCTAACACGGGACAACTGCTTGTAAAGCTACTGTCGCTGACCTCTCGACCACCAATGCTTGACAAACTCATTATCATTTTAAAATAAAATTCTGCATATTTTTTGAGTTCTTCCAAAAATGATCCTTTTTTATAAATCAGGTAAACAAAATTATTTTATTCACAGTGCTTCTCAAGTATATTTTAATTTTTCTGTAGAAGAGATTACATAATATAACATATGTATATATATCATAATGTGTTTCATTTATAACAGCAGTTAAGTTTATTTCTGTATTTGTATATCTATATATATAAGAGCCTGATTTTTGGCTATGCATAAATATAGTAACATATTTAATTTGTTCATTAGTGTGCACATAAGTATGTGCATACCTCCTATATATCTGAATAACTGCAATGATGATTAAATTCCTTAGTTACTAGATACTCAAGTAGGCTATAGATAACAGCTTCATAATCTTCATGAGGTAGCTACATTTTCAAACTCCAAAAAACGATGATTTTTAGAATTATAGCAATGCATGGTGAATTTGTTAATCATAATAGGGTTATTTTTAGCATATATTTTATGCAGCTCCATGTTTCAACTGGCATAAAGTTTAAGTAACAACTACTATACTATTGACTCATCAAGCTTTTGGGAACAATGATAATATTTATAGATATTGATAATAGATTATTTAAAAAGATACTTTTTGGATATAATCAAAATTAAAAAAATATAAATTATTTTCAATTAATAAGATATAGATAATCCAATTTACATATAATAGTGTTTTTTAATTTTTGTCTTCACAGAGAAAAATATAAAATTACATTTATGAATCAGAGGTAAAAATATTTTTTAATTTAAATTTGTTTTTTAATTCTTTTTCAATATAAGTAAACAATTTGTAAAATTAATTTACCTTACATTAATAAAAACACTTTTTATTTCATTTCTACAAATTGTATATATTTTTCTGTTAATAGTTCAATAATGTAAATACTTTTTTTTTTTGGAAAAAATACTTCTAAATAATTGATGTCTTTTATCACCCTCACATGTTAATATTTAAATAATTTATTTAAAATAGAATGCTGTAAAATGCCTACTTAAAATAATATTAATATTTACTATAATAATTCTAACATTTTGAATTATTTTTATCTTTTATAATTACTTTTTATAAGAAAATGTTTGTGAGGTATTTCTTTTTAACATTAATAACACAAATCTATCTTTGTTCTCACATATATCATGTTACTTTTCATTTATGAGTGTATGAAAGATAAATCCTTATCATATTTCACTTCACTCATTCTAAAGAAAGAGATAAAAATCACACTACATCATTTTAGTGTGTGTATTTGGAGAAATTTTTGGATGTTAAAAATATTCTTACATAAAATAGTGCTTCCATTCTATCCAAAAAATCAGAGTTTTATTAACAATTTAAAACTCAAAAGTATTTCCAGTGATTCTAAGATATATAATATAATACACCATATACTCCTTAAATTACACTCTACAATGCAGTTTAACATATGATTTATTTATTTCCTTCCTTACAGTTTCAACTGTCCAGCAGTCATCTGATGATGACTGCTGGATTGTTGAAACTGTAAGGAAGGAAATAAAATCAATCATATGTTAAACTGCATTGTAGAATGTAATTTAAAGAGTATATGGTATATTATATATAATTAAGCAATGCAAATAAAAAGAAGTGGAAGAAAATTTAATTCTAAGATATGTATGATGCACCACAATTTATTAATTTAAGAACACAAATACATTAGCTAAGCAGAAGTTATATGTATTTTGTGACATTGGTTTCCTGAATCTTATAGATCAGGGATGGCCAACTTTTGTGTTCATAAGATCTACTTTTTATTTTTAAAATGTAATGGAATCGACTTGTTGTCATAGGCGATCAACTTGTTGTCATAGGCGATCGACTTGTTGTCATAGGCAATCAACTTGTTGTCATAGGCGATCGACTTATTGTCATAGGTGTAGTCTAGGTGGAGGGAGATTTGAAATAATGCTATTTTTATATATCTACCTAGTAAAAAATAATTATTTAATGGGTCAAAAAACTCATGTCAGGGGAGGGGGAATTAAAGCAACATGAGTAATTATTAACAATATTTATTAATTCAAATTTGTTACATTAAGTCAAGATTAAAAATATTTTCAATAATGATATGATTTAATGGACTTCACCTATCTAGAATTGAAAAAAAATTTAGAACAAAAACAAAAATAACAAAAAACTTGAAAATCTTGACTTAATTTGTTTCACTCGTTATCCGACAGCTCTTGCCAGATTGGCCTCACGATCAACCAAAATTGGCTTTGCGATCGACTGGTGGATCACGATCGACTTGTTGGACACCCCTGTTATAGAAGAATGTGTGAGTGACAATATTTTCAAAATACAATGATTTATCAAAATAAATATACTACCACAAGCAATACTTTGATAAATTATAATAAGAATTATATTATAATAAAATGTGTCATTTTTCTTTTAGAGAAAATAGAGAAATATGCAAAAAATTATCTTCCAGACACAGTTAATTGAAAAGTAATCTGGGGAATGTATTTGCACATGTAAATTTGTAATATTATTAAAAACAAAATATATAATACAAGCTGTTTATTATAGAAAGCAATTATAAAATCCTTTTTTTTCTCAGAAAGTTAGAATTATTTTAATAAATAATTATTATAGTTTAAATGTGCATGTAAGAATATTCTATTTTAAATAAGTAATTTAAATATGAGAAAATGATAATGTAGGATACAAGCAATACTTTATTATTGTTTTTATGAGAAAAATCAACATTTACATTATTTAATTATTTGATCAGTTCATATTAGAAATGTTGTATTGGGTTTATGGTGATTTGATATGTAATATATTTTTTAACACAACTTCTATTAATACTATATAAAACTCATTTAGTTTATATTATAAGAAAGATAAAATATCAAAAAATGGGATAAAACTACAAAAATATAGCCATCACATTTACGAAATCAAAAATAAAGAATTTTAACATTTTTAAAAATTAATTTTTTATTTTTTCAAAATTTATAAGTTTTAATAGATGAATTCATTTTTTAAATTAATGGGTTCATTACATTCTTTGTAAAATTTATAATAAAATGACATACCATATGACATACTTCCATTACTTTAAACTATCAGATATTACACTCATTTATAGCTTTCATTTTTCAAGAATCTCATAAAAGACTTTTCTTTGTGTCTGCATATATCGAATAAAGAAAAAATAACAAAGATGAATAAAATGGCTGAATTTATACATGATATATTTAAATGGAAAAAAAATAGGGTTAGATTTAGTGCAGTGTAAAATAATAATAATAATAATAATAATAATAATAATAATAATAATAATAATAATAATAATAATAATAATAATAATAATAATAATAATAATAATAATAATAATGATGATGATGATGATGATGATGAAAACACTTTTTTATTATCTGTCTTAAACTTTTACATTGTAAAAAAGATTTTATTTTGTTAGGTAAAATCTATCTAAAATGTAAACTCAAATGATTACTAGAAAATGATTGCTTGCAAAAGATAAAATGTTACTGTATCTATGCACGAAAAGGATAAATATATAAATGAAAATGCAGATATAACTTACCTAATTGGACTTTTTCATTATTTATCCTTTTCTGATCACAGAATTGAAGCTACTATTCAACATGTTATTGGATAAAGCTTGTTCAAGTTTGAAAAATGCCTTGCCTATATAAATTTTAGTTGATAAGAACTCAAACAGTCTATCTAAACATTTTGCTGTGTATCATCATTCCACACAGATAAAAGTCTTTCATATCCATTTTTAGGCAGACATTACACCACTTTTTTATGAATGTTGTAAAACTATTTAAAGCACAGCTTAAAAATCTAGATACTTAACTGAACCCTTGAATGATCATATTGTCACAGTGCATTATGACCAGTATGTTTAATTATTAGTCAATCAACTAATACCTATACATATCTGATCTGCAACTGGATTTTATATATATATATATATATATATATATATATATATATATATATATATATATATATATATATATATATATATATATATATATATATATATATTTGTAATGGGATGGGGGTATCTGGAGGTGAAAAGAGAGATGAACTGGGGTGATGGGAAAACATCATCAACCCCAAGTAAATTTAAAATGAAATATTTACAAAAAGTATTTTCAAATAATATAGTATTTTATAAAAGCATGAGATAGAAAATCTCTGATAGCATTGTGAGATCAACCAGTTAACTCATAAGAGCAACTAAAAGCATAATTATAAATTCAACCAGCATTATAATAAGTCAAAGTAAGTATAAGTAAATATGAAGAGAAATAATCACTCATCATGAATGATCCACAATATAATACATCAGTACAGTAAATCAGCAGTCAATTTTGTGACTGGATTGGAAATGGGTCTTCTGGAGACCAGGCTAACTATTGAGCCTTTGCCAGCTTGGGCAATTATATAACATGACTTGGATGCACCAGCTTAGTACTCATCCATTAAACATACACACTAATCAGAAATCAAAACAATAATGTTGGGACATTTAAAACATGCTGATCATCATCAATGCTCTGACCACTTAAATACTGGCCAACTATAAACTTAAATTTTTAATAAGACTAAAGTAAAATAAAAGATAGTGCATGGGCTTTAAAGAGTATCCTCTTTTGCACCAACCAGGATAATGATTGATCATCATTGGATGCCCAAAGCACTAAACACATCCCCATTTATCCATGTCCAAAATCTAGCTCAGAGAACATGGGCTCTATTACTGTATGTGAACAAGAGATGATGGAAAACAATTTTTAACAATTAAATATAAGTTTATTATTAACAAAAAAAAATAAATGATTAAGGTCTTATGAGGGTTCTGACTTTGAAAAGTATACATTGAGTTACATGATTAATAAATTAGGTTTACTTAAAACCCATTCAGCACACAGGCATGTGGCTTGATACAAAATTAACATGTTTGAATTAACATTTAATTTAGAAAAATGATCAAAATTTTACACATAAGTGTCTATCTGACACACATTTTATTTACAATACAATTGACATATATACGCACACATATGTGCGTGAATTTTCTGATTTTGATTATAATACAAAATTTCAAATGATCACATTGAGATTTAAATAATTACTATTCAACATTTAAATTGTTACATTGATGTGTGCACAAACGCGCGATTTATAATATGCAATTAATATTTTTTAAAAAAAAAAAGAATTGACATTTAATCAAAAAAAATATTAAAAATTTACATATATGAGTGTGCATGTACATACGCACACTGACTCTTATCTATTTCAACTCGTTACAATAATGTTATATTTTTTCATAATTAATTCATTTGGAAAACACATAAATTTCACACTTATACATGTGTATCAATATTTTAAAAAAATCAGTTTAACAAATTCTATTATAGCTGTCTTTTATTCTTTTACAAAAAATATATAGTCAATTCTCCAGATGTTAGAAAGCGTTTATTAGGTTACTTCTTAACGAATTATCAATGTTTTTAAATTTAAAAATATAGATTTAAAAATGTCCATCAAATAAATTATTGAAAAACAACTCACTTTTGTATGCAAGTTTATCTGTGCTTCTCTTTGCATATGTAGACACAGCAGCATACATATGACTACTTCTTTATTCAGCTGCTCTCTTGGGCAAGCTGTTTTTTGGTCATTCCAGGAAATTGTCATCATCAGGTAAAAGTATATAATTCTGGTAATTTGTTGGCATGCCATGAGATTCCTTTTGTAGTCCAAGCAATTGACAAGCTGTCTTCTAGAACATATTTAAGAGGCTAGTTGATCCAGTTGAAGTGACCCTGGCTTCATGCATCAAAACTCTGCAGTAAACTATAAGGCAGTGGACTGTCCTTAGATCTTCATAGGAGCTTTGTATAACTCTGCTAGCTATTTTGTTCTCTTTTTTTCAGGCTATTGATTTAGAAGTGACCCAACTTCAAGTAAATCAAAACTCCTGGCAAGAAAAATATTAGCAGCTCTGGATCTGCTGTCCTATCTTCAGCTATTATATCAATTCATGGTAGATGGACTGCCAACTCTACAGTCAGCTAAAACCAACTGCTGCATACTTCAACAAGCTGCAACAAAATATTGCAACAACTTTTCAGCTGACCTTCTTACAAAAAAAAACTATTAATCAGACTAGAGCTAATCCTGTTATCAGCCCTTTTATAGAATCATCTAAGGCAGCGTTTTCCAACCTTTTTTGGCTCATGTACCACTTGGTAGTACATCACGCTAAATTGTACCACTTCATAAAAATGATTATATTTTGTGAAATTTGTTATTGCGAGTGTGTTATTTTATTTGCATTATAAATATTATATGGTGACCATGTATGTATTCACATCTCGTAATGAGACAAATTACATTGAAACATGCCTACACGTCATGCCAGATTATAAACTCACTGAAATTATAAACTCACTGTAACATATTTATATGTATGTGTTTGTTCAAAGTTTCATATTTTTTCCAAAATAATTTATTAAAGATTACATTATTATATTAAAGGTTATTTGGTACATATTTTGTTCAAAGTGTTTTCTTATTCCTTCATTTGGTTTTCCCGAATTTGAGTCTGTTTTCTCTTTTTCGAGCATCTTGCTATTGGTTGGGCCATGGAGAGGATAAATCCAGCATGTCCCAAATCATGGTAAAAATAACCTCAGGGGTCATCAGGCTATCTCTTGTTCTTGTTTTCTTTATATTGTTCAGCATGAAGTTAATAGGATTAAAATTTTGATGATTAAATACTAGCTTACATCTAGTAATCCACAATAGATGATCAAGAATTAATGAGAGTCTAACTTCTGGAAATGATCCTTTTCTGATACATTCTTTCAAATTAAATAATTTAGATTGATTTGCCTTGATCCGACTCATTCTTTATCTACTATTTTGTCATATTTCGTTTACTAATAAATGGTTTTAATAAAAACACAAAATTATAAAAAAAAACAATTAATATATTTCCTTATCATAATCAAATATTTTTATAAAATAAATTTAATGAGATATTTGTGCTTGTTTCGAACAACATAATTTTTTGAAATTTGGTTCAAAAGCTGCGTTCAATCTGTTTCGATACTTATTTTTTAAAAAAATATATGAAGAAAAAGCTCTTCCTACTAATTCCGTACAAGTAAACGGTAATAATAATTTAAGAGCTTTCTCAGAAAGTTGTTCATATTCTTTAATGTTTAACCAAAAATTAATTAGATTGTGTCGTTTGAATTCTACTTGTAAAGTTCTGTCACATGATAATTCTATTAAATTTTCTTTATCCTTTATTGATGATGATGTAGCTTTTTCTACATTTTCTGCATAGAAGAGGTTTGAAATCCACTTATCATTTGTGTTTTCGGGTTTTGGAAAATATTCCATGTAAGACAATTTTAATTCTGTTAAATGTGCTATTATATTTTCTCATATCTTGAGACAGACTAACCTTATTTTCAAACAAAAAAATATGTAGAGTTTCGAATACTTCCAGTTGATTGTTTTCGATACTTATATATATTACTGTTTCAAAAAATTTAATTTCTTAATTATACTTTCAATTTTATCATTAACATTAAAGATCGTTAGCGACTGTACATATTAACAACTTTACTGTTTAATATTATTAATTAAAATAATTTTTATGAATTACAGGAAAAAAACGTTTCTATGATATTTTTATGATTTAATTTTTTTTATGTCCGCCATTATTGATTATTTTTCGTGTACCACCAACCAGCAACTCGCGTACCACCAGTGGTACGTGTATCACAGGTTGGGAAACACTGATCTAAGGTGATAACAGCAGCTTGATTAAAAACAGAGTTTTTATTTTTATCTCACTAATCTTTTGGAATCTATATACACGTTTTCACTTAGACAATAAAAATTTAAAAATTAATTAAAGATTTCAAAAATACAATAGGATGTTTTTAAATTTCAAAATCAGAGTAATAATTAATAATAATGTAATATTTATATTTATTCAGACCTTTTTAAAATATTAATTTCATAATGAAGTTTTACTTTAAACCCAGAGTTATTTAACCCTTTAATTATTATTATTTTATTTTAGGAAATATAAAAAAAATCTACAAAAATTTATCCTGTGTTTATTTCTAGTTTTCCTTTATTTTATGCATATATTTATGCACACACACTATATTAGTGTGTGTGATGTAACTCAACTGGTTACAATATATATATATATATTATGTGTGTGTGTGTGACTAATTTTATATATTTGTTGTTATTATACAAATAAACAATTCAAAATAAGGCATTTTCTCAATTGCACATTTTTTGGCATATTTTGTAATTTTTTAATAATTATTGTAAAAAAAAATTTAAATGAAAATTTTAATATTTCAGAAGTGCTAATAAGATTATTAAAATAAGAAATAGATTTATAAAGAATGGTTTATATATTCATGCTTTCACTTCTAGACACTTTAGCCTGGCTCATATAATTGCATTTGAGTTTAAAATTAAGATGGTCATTCTTATTTTTTTAGTCTGTATTGTGTGGCTGAATGATAGTATCCTTGCAGTTTTAACATCACTGTTAATGGTTCTACTATGGAGGGATGATTACCTTCTATATAATTACGCTCTATCACTATGCTAGCAAAACTTATTATATTAATCATTAAATGAAATTCAGATGTGATTTGAGAAATTTAGACTAGAATCATCAAAAAAGCCTGCATTTATTTTGCTTTCCATTATATTTGATGGTTTTTTCAAAAGTTATCAGAATGAAGAGTCTAATATACCATTAGCTTTTATAAGTACAATTTGTTTATTTTTTTCCAGTTTTCACTGCTAATGACGTTAGTTTATTTTTCAAAAATATATAAATTAAAATTGCTATATAATGAAGTATGTTTAAATTTGAAGCATAAAAATTAGGAAAAAAGAATATTGCTCAAATTTGTATCTATATATTTTTTCCATCTAAAAAAATAGTGATTTTTTCATCATAAAATAAAATAAGCAGAAGGGAAAAAATAAATGATATTGTTTACATAAAAATTCATAAAAAAATTCAATGTTTGTCATATAAAAACATAGGGTATACTGAAGCAGTAAATCTTAGCTTAAGATTGTGCTTCATGTTTCTATCTACTAACCCGTGTTTAAACCCCTATATCCCATCCCGCTCCTTTTGTCGTGTATATATATATATTTCATGTATATATTTGAGATGCGTGCCTAAATTATAAAATTTAATGTTTCAATAACATGTTTTAAAATTATTATTAATTCTTTTTATTAATTATTAGTTCTTTTTTATTAAAGTATTATAGATGCGGCTCAAATATATATATATCGGATATATATATATATATATATATATATATATATATATATATATATATATATATAGGAGCAAAACTTACTAACAAAATATTGATGTTTTTAAATATTTATTATATGTCATTTTTAGCTTTTTCTTTTTAAATTGCTTGTTTTTCTATTAAACTGTATATTTTTTTTATAAAATCCAATATGGAAGATGTGATTGTTGATAATTGTCCAAAAATAATTAAGGGTTGGAAACACTATTGTTTTAATCTGGGGTAGGTATTTTTAATTAAAGTTTTACTTAAAAAGGGATTGAGATTAGAGATACTTTTGTTAAAAAACATGTTGTCAAATCTATTTCTAATCTGGAAATAGATTTGAATTTATTTTTGGACGTTTGAATCACAGGAGATTAGCTACTATTGAAAGATCGGATTGTAAACGTGCTACATGTTGCTTGAAATCTAAAACGATGTAGTCATAAATCCACCCTCTTGCTGACCTGGGTGGGTCATTCTTCCCGCTAAGGTACCATCTAACTGCTGCCCTGAAAGAAAGTAAAGATCCGATGGAGAACTTTTAAAAATGCTAATAGAGAAGCTTGCTGTCACCAAGAAGAATTCATTTTGGATCCTCAATTTGCCATGCATGAAAATAGACTTATTAAATTTGTGCAAGGTAACTTTTATGCTACTATTTGAAAATGAATCTAGCTTCACTAATATCAAATCCTGCTATCAAGATATCTAACGTATTGTTCAATTATCTATCTTTTAAATTAATATGTAAATGTAATTTGCTCTTAAATGATTTTATAAATCTAATTTTCTCTCATATGCTCTAACTTTCTTTTAACTTTGGTGCAGTCATTTATTTATATGTATTTATTACTTGATTATATATGCTTTTATTATTATTATTATTATTATTATTATTATTATTATTATTATTATTATTATTATTATTATTATTATTATTATTATTATTATTATTATTATTATTATTATTATTTTGCTAATCTCATACAAACTGGTGAGCTTAATTTATAAAAGTCTTTTCTGTCTTTTAAGTAAATTTTCATGAATCAAGTTTATTAACGTTCCCTTAAAATATAACGTATTGTTAATTAATACACTCGCCAGATTGTTTTACGAGCCAACATTCTATTTATGTTTTAATATATATATATATATATATATATATATATATTTGTTTAGCTCTGGATTTTCTACCGGGGAAAATCCAGAACTCAAGCTAATTAATGCTCTGAAACATTTATTTATAATTATTTATTGAACTCTGAAAGAGTGACTTATAATTTGTTTTCTATATAACTGCTAATCTTACTTCATTTTTCATACTCTTAAAATTTCAAATCTTGTATTTAAATATTTCAGTTATTGTAAAATCAACGAAGATGGGATTGTTTTATTTTAAATAGCAGAAAAGGGATGGGGGGAAATCTTAATGTTTCTTTATTAAATAAAATCTTAATGTATTTGGGAAATTTTAATATTTTACTATTTTAGTTACTAAATAAAATCTCTCTCTCTCTATATATAACTGCATAGCATATTATTTGTCTAAATTATGGTATTCAAACTGGGCTCGTTTATTTTAAAAGCAGTAAATCTTATTCAATGTCATTAGAGACATTCATTCATACTGCGTTCCTGGCATTTAGCATATCTTCATATATATATACAATATATATACTATGTGCTTCTAGTCTTCTAATCTGGGGGTTACGACAAGATCAAACCCATAGATTTCTCATATCTCATTCCATAGATAGTTGAGCTATCCGGAATCATATTTATTTCGTATAAAATACCTCTGGCAGTGATCCCATAAGTTTGGCACATGCTATGCATATTCACTTCATAGATAAAAAGGCCTCTCGCATCGGTTATACCAGCAAAAGTCTGTGCCACGCCATGCCTATCTACTTTTCTCTAAGCACTATCCAAGAAGGGGGTGTGAGATTTCATTTTTTTATCCAGAAGCATGACCTTTTTCTCTTAGTTATTTTAGGCTATTATGTCAGCACCGCAAACTTATTTGTATTAGTATTTCTTTTGCTTCATGACCCAGTTTTAATGCTTTAATATTAGAATGTGCTCTGCTCAAAATATATATCAATACCAAATATTAATAGCTAGATTAATTACTAATGTTATTTCAATCTTATCATACAATCTCACCATCGTAACTTATTTCTATATTTAAGAGTATATGCCTTGGGAAAGATAAAGCGTTCGTCTTACTATTGTTAAAATAATTTTCATTAAATATTTTGTCATAATTTCAAATATAATCTTTCAACTGTCTTTTGTTTATTTTCACGACCTCAATGGTGTAAAAATAATTTATATCATATGTATGATGAATTTCGGAATGCTCCTAGAAAAATATATGTTAGTCACCATGTTTCAGAACCATAACCCAAAGCGTTAATAGCAATTTTATGTAATTCTTTCTAATATTCGATTGGCATCTCAATATTGGACCCACCAAAGATGTGTGTTTATTTGTAATATATTATTTAGCTAATAAAGAACGTATGAGAAATAATAGCATGAATGACACTAGGTAATTATCTACCGCTTGCTCTTTCACGCACATACTAATGTAATTAATTTATAAATGTATAATAATTTGTCAGTATATTAAAATATATTTTATTGTCTAACTTATTTGAGTAGTTCGAATTCCTCTTTTCTCCACTTCCACATATTACAGCCATGCTTATATATATTTTAGCTTAATCATAGTAATAGATGTCTCAGTGTTTTTCTCAGCTTTGCTAGTCGGCTGGATTAAAATTAATTCTCATGTGCCATCACTATTATGTTATTCAGTAGGTGTCTGATCTGGGGCTTAGAGAGTGGGTTCGAATTCAGGAAGGTCACTGACCTAAATCTTGGGCTGGACTGGGTTTGAAGTACATTTTGTGAGTTCCAGCTCATGTTAGATGGATAAACATATTTTGACCGGCACAATAAAAGAGGAAAGAAAAATGAAGAGAATGGCATAATTTATGCTTATGTAGTTCACATGCTTTTTTTGTAATCTTTTAAATGAAGACAGTTAGCAGTATTGATATTAGTCTGATACAAATATGTTAACATAAAAAATATAAAAAATTGTAGAAATAAATCAAAAGTGTTTTTTTTTTTTATTAGAATAAGAGAAATTAATTACTGTTTGTTATTTATTTTAATAAAGTAAATTAAGAAACACTTGTAAAAACTGATATTTGTTCAAGATTGAAAAGATAGTAATTGCTTTCCCCTTTATGTTATTTTGAATAATTTGTTTGAATGATATTGAATAGAAACATGAGACATTAAAATTATAAAACTAAGAACAGGAGGAAAAATATAAAACAAGCTATCTGTCATTAGTAATCACTAAACAGAATTCTGAATAAATAAGATGATGTTACTTTTTATTAATTTATTTATCCATCTGCTAATGAGATTGTTGCAAACAGTTTTTAATTGATTCAAAAGTTTACATATGTTATGAGAGGCTTTCTTGAAATCTTTTTATTTATAAATTATTTTTATTAGTTGTTATATAATTAAATTTTTTTATTTTTATTAATGATCAAAGAAATATTGCTTATTATGAATTCTACAATTAAATAGAATTTGTTAAAATTAATTGATAAATGATCTTAACTGTCTCTATATTTTTAATATGAGAATATGAAATCATTTTAAAGAATATTTAAATAGGAACCATTTTACTAAGACTTTGTTTTATTATCATCACTCTCTACCATTATCAATACATGGCATGAAGAAGATCTCTCTACGTTTAATCCAGTGTATCTGATTTCTAGCTTCTCAGCTCCATATCACAGCAAAAAGTTCCTTATTTCATTTATTCATTTGACAAGTAATCTTTTTCTAGATCTTTTACAATCACTTGGGCTTTAGTTTAAAATTTTAACTATCTATTATTATCTCTTCCAGCAGTATGTCCAGCCCAATTGTAACCTCTTGTTTTACTGATGTTAATAATACCTGTTTATTTTCTTACTCCTTTATTTAATTTTTAATGTCTTCTTGCTTCTTCTAACATATATCTTGCAATATTGTATTGAATGGTTTAATGTGTCTGCATTGTTCCTCTGTTAAATGTCCAAGCCTAAAAAAGTCGTTTGGTTTATGTTCTGGCATGTTTTTATGCTTAATACTTACAAGCTTCAGTAGAGAAAATTTATCTACTAATTGAATCATAAATTAAATTAGTAAAAAAAAGACAGGTTATTTAAAATCAACTCGATTTTTAATCAAGAAACACTTTGTGTGTTTGGAGAAAAAATGAAGCGTAATCTATTGTCTTATTAAATTTAATCACTGACAAAAATATGAATTGCAGAAATTAAATATATATAGAAAATCCACTATATTGAATTATTTAATTTCTTGTTTAAATAAATAATTATAATGATAATTGTAAATATTTGTTATCAAAAGTTTTGAAAATAAATAATTAAAATGTTTTGATAAATCTTAATGGAATATTTCTAGCCAGTTAAATATATATATATTCTCCTAAAATAGATAAACAAACTTTATTAAAAACGATTTTTAAAATACATGCATACTAATTATCAGCAAAAATATAAAAAATATTAATTATTCGTGTATTAGCTGCATCATATAATACACGGATCAAAGATTTTGATGATATTGAACTGAAATTTTTAATCTTAAAATTTTTTTAATCTTTATCCTATTTGGAAAAAAAGTATTGGAAATAATAGACTAATATCTCATGGTTTTGGAATAAATGAGAGCTGTAATTGTGATTAATTACTAAAATAATATTTATTTAAATACTAATATATTAATTTCTATTATTTGAATTTTTATTTGCCTTATCTTTCTTTATTTTATTTAATATAAGAATCATTTACGTTGACTTATTAAGAAAATACGCATTTTGTAAATTATATGTGCTGATAAATTTTCTTATTCGCCAAATTGAGTAAAAATTCGATTAATTTTATTTGTCAATTATAGTCCTAGTCCATTTATATTTATAAATATATTAATGTAGAAGAATCAGAACTGTTTTAATTTAGCTTCTAAAAATTGAATTATTTTACATTCAAATTGTTTAAATGTAATGAAAAATTTAAAATAAAATTAATAACTGAAGCAAAATATAAAAAAAAAATAAGAAAAATAGTCTGCAGTAAAATAAAATAATCATTTTTCAAACAATTTAACGTGGAATCATCATTGATTTCTAGTGTCTTAGAAATTACTAATACGATTATTCACTTCTGTTATCTTTTTTTCATTTAATATTAAATATTTTAAATAAAAATCTAAATCTAGCCACATTATTAGTCAATACAGAATGAAAAAATTATAAAATATATAAATATTTATGAAAAATAGTTGTGTTTTGCTAGCTGTCACAGAATGTCATTGATATGAAAATAGTGGTCAAGCCTTATTCACTTGTCTTGATTATTTTTCTTGTAAACTTTAAAAATTTTCAAGCAAAGTTTATATTTAGGTAAAGTAATATAAAAAAGATAATTATGAATATAAAAAATTATGGAAAATATATGTATTTACATTCAAAATTTATTAGAAAGCATATAATATTTTGGTGTGTTAGAAAGATCTGGTAAACAACAGTCGAATTTGATAGTCTGTGATTTGCAGCATCATGTAACATAAAAAAGGCTGGGCAATTGACACTTTATATGACCATATATATATCAAGCAAAATGTATTTTTTTTTTTGCAAAATCAATGCCAAATATATATATATATATTGGAAATTAACATTTTAAATATAGATTAAGCTAGTATTTACTCTAAAATAAGCATAAAATAAAGAATATGTGACCAAAAATGGCCAACAGATGGCGCAAAATGTAAAAATAACTTTTCTTTTTTGTAATAATCAGGCAACTGGTTTTAAAAAAAGAAGTAATTAGAAAACGTAAAAAAAAATCTCCATTTATATTTGATATATTATCACAGACTATTGGTTACAAAAGAGATCCTGACATGCAGACACACATACATAATATATATATATAAGTATTATTACATAATAGATATATGACTTTATCTTAGATTATAAAAAATATATATATAAAATTTCTAAATAAATAATTTGTTGTAGAGTTAGTAGCTCACTGTATTATTTTATATCAGAACTATTTATTGAAAGTGTAAGTAATCATTATATACTAGCTATATTCAAATACAAAGTCTTATTTTGGGCTGTTAGCTAATTTAAGTATTTGAATATTGCATTATCATTTAGTATACAGTATTTACTTAAGTTACCAATAACAGATTCTGATGTAGAATACTTAAAATAAAATATTATTTATTGTGCAAAAGTTTTAAAATGCTGAGAAAGTCCTATAATGTTTTGTTTGTTATTTGAAACAATTTTATTAAGATAACAATGGTTCTATACTTTTCAAATTTGAATTTATATTACCTAAATTTATTAAATAAAAATCAGAAAATTTAAGATGGGTTGTGTGTGTAATATTATATTAAGTTTTTTATTTGTACAATTAATAGACTACCGCTTCTATTCTAAACTATAAATGACATATAATACAGCAAACATATAATTGTTTTTAAAACAGGCAAATATCTTCATACCTATTGCCACTCAGTGCATGCCAGAGTAATCAATGAATTCCAGAAGGCTTGTGCATAAAATCCCCTGTAGTGTGTACTCATCAAATATCCCCAGACTAGTTTTTGGCTTGTGGTTTTGTCACTGAGTAGCTTTGGAACTGAGAGCACTGCACCTAGATCATGTGATATAATTGTTTTGTTAGCAAATAAAGTTTTAAGTTTATATATCTAAAAAATAGATAGTTTAGATTCAAAAATTTAGAGCATTGAAACATTTTATACAATATTTTGAATAATATAATAACAATGCAAATATATTTCTGCTACTTTTATTTACATATAGGACTTACTGCCTTGAGGTCATTAGCATTTATGAATGATTAATAATTAAAGTTTGCATAATACACATTTTCATTTTTAATCTTTTCATCTAATATCTTATTATGTTTTGATAAATATTGTATTGCTAATCATGTAATAAAATGTTGGTGTGTGAGATATGTTTGTCATTTTTTATATTTATAATATGTTACGAATACTGTAATTGTTATTAATAAACATATCCACAAATATATTTCTACTCAAGTATGTTCGGATAAGCATAGATTATATGCATATTAAATTATTTTACAATTAATACTGTTGCTATTATAAAAGGTATTTGTAAAAGCAACATAATTTTTATTTAAATAACATGTTATTGCTATTTTTACAGGGATTAGTACTATCACAGCTCGATGCTACCAGGAAAATACAGGTTATGTTGAAGATTCTTTTTGTCACAAGGAAAAGCCAGAAACAATTACTGAAACTTGTGACACTGAGATACCATGTTTAAACTCAAAAGGCAGACAACTGAAGGATGATGAGTAAGATTTATTTGTTTATTTACCTATTAGCACATATATAGGAGTAACACTTGTATAGTAAATAAAATATTCTATGGATAATTAAATGAAAACAAAAATAATTTGGGGATTCTGTTATATTTAGAAAAAGATGACCATAATAATATTGTCAGCCAATCAGCATTTTAAACACATTTAACTCTATTATTCTCAGATCTAATTAATTAAGTCTGTTTTTCATATATTTAAATTAGCAGAATGTTAGTGAAAAACCAGTCACATTAAGTTAAAAGAATTATATATATATATATATATATTGAAACTTGTATCATTATATATATATATATATATATTGAAACTTGTATCATTATTTTGTTCTCTTTGTACAAGGGTTACGATATTCCTTAAATCTAATTTTACTAAAAACAACTTTTGGCCTAGATGTTTTTTTATCAAAGTAACATTTTTTATTCTTATTATAAAATGAAGAGAATAATTAAATAGTGTAAAGATGATTAAGTAAAATTTATTCTTAAAATTTAATCAAATTATCATTTAGCAGTTAGATTAATTATGAGCTTTCTACGATTTTTTTCTGTTAATATATCTGTATAAAGAACTTTTTCCAAAGACTGAAGATTTGCCTGGTAAAGCCAAATTAATCTATTTTGCTTTTTTTTCTATAATACAAACTACAACAAAATATGACATTGATATGACTACCTAAAAAACAAATAACTTTAATTACTATTTTAAAATTACTTCCCACTTATCTAAAACAAAACTATACAGTCAAAATTATTTCTAGACTGTAGAAATCCCGACTTTTAAAATATGTAAGTTTTGAACAGTTTTTATTGAAATTATTTTTACTGAGATAAATGAATTATTACTTCTTGACATTAATAAGTTTTATATTAATTGATATTAAAACATATTATTTTGTAATATATTTTAGGAGTAGTTGAAATAAATAAATATAGGGGATTTTAATCCAGACTTTAAAGCCCCTTCACTATCCACACTATCTCATATTACTGATACACATGACCACACACGTGCAGAAAAAATTAAATAATCACCAATAGACGTATTTCGTGCTAAACCAGTACTTATCAATTGGTTCAGACTACCATCTCTCCCCCCATATATATATATATATATGTATAATCAGTGCTAAGTTTTATTTTATTGAAAATCTCATGATAGAATTCCCAAATCCCATGCTCCACGCCAATATTATTGTCATGCCTTTGTTGACTTCAAGCGACTCTGACTCTTCACGTACAGGACAGTATCCATTTAAATACATAGAAGAGGGATGGGCAGAATGCAGGCTTAATATGTAAGATTTGAAATACCAGACACTCTTACACTTGGAGCTTAATTGTATGTATTTAAATGGATACTGTCCTATATGTGAGGGTGACTTGAGGTCAACATGGGCATGACAACAATATTGGCATCAGCGTGGGATTTTGGGAATTCTATCATCAGATTTTCAATTGTATGGATGGCTAAAGAGTTGTAGTGGATTGAAGTCTGTCCATTCAAGTGCAAGGATTTGCTATCTTAATATAAACTGAGCACTGATTATATATATATATATATATATATGGGAGATGGTAGTCTATACTAACTGATGAGCGCTGGTTTAGCACGAAATACATGTATTGGTGATTATTTATTTTTTTGCATGTGTGTGGTCATGTTTATCATTAGTATGAGATAGTGTGTATAGTGAAGGGGCTTGAAAGTTTGAGTTCAAATCCCCTATATTTACAATTAGGCTTCAGGTATAAGATTACCTGGTATTTCAAATCTAGAAATAAATAAATCAATTTAAAATAGAAATTGTTAAGGAATAAAATTAATCACAATAAATGAGAGAAATTTAAATAAGAATTCCTGATTTTAAATCTGCTTATTTTAATTGCTAAAATATATAAAAGAAAAAAAAATCATCACACCTAAATAAAAATATAAAATCTTAAAATATAGCTTAAGCTTATTACTTATTTTAGAGCAAGAAAAAATATATCTTGAATTAAAATAATACAAAAAAGAATAAATTTCATTTGAAGTAAATCAACAAATTTACGTTAATATATATTTGTATATATAAGGATCAATCATTGAAGTATTGAAGTGACTCGCCAATGTTATTATTGCAATGAATGATTTAAGCATGTTGTCGATCAATAATTATTAAAAGTAATATTTATTTGAGTTGTTATTTTTATAAGAGATGATAATTTTTATAGGGATGTGTATTTATTGAAATGACTTGGTATTTACAACACATTCTGTTTAGGTCTTTATCAATTAAAAGTATGTGTGATTAGTGTCCTTCATAATATAGTTTTTATAATTTTGAAATTATGATGATGTTTAGATTATAAGAGAAATATGTTAATGTAGTTTATAATAAATATTTAAAGTTTAGAAATAATGTTCATTTAAAGAAATAATACTTCCAAAAATACAGGCTTTTGGACTTAATCCCCAGAAGGACAAACTTACCAATTTAATAAAGCTAGTATTCGTATTAATTTTAAAATAATTATCATTGTCAAAAATATTGTCAGTATCTAACAAAATAATGATATATTTATATCAGGATTTCATAACGTGATAACTGCTGGTAAAGTAATATGTACTCATTCTGACCATCAATTTACATTTGAGTTATCGGTTTATTATATAAACGTGCACGAAAATAAATGTTAAAATCGGTGTAATGTGCCAGATGATGCTAAATTAATGACTGAATAAAAACCATCCATATACATATATTAAAAAATAATAGATTTACAATAGCCTTAATGCGGCCAGTGGATACTTTTTTTATCACTATTATTGACTTATATTTATTGCTTTATTGAGATTATGTGAGGCAAGCCAATTTTAAATCTCAATTATTGGGTTTCTTCCCCTTCTGTATTAGAAAAAAAGATTTCTAAATAGAGAAGCCTAAACATGCATTTTTCATAAGTTTAAATGCCTATCTCAAATATAATTTTAATCTCATCTTTCATTGATTGCACTGTACTAAGAAGGATCATAACTCAACCTTTTTGTTGGCTTAAGATAAAAAAATTAAAATTAAAATTAAAAGCAGAATAGATAAGAATATATTTAAAAGATGGAAAGAGGTTGCATAAACTCACAATAGCATTATTACATTTAGTATAAGAAAGTGACCTATAGCACAAAAAGCTAATTATGTTATGTTCTATAGTAGTATATTTGCTTGAAAAGAGAAAAAAAAACATAAAAACCCAAGAAAGAGAAGTCTGTTTGCATTTTAAGTAGGACCTAGCCAATGATAAATCAACATCCTAAGCTACAAAGCAGAAGCAGGAACTTTTGTTAAACATTCTTTATTTGTTATTTATACTTGATCATCATACTTGGTCTTGAACTAAGCATCCTATGTAAATCATTTTCTTATGTTAATTATAAAAAAAGATTTTAATTGCTTTAGCTGATATGCAGTATTCTCATGAGATAAATTCTATAATTTGATAATGACAAACACGTTTCACTTTTCCTCAATCACCAAAAGATAATGGACCAGACATTTGAGCCTACAGTTGCCAATATTGCTTGTATTGAGTGAAATAATGTTAGGCACAAGATTAAAAAAGCTTTACATATAGCTATCAATTCCAACTTCATGAATGAAAAGTATTCCTTATTCCCTCTTTTGACAAAATGAATCATATAGTATTAATATGTTTGAATAAACTTTTCACATATATATCTATATGCACCAACCCATGTAAATCTCATTGCTATAAATATGAAACCATAAAGAATCCTTGAAATTTGCAAGCTTGATTCAAACATTATGATGAGCTTTTCTTATAATAGTATCCAAGCACACAAAAGTTGAATTTACAATTGCATAAGAAAAGTCATTACTCTTGTAAATTACAATATACTATGGATGGTCATCACCAAAAAGATGATATTAAAACTCAGCAAAACAATTACCTGTCTAGCTCAATATGTTGAATTTCTTCAAGCATGTTCTAAACATAGAATTATCCATAATTTCTGAAGAATTGAAGTCAACTATTCAATTTACAATTGTCATAGAATTTAGTTTCCTCAAAAAAATTATATCCAGATGCAAATTATCCCTGAAAAAAAAAAAGAAAAAGCACCTAAATAAAATCTCTAACAACTTGTGTATTTCATAATATATAATTTCAAAAAAATTAGAATCTTGCCCTAAAGTTATATGCCAAATTTAAACAAAAAATAGCTTTTCTGGAAACCAAACAAGGCATGAATATCCCTCCACTGCAAGAGACAATAGCTCCATAAATCTAAGGAACATGGCTTTATGTGCCAGCATTCAAACTTTATTAGAACTTGGACTAAGATTCCTTTGAAGTGAATGGAAAGAACCAATGATGGAGCTAATAGAAGACATGAAGACAAGTTTCACAGACAACCCAAATAGATATAGAAGTATTGGAAAAATCACACAAGAAGATTCTACACAAGGCAATCAAATCAAATAACAATAACTGGAGGAGGAAAATATACACTGCTAAATTGTTTCTATCTAACAATAGAAAAATATCTCTAAAATAAAACAAAGGAAATAGATTTGTCTTACTTAATAAGGATAATTTTATGGTAAAAATGAAAGTCCAAATCAACAAATTAAAATTTAATTTTGTGCCTAATTATAATATTAAATAAATAAGGATACTTTTGTAATAAAATTTTTGCATAAACATTGCAATAATGCAATGCATGTAATAAAAATGATTATTATAAAATCAATCCAATGGTGGCCATTCCATCATGGATATTCACTAATATTAAATTGCATAAATCATACATCCTTCATAGACTAATATTAGATTTTGGCATAATGAATTACTATAGTAAACCAATGGCTCACTGAACAATTATGATACAGATCACACACCAAATTATCTTTTAAATTTGTAAATAAAATCAAAATGATAAAAACTAGAAGCCCAACATAAAATAGCATCCCTCAAAATAACTGAGCTATACTGCTCCATAAATAGAAAACACTCTATCAATATATTAAAATCTGAACTCATTAAATCCAATTACTCACTGAACTGAACCAATTTCACAATATGCTGCCACAGCTGTCTAGATGAAAGCATTATTGCTCTCTTTAATGCACATTATTATAACATGGAAGATGAATGATCTATGGGTTTACTTATAAGCATGATTACTTTGAGCATATACCTCAATAGCATCAAAAATCAAGTTCTCCCTAAATACATTTATCTACAGCTTAAAATAGACATGATACATTGACAGTGTATTCATATGCATCACACAGTCTCTAATACATAAGATTAAAATAGAGCATGAGGCTAAAGCCACATTAACTTAGAACAATTGAATGGGAAGATCAGCTAAAGGAACTAAATACCTTGACATACAAGTTTCAAGGAGAGGCTGGACTTAAACTACAAAATGCTTATCAAGCCTATAGAAATAAGAGGATACATGCACTTTGGATCTATTTTCTTCCAAACACAAATACACTAACTTTTGTCTTCATTTCTTTACAAAAGGCACCCTTTATGTAAGCATAAAGTCACTCATAAGGCTTTCATCAAGAAATATCTAAACCAATTATGCCATATTGGATTCTATAATAGAGCACTCACAAGAATAATGAATAAGTATTATATACAAAATGAGAACAAATCTGACAAAAGATGACAAACCATAGATACTGCTCCCCTACATTGCATATATAGCCAAAAATTTAACCAAAATCTGCTCACAGTCTCATTCAATAAGCTTTTATACTCTGCCCATAATAAACTCATAAACAATTTTAAAGATAAACTTTTAACACAGTATACAAAATAATAGGCCCCAAACTGGATGCAGAAGTACTTACTACAGTGAGTCAGATGCCAGCCTGCCTACAAGGCTGTCATAACACAAATATTTCTACTAAAGAGATACAAACAGCTTGAAGCATATCTATTTTCCTAGATCACCAACATGTAATGGGGACACATTTGAGCCCATAATTTCCAATATCACTTTATCAGAGAAATGATGTCAAGTTCAATATCAAACAAGTTTGTCATAGAGCTAATAATCCCAACTCCATGAATAAGAAGGAATTCTGCTTCCCCCTTTTGAAAAATGGGCCATATAATTTGAATACATTTGAATAAACTTTTTGCATATATGTACACATGCACCCACCCACATTGCTGTCAATATAAAGCCATAAGAAGTCTTTGAAAGCTCTAAGTTTAATTCAAAGTGCATTCATGATCATCTTTTCTTACAATAGCTTCTAAGTATTAGAAAGTTGAATTTATAATTATAAATAAACATTTTTTAATATAGTAAATTTTTAATCCTTAATCCCCATATAAAAGACAAATATATTACAATTATATATTTAAACAGCTAGTGATCTTAATAAAACCATTTAAACAATAGGTTGACAGTCATTTGATATTAACTTTAAAAAAGTTATAAAATTTATTTAATATTAAATTTTTAATTGAATTGATTTTTTTTTCAATTTTCACAGAGCTAATAAAATTGAAAATATGGTCCTCTTTGTAAATATTTTTTAAAATTTAAACATTGTGATCATTGTAATGACAATATATTCTATTTGCAAAGACTATGAGGATAGTCGAAAGGCACCTAAGTGGAAAAAAAACTTAAAGTTACACTTTACATATATCTAATTACTGTATTTATAAATATTCAATTATGAGATTATATATTGTAAAAGATCAACAAATCCACCTTTATTTTAATAGTCATTTTTTGATTTAAAAATTATCTTTGATTTGATTTTTATATATTGTACCAGTCGAAAAACCCACAACCTAAACCGTAAGTCAGATCTAAACTCAGCTGAACCAAACTGAATTCAAACCCAACTCAACAGCTCAGATTAGTAGAAATCTAAATCGATGGCACAGTGCTATGCACCAAGAAACTAGCTCAATGGTTGGTGAGGATCAGAGACCTCTGCACTGACATTAATATCTGATAATAAACTGAATAAAATAATTTTAAGTTGAATCATATGTATATGTTCGGGTTGCCAACACAGACAGCGAGTATTAACATTAAAATAATTATGAAAGAATTAAGCACTAAGAAACCAAGTGTGTTTAGAAAATATTTAATAATAATAATTTGTTTTGTTTGAATTTTAAATAATGATTATATTAATCACCTCTAGCCTTTAACATAGTTTATAATTATAATAAGAGTGGCAGTCCTTATTATATGCCAATGAATATTATGCAATATTTGAAAGTCTATGTCTATGCCCCCAATAAGAAATAAAAGGCAGATAAAGGTATTTATTAGTAAAAGAAATTATTACTCTAATTTTATATGAAAGAATGTGATATTTATTTTCACATTCGCAAATCCATTCATGAAGAGCGAGATATGTATTTTAGGGCATAACTTTAATCTTTATTAAAAAAACTTATTTTGAGATATAACAGAGAATTTGTTGGACTTTAATTTAATCACTTCATCATGAATCATGAAAATCAGAGCGGGCTTTACTGGAACAGAGAGGTAACAGTGCTGACAAATTATGAGCTATAAAGTGAAATTGAAAGACGATGGCTAGTCGATAATCGAAGTTCTATGGCAGCTTGCATCTGACAAGTCTTATGCCCTTTGACTAATATGAACAGGAGAGGAAGTTCTTTTTTCCTTGATAATTTAAAATAACAGAAATATTATCACCGACCAGCCTAACGGAGCGGAAGATTGCCCTATGTAAGCAACGTTCGAAGATGATGACTTGATAGTCATCGTTTGAATACTAAAACCCATATAGAATGCTCTATGTGATGACTTGATCAATTAATTGAAGTCAAATGAGCTTTTAATGAAAACTATTTTAAAGTATTTGTAAATCATATTAATTATGCCCCAATCATCATGCCCTTCACTGAAATTTGAATTAGAGTATATTTAGTTGATTCCTTTATCAACTCTTTTGCAGAAAACATTTTAAGATTATATTGAAGCAATGGATCTGAAGTACGATCCATGCTTCACAGCCTCCTACAAACTTAGTTAGTATTATAGACCTGAATTAAGTTTATAGTCCAATATCAGCTGGGTTTTGCATTAAAGCTAAAATTAATTACATTTATATAATTTGTATTGCATTTAAATATTTTGTTAAAAAAATTCCATTCTAAGATTAGATTTCTGTTAATAAAAATTACTTGTAAAATCTATTAGTCAAACATATATATTGAAACAGTATGATTTCATCATCATACGTTTCACCTATTCTATAAATCAGTAGCCTTCATTTCCCTAGTTCAAACCCTAAAGGTACACATATATATAAAAATATACTTGGGAATTTAACATGTATAAAAATGTATATTTACACATACACATCTGCTATAATTATATATATTTTGTAATAATTTTATTTGCTAAAAATGGTATATTCACATCTGAATGATATTATCATTATATAACATACACACCTTATAATTTTATAAATATTCATCTTATGATTTTAAATGATTGAATTGGTTTCAAGCTGGGAAAATTGTATTAGATAAGAACAGAATTCTCTAAAGTATTTCAAACTGGCTTTGAAGTTACCCAATTACTTAATCATGTAGAGCAACTAAAAACAAACGTAGATGTCTCATGTCTAGAATAAAACGCTAGCAGCTTAAATATCTTTCAGTAAAAGAAAAGGACAAGCAATCCAATGTTTAAAGAAAAAAAAACTTTACCAATCTCATGAGACACCGCTGACCGCCGGTACAAATCCAGATTTTAGGATTCTTAATAAAATAAAAGTTGGACAATTAAACCTGCACTGAAATCCAGATTGGAACTGGAATCTGAGAAAAATAAAAGGAACAATGAATAAACCTGAAATCAATCAACCGATTCATTTGAAGCTGATGCAATTAAGACTTCTTAGGTTTTAATGTCTAAAAATAAAGATTGTGAATGAACTGTAAGAGGGGGGGGTTAAAGAAATATAAAAAGGCCAGTTGAAAAGAAATTGTCATCCATTTTTGCTTTACTCACGTTTCAACTTATATCCAGGCAGTGAGCCCAGTTTCTACCATGCAAATAAGTGGCTACAAAAGCTAAGGCCATCTTCCCGATGGTCAAGAACTGTTTATGGAGCCCGGAGACCCAAACCACAGCCTACTTAAAGAATAGCTCATCAATGAACCAGCTCAGATAAATCAGTCCATGCGTGTATTTCATACTTTCAAGCTGCAAGCCTCCAGATAAATAACCGGTAACCACTTCTCAATCAAACTAAATCTAAAAGCTATATCCATCTATAAATCTTTCCTAAAGCTAGCTATATAATAAGTAACGTGCACAAACTCTTCCATTCAAATCTTATAAATTAATCACACTATGTTTAAAAGGTGTATTCTCTCTTAAAGTAATTAACTGTATTAGATAAACGTATCTCATCCTGTATAATTTAAAATACTTTAAAAGTTAAATGTAAATCTTGCCTGATCGCAAATTCTTAAATCTTTTTTTTTAAATTCAACTTATAAAAGCTTATTTGCCTTATTATTTTCTCTATTTGCATCTATACTTTTGCATCTATCTATATCTATCTATCTATCTATCTATCTATCTATCTATCTATCTATCTATCTATCTATCTATCTATATATATATATATATATATATTGTTAAAATGCATTTATTGATTTATGCTTTGCCTTCGGAGCAGAGACTATTAATTATTATAACTTAAAGAGATGTTTTGTCTCAAGTAAAGTAATTATGCTGTTTGGCATATCTATAGATTGTCTCTGGTCCGAAACCTACTTTGATGTATTACTTGAACTGCTATGTGTAGCTTAATATCACATATGTTGCTTATTAAAAGGTTTGTTTGGTTAAATAAAAGAGAGTGATAATTTAAGACATATTCAGTAGTTAGCCAAGTTTAAGCCCCAGATATGCTTTAGACCCCCTTAATGTAATTGCCTATAATATGTAGTTAATTAATAAACTAGATCAATTTTAATAAAGTCTTCTTTAGCACAAATTTCAGTGTTTATTTAATTAACTGGCGTAGGGTAGTTTGCAGAAGAAACTATAGATTTCGCGCTTTACTAGTTGTTATAATTAAGATTCCAAAAGCATTGTGAATGAGTTTTTACAAAGCACTGAGGTGCAGCATTCCGCCTAGCTATCACATAATTGTTAGGATAAGATTAGATTTTAAGGACTATCTTATCATCCTTAGTTTGGACAGCCCTCTCTTGAATGGGATAGTGATTTTAAGGGTCATTCCCATTACCTCCTCCAGAACTGGAACACCGAAATCCAGCATCTTATATCCTGGCTGTTTGAGCATCCAAACTAAAAGTTCATGTATAGCAGGCAAACAGTATCTGAGAACCGAGAAAAAGTTGCTGAATCTCATGAGTAAAAGCGCATTCAAGACGCATCTGATGTAATTTGCATAGCGCCATAGCCTCAGAAGTTATGCTACAAAATGCCAGTTCTGCTGCTGTATATTAATTGTTCAGCATTGATCTGAACCTAAGATCTAGTTTATCTAAGAATATCTACATAAAGAGCACATTGACTGCTCATCGCATAATGATAAATTTAAGCACACATTGTATAAAGTTCCCACTCTCTTAGAGTTTAACCCTTAACATGCTGAGTAGGAATGGCAGAACATAATTTAGACATCAGAATAGACGTAAAACAATTATTAACGTATAAACGATATAATAGAATAATGATCATTAAGTACAATTGATTACAGAATGTGTAGTTTGTATTTTCACCACCCCACCTGTGAGTGGAATATTCAGTATATTTAATTGTTATTGTTTGTGTTTTGTCAATATTAAATAATTTTAAAATCTATTAACGTCTGCAGTATTATTCACTTTATTTATATTAAATCACCATCCATAAAGATTTTATATGCATGAGATAATCAGGCATAGGTTGTGTGAGTGTGTTTGGTTAAGCTATAAAACATTTAGTTAAATATCCCCAAATCTCTCATTTTACCCTTTGCTACTGCCGGCGCGGAAATTGAGAGATTACGAGTGTAACCTCATATATGTTATTCATAAAGTAGTAAGTCAGGGAGTGTTGGTGAAGGAGCTGAGGTGCGGTCAGATTTGGTTTCAAACCCTCATCTATATCAGCCTTGGTATAATTTACCAAAACTCTGGATTTTGTTGCGTGGATGTTCAAATATGACTGTTGCAATATATATACGTCAAGCATATATATATATATATATATATATGAGTTAATGCAAAATTTTGCTGAAATAAAATACTTATTTTATTAAAAGAAATAAGAATGTATTTTTCTTTTTAAATCTTGTTGAAATATTTAGTATGATTTGATTTTGAGATAAGCCCGCCAACATTTTTTAAGAGAATGTATATTTTTAGTTAATTAGCCCATTCAAGGCAAATTAAAGATGGCCTTCTCTTTCTTTTTTAATTAATAAAATTCAAAGTTTAAAGAAAGAAATTTAGAGTAAAAAAGTAAAAGTTATTTTTAGAAAATGTTATTTTGAAATAAAAGAGTGTGGGTGGGCTTATCAAGATCTAAGATCATACAAACAATAGAAGGTAGCTGACAAAGAGGGTATAAATAAAAGTGAGAACAAAAGACTTGGTTATTCAGAGTTTTCTTGCTGGCATTCAGATTTCCCTTTTGAAATTTCATTCAGATTTCTCTTGAGAGAACTCTTGGCAGATTTTACTTTTGCTTGTTGAGATTTTATTCCAAAAAGTTATACAACTGTCATCTTCAAAATCATGGAGAAGTTTGAACATGCTCAAGCTAAAAGTTATATGAATTTGATGGATTCTACTATGCTTGACTAGGCAAATAAATAGCTTTGCCTATCGCCGAGGTTCCTAAATACCATCCAATATGCCATAGTATCCACCTAATAGTGATCTGAACTCTGTGCTGTGTCTGTAGGACTTTTCGTGAAACCATGCTACATATTTTCATTTTCATAGCAAGGACAAATACCTATCGATGGTTGGATCAAGCCACGACACTGCCGAACAGGAGCAAGGAACCAGGACGGTAATCATATTTCTCCTCCATTGAACTATTTACTTTTTACCCTTTTGTTCATACCTTTCTTAATTGAATTATATTATGAATTATTTTATTTAATGATATTTGTAATGTAACCATTTTATTAGACTAGTCCTAAATATATATATGTGTGATCATCTATCTATATTTAATCATTTTTCCTTCGCTATTCTTCATTACTAACATGTGTAAATATTTTGTATTCCATTGTGGTTAAGTTTTAAAGTTAATTTTTTTTTCATTTAAAAACTCTTTCCAATTTTATTTATGTTTCTAAATTCAATACGAGTAAGTTTCCTTTGTTTGCCAACTTGATCTCCTCAATAATGCCTCTTTTGTCCGCCACTAGCTTATTAGCTATATACGTTTTAAATAATTTTTCAACTCTGTATCTAGCACAAAGCAATTAGAAAATGCTTTGTGAAAGATTTTTATTATTGTACTTTATCAAGGAGACTCGAGTTGACAATTTTATTAAAATTGGGAAGAAAAGATTTAGACCGCAAACATATTAATATGTTTTTATTGTCTAATTAGTTTTCATTAATTTAGGGGAATAGCAGAGGCCATTAAATCATTATTCATATTTTAAAGTTGTTAATTAAACATATTATTTAACTATCAAAAGCTTGAGTTTCCTAATTTTATTATAATGCTTTATTTTACTTTTCCAATGAACCAGGCACGCAAAACACATGTTTCTTAGTACTTTTATTGCACATTTAACTATTTAGCTCTATAGGTGTTCCCGTCCATGTCTCTACCTCTGTTGCTAAGCTTTGTGGCTGGTGAGAAAATAATTTGTGTGTATCTCAGATAATGTTGTTTGTTCGTAATAACCCTTGAGAATAGGCAAATAGGGCAGAGGTCATAGTATTCTTGATTTAATATCTCATGTATGGATGGCCTCGAGGTACTTTCTCCTAGTATTCGAACTGGGTTAAACCAACATACATCATCTGACTGTCACAGTTAAATTTTTTTTCCTGCATTCTGATGCCAACAACGTGAGCCGAATTTCATTTCTTTTATTGGAAGAATAGGAATAGGGGATTTGAAGTAATAGATATATGTAAAAGTTTCTCCGGTTTGTCGCCATGGGATGAATATCATTTTTTAAATCAAAAAATTAGTACCCTGAGAAGTTTTTTTTAGCTTAACATAGTTATATAAAAATATACGTATAATTTTTCCGAGTTTGTCTCCTAACGTGAGCCAAATGTCATTTTTCATTAATAAAAAAGAAGTTAAATGTGTCTATAAGGTAAAAATTTTTTTTTCCCGAGTTTTAAATTGCTAAAATGAATGTTTTATGTTTAGAAAAGTTAACACTCCGTTAGTTGTTTTTTTTATATATATAACGAGAATAAAATATCAGAGTTATAGCAATTTTTTTTCCTAATGAGTAGATTTTCCATATTGTTTTTGTCATAGAAAGTATATAGCTTTAATGTGGCGGAAGTGTCAAATAAATGCCCAACTGCCCTCCCTTTAAATAGCTTTCATACTTTATGTTATTTAGTATTGCTTAAAAATGAGGTTTTAATATAATGTTTGTTCGATATATAGTGTATATACGGTAGTGTTAATATTTTAGTAAAAATTACAAATAGGTAGTAGAATTTTTTTTCCGTTTGTATAAATTTTTGTAAAGATCTAAGAGATAACATTTTTTCCGTTAATAGAAATTTTTTTCTAAGATCTAAAGTTGATAAGTTCGAATTAACACGTGTCAATGTATGGTGTCTGCAAATATTTTTTTCACTTTCTCTGCATTTCGTTTCTTTAATGAATAATTTTAATCATGCAAATTTTTTTTTCACTCTTAAATATTTTGTAGTTACCTTTCCTGCAAACATATATAAATATAACTTTTGTTTATGTTAATGTCAAATTTAATTTTCAACTTGTGAAATAGTAAATGCGTATGTTCATTTTAATAAATATATATATATTAAAGTATTTTCTGTATAACATATATGTCAGCCCCCTTTCGTTAAGATTTTTTTTTCTCAGTTCGGATTATGCTATTGAATCATTTATTGAGTAACCATTAGGTGAAGACCCTTTGAAATAACCGTTAGGTGAAGCCCTTCTTTTTTTATAGTGAAGACCTTTACTAAACGTTTAGGTGAAGACCCCTTACACTTTAGAGTTGCTGAGTAGCCTGAAATAATAGGTCTATGTCTGCAATCATTGCTTCCTTGTCATATTTGCGACCTGCGTTTACTAGCCTGAAATAATAGGAGTATGCGGTCTGCAATATGACATCTTTCTAATAAAGTCATGTACATGATAATAAAAAAAAATGTTTGTATAGGTATATCTGTTTGTATATTTATATGTAGTCATATGTATGCTTATTTAATGTCATACATATTCATATATATGGGTTTATATGGTATACACTTCGTTATGGTTCGGTAAAACCCGTTTTTATATAAATGTTTTTTTAAAAGAGTTTTTGATTTCTATGCATGATTCTGTAAAATTGCTTGATAATTGTTAATCTATTTCGGGTTGTGACCAAAATAATAGTTTGTTTCGATCCCAGGTTCATAATTCGGAGTGGCGGTTATCATGGGATTTTACTTTAATTTTTTTTGTGTATATATTTTTTTGTTAATCGTACTTTGGCTGTTTGAATTTTTTTTGTGTGTCGTGACCAAAACGGTAGCATGGTTTTGAACCCAGGTCAGACAAGTTACCTTACTTAGTTGTTATATGTCTTAGACTTATTTAATATTGTCATTTAAAATACCATTTACTTATTCATGCAGAGATTTTTTTTGAAAGTGAAGTGAAAATCAAAATAAATTGTAATCGCATTAAACTTTATAAATCCTTATCAATGTGTGCTTGGATCATTATCCATTAATATGTATATTTGATATGGCCATTGTCTTGTCGACTGGTGCCCTTCTCAAATAAATTTGTCGGCAAGTGCAATCTCTCATATCGGATTACAAATAAACAAACCATAGGAGGTAGATGATCAAAATAAAAATGTATGTGTAGTAAGCCAAAATAATTTTTAAACATGACTTGTGTATATTTTGCTCACATATATATATATATATATATATTAATGTAAATGCATTTTTTAGTTGTTTCAGGTGTCAGAGAAAGCCAGGTCAAGCTGTAAGTGGGCTATTTTAATTATATTAACATAGCAGTGACATTTTAATGAAATATAAAAATAAATAAAGTAAAGTGAGGAGAATAATATGTAGTATAAATATTAAAAACAGACACGGCAGGATTTTATATTTTTTTTTGCACAAACAGATACATATAGGCATAGGTTTAAGATAGGACCTCGTGAGGTAGGAAAAGTTAATTTCAGAAAACATAAATAAAACAGTTATAATTTTAGAAAGAAGTAAAATTTTTTTTTGATATACAGAAGGATATAGCTCCTAGATACACGTGATATAATACACTTATCTAGGTTGTTTATAAAAAGATTAAAATACATTTTTCAAATAAGGTGGGATTGTTATATAACAAAATAGCCAATAGTAGGCAAAAATGGAGGAACAGAAAAGAGGTGAAGTTTATAGGTCAATATTTACTCATAATGATCAAGAGTATAACTTGGAAGATCTCATCAAAGAAATGAAAGATGAAAATGAAATGATGATGAACATGTTCCAAGAATTCATGAATATTACATCGCAAAGATTGAACCGTTTGGAGGCACATATGTAACTCCATCAAGAACAGAGTATTGTAACAGAAGCATCACCAGAAGATGATACTCAAAATCAAGACGACACTGATATGAAATCCTTGAGTGATTATGAAACAGGCAAAGCCACTCACCAGTCAGATTTCTCTGGACAAATGAATGAGGATAGTAAAAAAAATGATCAACAGCTGTTGAACCAAATCCAGGCACAACCAGGCAGTGAAATCTTTACTGCGACAGTAATCAATACTATAACTCCTGTGGCAAAGATTAGCAACATAAAATATTTTAGAGAAGAACTGGGTGGGAACCCTAGACACCACCTAGATAATTTGAAAATCTGTCTCAAAGTCCAGAACATGACTGAGCAAGAAAAGAAGGCAAGGGATAAATTAAGACATAATGGCTCGGCATCGCAAGAATCGAAACTGGCAATATAAATTCAGGAAAGGAAACCAAGCATGGCTAAGAGACCTTAAGCCTAGTAGTAAAGCATGGAGGAAAGTTAAAAAGTTCTTCCCAATATATAAGTGTCCATATGCGTTAAAAAAGAAGTGTGGAGAAAATGCTTTTTGGTTGAAAGATAGTCACAGCATACAAAGACGGTATAATGCTCAAAACATAAAACCTTGCATACCACCAGACCCCGGAAAATTTAGAAAGTAAAAAGATAAATATAACTTGTTAGACTAAAAACAACACAGACTCGATTTAAGATACAGGAGATTGAATTATGGATAAACTGTTAGTTATATAGTAAAAGAAAGAAAGACTGTTAGTCAGTAACAAATTAAATATTACAGCAAATAAAAGTAGGCTTGAATTCACCTGGCACAAAATTTTTACCTCTGACCTAAAGCAACAGCATTTTTTTTAACATTTTTTTTGCTCACTAATTATTGGGAAATGAAGCAATGGATCTGAAGTCTGATCCATGCTTCACAGCCTCCTATAAACTTAGTTAGTATTATAGACCTGAATTAAGTTTATAGTCCAATATCAGCAAGGTTTTGCATTAAAGCTAAAATTAATTACGTTTATATAATTTGTATTGCATTTAAATATTTTGTTAAAAAAAATTCCATTCTAAGATTAGATTTCTGTTAATAAAAATTACTTGTAAAATCTATTAGTCAAACATATATATATACGTCAAGCGTATATATATGAGTTAATGCAAAATTCTGCTGAAATAAAATACTTATTTTATTAAAAGAAATAAGAATGTATTTTTCTTTTTAAATCTTGTTCAAATATTTAGTATGATTTGATTTTGAGATAAGCCTGCCAACATTTTCTAAAAGAATGTATATTTTTAATTAATTAGCCCATTCAAGGCAAATTAAAGATGGCCTTCTCTTTCTTTTTTAAGTAATAAAATTCAAAGTTTAAAGAAAGAAATTTAGAGTAAAAAAGTAAAGGCTATTTTTAGAAAGTGTTATCTTTAAACAAAAGAGCACGGTGGGGTGTATCAAGATCTAAGATCATACAAACAATAGAAGGTAGCTGACAAAGAGGGTATAAATAAAAGTGAGAACAAAAGACTTGGTTATTCAGAGTTTTCTTGCTGGCATTCAGATTTCCCTTTTGAAATTTCATTCAGATTTCTCTTGAGAGAACTCTTGGCAGATTTTACTTTTGCTTGTTGAGATTTTATTCCAAAAAGTTATACAACTGTCATCTTCAAAATCATTGAGAAGTTTGAACATGCTCAAGCTAAAAGTTATATGAATTTGATGGATTCTACTATGCTTGGCTAGGCAAATAAATAGCTTTGCCTATCACTGAGCTTCCTAAATACCATCCAAAATGACATAGTATCCACCTAATAGTGATATGAACTCTGTGCCATGTCTGTAGGACTTTTCATGAAACCATGCTACATATTTCCATTTTCATAACAAGAACAAATACCTATCGATGATTGGATCAAGCCACGATGTCGCCGAACAGGAGCAAGGAACCAGGATGGTAATCATATTTCTCCTCCATTGAACTATTTACTTTCTACCCCTTTGTTCATACCTTTTTTAATTGAATTATATTATAAATTATTTTATTTAATGATATTTGTAATGTAACCATTTTATTAGACTAGTCTCAAATATATATATGTGTGATCATCTATCTATATTTAACCTTTTTTCCTTCGCTATTCTTCATTAGTAACATGTGTAAATATTTTGTATTCCATTGCGGTTAAGTTTTAAAGTTAATTTTTTTTTTATTTAAATTCCATACGAGTAAGTTTCCTTTGTTTCCAACTTGATCTCCTCGATAATGCCTCTTTTGTCCACCACTAGCTTATTACGTATATCAGATTTAGCTATATATGTTTTAAATAATTTTTAAACTCTGTTTCTAGCACAAAGCAATTAGAAAATGCTTTGTGAAAGATTTTTATTATTGTACTTTATCGAGGAGACTCGAGTTGACAATTTTATTAAAATTGGGAAGAAAAGATTTAGACCGCAAATATATTAATCTGTTTTTATTGTCTAATTAGTTTTCATTAATTTAGGGGAATAGCGGAGGCCATTAAATCATTATTTATATTTTAAAGTTGTTAATTAAACATATTATTTAACTATCAAAAGCTTGAGTTTCCTAATTTTATTATAATGCTTTATTTTACTTTTCCAATGATCCAGGCACACAAAACATATGTTTCTTAGTACTTTTATTGCACATTTAAGTATTTAGCTCCATAGGTGTTTCTGTCCATGTCTCTACCTCTTTTGCTAAGCTTTGTGGCCGGTGAGAAAATAATTTGTGTGTGTCTCAGATGTGTGTGTTTCAGATAATGTTGTTTGTTTGTAATTAGCCTTGAGAATAGGCAAATAGGGCAGAGGTCATAGTATTCTTGATTTAATATCTCATGTATGGATGGCCTCGAGGTACTTTCACCTAGTATTCAAACTGGGTTAAACCAACATACATAATCTGATTGTCACAATATATATGAATAAATACATAGTGGGAAACATGAGAAAATAGCTGGTGCATAGATTGGAAATGGAGCTAATAATTTAATATTAGCCAATTATAAAAATAGTAAACATGTAATAATTTCTTTCGACTTGATGATTGATAGAACTTATAAATTTAGTTCTAATGAGTGGGAACTACTATTAGAATTAATATTATATTATTTGCGTGAGGCAAATAGAACAAAGGAGCTCATCGAGTCGAAAGATTATTAGCATATAATTAAAAATAAATGACATTAATAAAGCACACAAATATATATATATATATATATAATAAATGAACTGCCAAGTAAGAAATATATATAATATAATAAATGAACTGCCAAGTAAGAAAAGAGAAAGTTTAAAGACTAGAGGTTGAGAGAATTATGATATAAGTTTACAGTAGCATGAATAAAAGGGGTTTCACAAAGTACTACATTTATACAATGAAAAGAGCTCTTAAGGGAAGTTAAAATAAAGTTCGGAAACTGGCCAGAAGGATTAAGGCTCATTATGGAAAAAATATTACCCATTTCTTCCAGGGCTGGTTCCCTTAGTTTACACGTCCAGGTTGGTAAAAATGTAGGCATGCATTCGGTCGATTACTTGAACAGTATATTAATGAAATTTCATGATTTTAGCAGCATGATTGGTCTGGAAAGAATTTAGCAGCTCCATTGAAGATTTTTAGGGGACTTCAGAAACAATAGCCAGATTCCTGATGTTTAGACCCTTACTATGATAGGAACAATTTTTGAATTCATGATTTTGAACAGCACTTAGTTTACTGGCACTTTTCTGCAACAAAGATGGCTTTTTTTTTCAAACTTTTCAGAGCTATATATACTGTCCTCTGATGCCTTCAGGCTAGTGCTTCTTTCATTATCAATGTTTTTAGATTTACTGGTTGTTTTTAAATACATTCCTTCGATAAGGCTTTCAAACTCATTAACTTGAATTCAATTTCTAAATAGAAAATGAATTCTTAAAATCAGAAAATGATTTTAATCAGGAAATCCTTATCTTTTTTTCTAATTAATAAAACTTTAACTGTTGTTTTTGAAAAGGGAAAATCTGAAAGCTTATCGAAAGAATTTAGCTTTTAATCATTAAAACTTTAACAAATTATTTAAAAGTAAAAAAAAAAACAAATAGTCCCAATGCAATGAAACTTTCGAACAATTATATATTTAAATATTTACAAATATATATGCACAATCATGCAGTTGTAATATATATAAATTCATGAATAATTTTATCATGAATTTATTAATAGAATTGATCAATTTAAATCTGAAAGAATTAATTTTAATACACATTTATAAAATAAGTTTCCTTTATGGAAATTAGTGTGGATTGAACATATAAAGCCCCATTGCATCAGAAATTTAAGGTTAGTACTAGGGTTTAAAGTGGGATTATGGCTATATGTCATGAAGCTAGGATCGAACTCAGATCTGACTGCTTCATTATTGAGTGTTATTATTGTTTATAGTTGTTAGTTATAATTATTGTTGTTTGTATTTATTATTTTGTTTATATGGCTTCAATAATAATAATAATAATAATAATAATAATAATAATAATAATAATAATAATAATAATAATAATAATAATAATAATAATAATAATAATAATAATAATAATTATTATTATTATTATTATTATTTTTAATGGTGAGATTTTAAATGGTAATAATGACATGTTCTAATTAATATATGTGTATATCAATTTTATAAATAAAAAACATATAAATTGTTAGTTATAAAAAAGATTATTTTATTTTAAGTGATTATTAAAAAAATGCAATGTTGTTACCTATTAATTATCTATGCATTTTTTTTTAAAAGCTATCAAACAAATTTTTGATATAATATTTTTTATATGATTAATATTTTTTTTTATTTCAAATATTATTGTTTATAAACATATGTCAACAATTGTTTTCAAGACTACTTGTTAAGTGGCACATGAAAAAAAAAGACAACAACAACAACAGATGTCAACAATTGTTTTCAAGACTACTTGTTAAGTGGCACATGAGAAAAAAACAACAACAACAACAGAAAAAAATCACCAATATTGATTATAAAAAAAACTGAAGGAGAAAAAGTTAATTTTACTTTGTATATTGGGTATCTTATTCTTCAAAGTAATTGTATAAACTACTGCAATTAAACACACCAATAACATTGGGGGAATAGTATATATGCCACAGTTCAAGGGTTAACTGCGATCTTCTTTTCCTTATCCTAGCAATTAAAAGAAACTAAGCAATAACTCAACATATGAAATTCCATCGCATCTTAAGCTGAAATTTAAGATAGCTATCTAAAGATCTACAATGGTAAATTCAATAACAATTTGAAAGCAACTGGACTTAATCAGCATATTAAATTCAACATTTCAATTTTTAAGGAAAGAAATCTTAGAAAATAAAATATATATGCGTTTGGAAACTGACAATTTTATTAATGTTATATTCTCTTCAAAATTTAACCTGGGCTCCAACATTCAAGTATTAAAAAGGAAAAGATGTAAAATAACAAAATAGTTGGACTTTAAAGGGTAATAAATAATTTTATAATTTAAATGATATTTGAGATTGATATATTTTTTTAAAATTTAAAAAAGTGATGCATTAATTATAGGTATTGATTTTATTCTATATAACACATCTTGTTTTAATAAAAGAAATATTTTATAAATGTCATAAAATCAATATTAAGTATGAAGAATATAAGTTTTAATTACATATGAGTTATTATAAACTTCTATAATAATTTTGATTAGTCTTTACAAATTTTACTATTAAAATTTTATTATTTATATAACTTAATTCTTTTAATATTTTTTATTTATTTGATAAGTAGATATGTTCTTAGGAATCATGGATTGAATTGATTTATTAAAAGTTACCTGTCAATTAGAAATCGTCTTTATATATATATATATATATATATATATATATATATATATATATATATATATATATATATAGTGTGTAGATAACAAATAAAAAAAAAGGGAAATAAGTTACATATTTATATAAAATGACAAGTTAGCACTAATTGATTGAGTAGTCAAAGATATGTTATATTTATAGGCCTGAATGAGCATTGTTATAAATAATAAATTTGAGTATTCAATGCTAGTAGTAGTAAGCATGGTTCAAAAGTGGATATCATATGCAAACCTTTTATAATGTAGTGGAGTGAATTTTGATGATTTCTTTTGATTTAGTGATATTTAATCCATTAACATAGCTTTGAGAGCCTATCTATTATCTACTTTATTAATTTTACAATATTTTACTAGTCAATTATTTATTTATCTATTTTCATTTTAACATCATATACAAAACATAAACACCAATACATATATTTATTGTATATAATATATCTTTATTTATTTGATCTAAATTATAATTTTTTTTTAAAAGTTGAATATTTGGAAAATATAAATATTGGTTTGTGTTTATACTAATGTATACTTATTGAGTACAAATATGTCTTTGTCTATTTAATATATATATATTATTGAGTACAAATATGTCTTTGTCTATTTAATATATATATATATATATATATACTTATTGCAAGTATATAATTTTTTTTTGTATTTGGTTTGTATTTAAAAAAATATTTAAAATACAGATACTATTTAAAAATCAAACCATAGTCTAGAAATAAAGTATGTACCATTTGTTTTATAAGCAATGACTTTGTCATTTATTTGGAAGGATATTAATATTTTATTCTTATTTTTTTTTAGTGCCAGAGTCATTATGAAGTTTATTAAATTATTCATAATTTAATGAATAATTTCGTATTTTAATTATTATTTAGTTTTAAGGTCACTTATACAAATTAGTGTTAATTAATATATTAAATATACATAAGTTTACTTATTTAATGTGTAGATTAAATTCAATAAAATTCTATTTGTTTCTAGTATATATTTTGTTAATTAGTCAAATTAATCCTGAGAATAAATTATAATGATAGGTCTTATTATTGCTCCGTATGATTTTGGATTTATTTCAAGTATAGCCAGTTGGAAAAGCAGATAAACAATTTATTTAGATATAATTGGGATAATTTTATCTTTCTTCATTTAAATTATATTATCTATTACATTTGGCTTTCTCAACAATTGGATTCATTTAAATTGTTAAGACCTTTTCTTTGTATGCATATTCCAATCCATTACATTTATTGCTCTCAACTGGGACAATCGTAGACTATTACATTTGTCATTCAATATTCTGGGAATTCTTTCCTCAGTATATGTGTATGATATGCCATATGGTACACTATATATATATATATATTGTAATGGTTTGTACCCGGTGTAAACACGTATATAGGTGGCATACGTTTATTACGTATTTCAAATCTAAGTTTCTGCTCTTTTTATTTAAATGAAAATTATGATGCAAACACACACACACATATATATATATGTATATAGTTGGTTCTGCAATATACTCTTATTACTCACCCAGAATATTTATGGACATCAATTTGACTCCAAGCGCCAATCTTACTTACGAGTAAGTAAGAATTATGCTGGAAAAGAACGAGTATCTATTTCTAGTAATTAGAGCTTATATCTCTGACTAGCTCACTCAGGGGTAGTGGTTGTTGACCATGGGAAAGAGGTGGAGGGAACAGATCAAATGTGCATGGAGCGCATAAACGATTCATTTTACTTTCTTACTTTTGTTCTTAATGCTACTCTAAGAAATTATTACTAAACACACACAATTATATTTAAAACACTACTTAACATTTATTAATACAAAAAATAATAAAACCCAATAGAATCCCACAATTGAATATTGGTTTGTGCCCAAATACTTAAATGACATGCATGTAAATACACACTCGCATAAGTTCATAAATGTAACAAACAAAACATATATATCATAGCATGAAAAATAGCTGCAATCAGACATTATCCTGTCTATTTAGGCGTATAGTTATATAGGGAATTATTTCAACTGTCTCTTTATTTACTTTCAACCCTTTTATGCATTATTTTACTAAGATATGTTCTCATTCAAGAGGTTACTGTCATTTATGAAAATATTTGAGTTACCTACTTTATCTCACCTGGATGTAGATTAACGGTAATTTTCCACTGGATTCATGCTGCGATGTTATGAGTAAATGTTTTCTTTCTTTTGTAGGCTTTCATAAGGCAATAAATGGCATCTGGTGAATGCTGTTCTTTCCATAACTTTAGGAAGGGCTTCAATCCTACATGGACAGTGATGATAATATCTCTGCAGAATGGATGGCATAGCCCGATCTGCTCTGTTCTTCTACCCCAGCCTGTTCATGATTTTAAGATATATAAACTTTTTCTTTTACTAATTTTCTCTCGATCCTGCTCATGGCAGTCATGGTTCTAGAATCCCTTCAAAGTTCAGCTTTCCAACTCCAATTAATCATGCTATTGTTCTCTTCTTTTTAATTAAACCACATGGTTTGCAAATAGAAAATTTTCAATAACTTTTCTTTTCTTTGTTTTTTATCTATGTTCAGGAATTTCAATTTTACCTTGAGATCCACAATCGACCGTTCATTGTCTCTTATTTATAACATTTTCTTTTATTAATTAAAATGGCTTTGTCTCGAGATAGTGATCTGCAACTTTTTGGGTTCTTTCTTTGCAATTAACTTATCTTTTAGAATTTGTAAAATCTTTCCTTTAGGCGTCCATCTTGGAATCAATTTCTTTTTACGAAACTATTACATTTACTCACTCATGCAGCAATATAAACACGTGTATAAACAAAATATAAGAGCACAAACCATATAATCCCCCGTCCCTCTTATGTTTCAATCTGTTTTTTTTTTACTTACTTAAAATATATACACGCACACATACAAAACAACAACGAGAATAAAAAATTAACTTAATATTACACTTGATTTGAGTATATATGTATGCTCAGTGGTATCACTCTATGACTTAGAACAGGGTTTGAACTCAGCCCTGTTATTATATATATATATATTGAAGTGGAAAATATGTTACACATATTTTTGCTTCACTGTCTGGTGATTCAAAACCTTGAATCAGAGGTTTAAACCCAGCTATCACTAGAGAGTGAAAGGGCACACATACAAGTTTTAAAACCCTCCTTTGTCTTTGTGCTTTCATAAGTTAAACATTTTATGATAAAAGAATATTTAATAATTTTAAATCAGAAATATTTAAATTTCCATTTTCTTTAAATAATCATGTATGTGTGTTCAAGATTGCAAAAATATATTATTGATAAAAATATATTTTTCGTAATTAAATATTATGTATTATTATTTTATAGTTCATGTATTTTATTTTATGATGCAATACCAAAGAAAGTTCTAGAGAGTAATTAAAATAACTGAAACTTATAAATAAAAGAATATTCTAGATTTAATTTAAAAAGGGTAATTAATAAATTAAAATCCATTAGCAAACAAAATGTTAATGAAAATTATATCTTTTGAATCTATTTTCATTCTCGAAATAGATTAAAACAATACTCTTTAGAACTGGTTGCATTATCATTTAAAATAAACAATAAGTGCATTCAGGCCAGTTAATGGACATCCAGGCCTTAAGAAGCAGAAAGAGAGAACATTCGAGAAGGTTTTGCTAACATATAAATAGAGCCGAAATTTTAGGTTATCTCTTAGTGCACCATTTTACTAAGTGTTGCAGAACGGACTTACGTCAATTTAAATTTTGAAATATGAATCTGGAGTAGAGGTACTAAAATTTCCTCCCCTTTCTTTTCCAAAAATCATTTCCATACAGCAATGCTAATCTGCCATCTCCACTTATGGACTGCCTAATTTAAATGCTGTAATAACTATCTCAAGATGCCAGCCATTATCTGTCAAAGCTTTGCCTTGCTAACCGTGTTTTCGTCATTTACAAATTTACACTTTCCAATCCATATGTACATCAAGACATCAGGAAATTGAAGGTAAATCCTAATCATGCCGCTAATATGAACTCTTTTAAAACTTTCATTTTAAAATCTAAATTATTTGTAATATAGGCTTTTATTTAAACATGACATTGTAATGCTAATTGTAACCATTCTATAACATAATGACTTTCTCTTTCTGTTATAAAAATCTAATGCATGAATCTATAACTTTATTTTTTAATGCATTTTTAATGGGTTTCACAATTTCTATTTTTAATATTTTAAATATGGCCAACTTTTATTTTTAATATTATAAATTTCATATGATTTAATTTAATGTGCTAATAGTTCAATCGAGAGCGAACCGATCCTAAATTTTCTTATATGAGATATCCTCAATATTATGGGATGATAAATCGAAAATGTAAGCTTTATTACCTAACTAAATGTTCCCTCAATTGAATAATATTTTTAAGTTATTCTATTTGCTTAGTGGCAGATTATTCACTGCTACATTTAATATGTCACTTTATTACCATGTTTACATTATTGATTTTATTTTCAAATTATATTTTAAAGTAAACTTAATGACCTACCTTTGCTGTTTTTTTATTATATGGTCAATCATTTGCCCATCACACTATCTAGCATGGTAATTATTTTATGGAATTAATTACTAGTTAGCATATTAATATTTGTTTAATGAAGGGAACAATATTCTCTCTTTTATTTGTGACATCCTAACTAATATTAAAGGTCATTTGAATACCTTTCGAGAGGGATCAAATTATTTTATATTATTATGCTAGATTCTATTAAAATATGAGGGCCTTAATCCACATATCAGTATCATTAAGAACCTGATTTATTTTTTATCATTAGTGTTGATTGGCTTAGATAATGTTAGGAAAGTTCCTCGTTTTGCTTTGTCAAACTTAAAACCTGGAGAAAGAGGATTCTTTTACTTATGGCATATCCTTGAATGGGGTTTGGCAGCACTGACTCCAGGATATTGTCAGGTTATCGTATAGGCTCTACATGGGTTAACACTGGAAATCCAGACCATGCAATTCCAATGAGACCACCTTTTTTAAATGCTGACCTGTCACATGTACAGGCACAATTCATTTCTTATATAATTGATGAAGCATTCGTCCTAAAATGGAGTCAACTTTTTCTAGCGTTATTACTTTAGTCAGCACCACCGCGATTCTTGTTTAATATTTTTATATTTGCCCATTTTAAATCTGTAAGACGTAATGCCATGAGCTCTAAATCCATCTCATATTTTCGTTTATATTATAAGTTAGGTAATGTCATTTTAAAGCTTATTTAAGCTACCCGCCCTCTCATTGAAACAATGTTCGACTGTGCTAACAAATAATGCTAAATAAATCCTCTCCAGTCAGAAAAGAATAGAATAAAATACAAATAACTTTTCTGTTTGAACATTTTAAGGTCTAATAACTATTTAAGTAAATAATGTAAATTATAAAATATTTTCGTGTGTGGTTCAAATGAAACATAATAAATTGATGTAACTTATATCATATTTATCTGTTTTTAAGGTCATTCATTTTTTCTAAAATAATCATAGCGTCCACGTTATATAATATGGTAAAATTGGTATTTACTGTTAGCATATTAAGCTGCATCTTTTGAATATCTGTACATTTTTTGAATCAAAATATCCAATCACAGATTTGCGTATTATTTAATCAGTAACTTATGTTCTATCATATAATTTTTCAATACGCAAATCAGCATTAATAATCAAGTGAAACCCATAGTTCTATTAGTGTTATAGGTAAATAGATTCACGACTGTTTATTAAATTGTATATTATTTGTTTATTCATTTATCTAATTAATATTAATAAATTATTAATCATATGATTAGTATTTAATTCTACTTTGCTTCTTCATTTATGCATACACATTGTTAATTGGATTGCGTTATATATAGCTGATTTTCATCAGTCTTAGGCCAATTTCTAGATTTATTAATGAATTTTATGAAAAATCTGATTATAATCTTAAGCTATTTCATTCTGTTGGTGGCTAGGGTTCGAAGTCTAGTAGTATTATAATTCCCTGTTGATCTCTTGTTTCTCTGCTGCTGCTCCGGGACAGGAATGAATAAAATTTCATTTGTTATCATCAGAAATGTTGTTTGTAATGTAATAGATCTGGAAAATAGGCAATAGGGCAGAGTTCATGATTGTTCCTGACTTATGTATCTTGCACATGATTGGACTCAAGGTACTTTTGCCTTGATGCTAGATCTTGTTAGACGAACATACAATTCTGACCGGCACAATATATATAATGTTTCTAAAAAAATGTTAAGCAAAAAATTAATTAAGTAATGATAGTATAAAATTATTTGAACAGTCATTTCGATTGCAGTTTATAAAATAATATTAATCATTTTTTTTTAGTTTTTTTTCATGGAGAGTTGGTGAATGGAGTTCTTGTGATAATAAGTGTGAAGTAGACCCACAATTCCGACCTGTGCATTGCCTCTTTGTTTTTCAAACAAATATTCATTTTATCGTTTCTGACTCTTACTGCAAAGAACAAAAACCAGAGGCAAAAAGAGAATGTTCAGGGGAATGCACGTCAAATGAAGGTAAAAAAAAAAAAGAAAAAAAGTGGCTTTATGCTTATTATTAGTATATTGTGCAAATCTAATTATCTTTTTTTAAAAAAAAAAATTGACGAATTCTTTAATAATTTTTATTTTCTTTCTCTATCTCTTTTTACTTTCTTTTTTTTTTTTTTTCCAAGTTGGAGTAACAATATTTGTTTATGAGTGGCTACTAATTGTTATTATATAAAACGATTAATTTACTTGCTAAAAATATTTAGACTAATATTATTAATAATTTTATGTGCATGTTTATTAACATTTTCTTAAAATTCATTCAAAATCGACAGATTAAAATTAATTAAAATTAAAACGTTATATAAATATATAATGATTTTATGTATATGTAAAGAAATTGAGTTGAAGTAAGTTATAGTAGCGAATCTGGACATTTAAATTCTTTCTTATATCACATAAAAAAAAAAATAAAAAAAAAAAAATAGAATAATCACTTGGTTCAGCGATTTATTGAAATGGTTTCCAATAATTTAATTGGAGATTACTTCTTCTCAACTTATATATTACTGCCTATTGTTTATGTGCATGATGTAATACATAGACTTACATATACATGGGTATCAAAATTAACAAAAGTATTAAGCTACTAATAATTTTACTGTTTCATCTGTCTTTTAGAAAAGATTTTTTGTCTTCAAATTAGAAGCAAAAAAATAACTTGTGTTCTAAAAATTAAAATAGATTATTCTTATACCATTTGTTTGTAATAAATTCAAATATGTTTTTAAAAATAAATATTTAAGATGAGTTTTCAACGATATCCAATTTAATTTTACAAATATCCATATATTTAACAATTTATTAAATTATGATCAAAGACTATAACAAAATTTAGCTTAAAAATGATTTGTTTTATTTATTTTACAGGAATTGTCTATAGGGATGTCTCTTTTAAATAATCCAGTAGTTTGTAGGCAATTCACAGAATCTCTACTGGTTTTCTTATCCCTTTAACATGCTGCAAGCGTAATGATGAAAAAAAATCATTTCTCCAGGTCTGATAAAAAAAAATCAAATGAAAATTAAAAGAGTGAAATTTAAAGACTAACTGAATCTTAGACAGTTACATATTATTTTAGTATAATTTTAAGCTTTGCCATTTTCAAAAGCTTTATATAAAAAGAGGCCAGGAAGCTTTCTTAATTTCAAATAATTCAGCATTTAAAATCTTGATCTGAGAGACTGCAAAATATTTATTAATTTTGGCATCACTCATCAAAAGAAATTCATTTCCTTATTTTAAAAATCATTTTCTTAAATTTGATAAGTTGTAGAATGCTACCAAAGTAATAAGATGCGCTTCATCAAGGTAAATAAAATAAATTGTTTACATAGGATAAGTAAAGTATATTTTGACAAATTCTTCTGAATATATGATTAATTGTATATACTATCTTATTCAATAAAACTCCAGGACTAAAAATAATCTTCAGATCACTACAGAGATGCTATGCTTTTTTTTTGCTGCTTTAAAATGCAACAATTTCATCTTGATTGACATTTCCTAGTATCATTAATTTTATTATTAAAAAAAAAAACTTATTGAAAATTCACTTATAAAAATGAAAATAGAAACTTCTCTAATGTCTTTATAACACACAAATTCATTTTTTTGGAAAATCTTTGAAATTGTCACGTCAGCTTTAAATTAATAATTTGTATTATCACCATGCAATAGATTTCCATTCTTTCATCCTGAAAGTTAAAGTTACAGTTTTTTAAATAAATTCAAATAATAAACAATCTTTCAGTTTTACTTATTTTCCTTAAATGTGCTGCGAATATTTGATTTGAAATTGCTTCAAACATTTCATCATTATAAAGTTAAACTTTGATTTTTTATTACTTAATATTAAATGAGTGGGAATTTTTATAATAATATTCACTTCTGTGAAAATTTAATGTTATTCCAGATAATAATTAAGATATTTCACCAACATTTTTATTTAAAAAGATGTATTTTGCAGTTTCCTTACTGAAGTATAATAATTTGCTGATTTTGAGTTTCATCCATGGGGTTAGAATAGTAAAAGGATAAATATTTACTAGTTGTTAATACTGTGACTTATATTATAAACTGAAATAGATAGAAATGGTGTGAATAAACAAACAAAACATTTTAATCGAATTGAAAAAAAAAATCTTCCAGTATCATGCAAACTTTTTCCTTAATGTAACACATTGGATTTGTTTCAAAAATGTGCTTAATATTAGAAAATATTTTAATGTTTTATCTCTTATTGTGACAAATGATACACTAAAATAGTCTCAAAATTTTATCTTTCTTATTGCATTGCCAAATTCATAAAATATTAATATCATTTTCTTTCTTTATTACTTTTACAATACTTCATATAATTATAAGAAGTATTGATTGATAAATATAAAATATAAAAGAAGGTTAAAATGTAATATATATATATATATTCACGTATATTTGTATTAATGTATTTGTATTGTGTTTATTATAGTTCTGAAGAAGATTGCTAGGCAATCGAAACTGTCAATAGTTGGTTATAATTATATAAAGCATTGTAAAAGCAATAAAGAAAGTAAATGATATTATTATTACAAAAGTCTGACTAGAAATCATTGCCTCTTAAAAATGATTTCATATTTAAATTAAAAATGAAAAAGTGTGTTTAAAGAGCACTTCATAATCTTGGAATTCAATTGTTTTTAATCAATACAATGCTTAATTATATTATGTGTATACTCCAACTGCAAAATATTCAATAAGATTATCCTGTTCCCAAATTTAAATGTTGCATTTCAAACATAATCCAATTTTGAATATTCTTTTTGTTTTATAATAGTTATATAATAAACTGATGATTTAAAATTGATTTAACTCTTTCATATTATTTAAAGTTATATAAAACTGTAAAAAGTTAATTAGATTTTCCAGTCAAACTTTCAATATTAACAATAATGCAAACTTAAACTGACAGCATTTGAAATGAAAATTGACATAAAGCATTGCATAAGTTCCAACTTTATATTTATTTTTATGACTGCTATCGTTTGTAGATATTTTATATTCATAAATATGGCAACAAGATGCAAAGCAAATTCAAACATGATGCTTTTGATTTAAAAAATTAAAATTAATAAACGAGAAATTAATTTTTTTATTCTTACATTTTAAATAGGTTGAGAATAGTGATATTATTGCAATACTGCAGCGCAATCGCCACAATTTTAATATTTTGAAAACAATTTTTTTAAACATTGATTTGCATTTAATTACAAAATTCACAAGAATATATGAGACTGTGATAGAAACATTTTAAAACAACTTTTAGCATACATAATTATGAGCTTGTGCCACTATAATAAAATAAATATTTATATTCCTATTAGATAAAAAATGTTTTTGGATACTGATGTCGAGCACGAACTCATGATGCAACATTTTCAAGGTTAAATTTATAATAATAATTTTACTAAATATTTATGAAAATGAGGCACAGAGCCCATAACTGCCACATTTGAAAAAGTACTACAGCAAGTTTATAATAGCAACCAAATAATTGTATCTTCCTTATATTATTGTATACAATAAATGAATGAAGAATAATAGACTTCCTACACAGATTTATAGTGGACTGAGGATTGTTTTATAGAAAAATATAACTGATTGGGTTGTAAAAAATATTTCAGAGATACTTTAACAAGTACTATATTGAGTGTTATTAATAGAGTATGGTAATCGATGAACCGGAAAGGCTCAACTAGGCAAGGTGTTGAACTATTTCGTAAAAAATATTGTCATTTGAAAATGTATCATAATTATTTGATTAAAAGATCAGACGGTTATAATAGCAAAAGGTTAGTAGTGTAGTCGGTTGAAAAGTAATCTTTACATCTTTTGCTCTTTCTCGTTTTTTTTTTTTTTCATTTAAACTTTTATTTTTTGTTTTGTTCCTATATAATTCTGTTTTCTAAGATCAAACTTTATGAGCTTTTAATGATAAGTTTTTATTTTTACTACATTATTGTCTCTCCTGTCGTATGTTAAAAATAATAATGCTAACTGAAAAAAAAAAAGATGACTTCTATTTTTCTGTGTATGATTTTAATATTTGTTCATTTTAAGATTTTAATTGTGATAAAAAAATTTAAAACAATTAGAATTAAAAAATACTGAGTCGTTATTTATGCATTGTTTTACCTTCTATCATAATTTTTTATGTTAACAGAATTAAAACTAGATATGCCATTTTTTAATGATATTATTCCATGAATTATTGTTTTTGTGTTTTTCTTTTCTGTTTATTATTATTAAATAATATAAGACAATGTTTCTGAATCGTAGTTTTGTTAAAAATTTAATTAACTACAAATATTGCCACTGTAAATCAAGTTATATAATTAATAAATTACATAGGTATATATCTTATCATCTTCTGCTAGATCTTTATTGAACAAAGTTATAAGATATTAAATAATATCCAATATTTGAATTATGAAAATATAAAATTCCCAGACAAAACCTTCATCAACTGGGTCGAGTCCTAATAACATTGACAACAAATCAGAATAAATTTGATAGTATTTATTTTAAGCAGATTTTATTTTGTTTTATTTTAAAGTGCAAAAAATAAAATACACATTTATAAAACATGCCTTTTTTCCACAAGTAGATTAGCACACATTAATATTTTCTGAATAAGTAAAAATTGTAACCAGTTCTATTTTTTTTATTATTATTTACAAATCTTACTATTATCATATATACATAAATAAAAGTAAAGCTTATTCTAATAATGATATTTTTGGAACTTGTAATAGCTAATGGGAGAATTTCCTAAATTTCCTCTATGGTCATTGCATTATTTTAGTTTAAATTCCGAATTAGACGAGTAGATTGATAATTAAATTTTGTCCTTTGTAAATATAAATAATAAATTAAAATCTATGCATAATAGAAAAAAATTATACATAATAAATTTATAATTCTTCAAAAAATATTATGTGCCTTTATTACTTAATAAATTTCTTTATCCCCCCCCCCCCATATCAAGTACGTTGAACAGGAACCCATAAAAAACAAAAATCATTGCCAATAAATATAGATTAATGTCTATATGGAAGCAAAATAAAAACTGCCTCATTGCTGCTATTTTTTTAATTCTATATTTGTCTTAATTTTGTATGCAGTTATGCTAAAAATTGAATCACTGAGTAAAAAAAAAAGACTATTAATATTGCTAGTTTTGGAATGGGGTTCAAAATATATTCAACTCCATCGAATAGAATAACTGATATTTACTGTCTTAAAATATTAAATACTTATTTACAAAAAAACTATAATGAAACTGAATAATTAGAAAATAGTACAAGAATGAAATTTTAATATTCTAATTTCTATTGCAAGTATCAAAAAATGTCATATTGCATTGCAAACACAATAAATGGTTTCTATTATATGCCCAAAACATCTCTTAAAATTATATTTTAATAATTTAATATTAAATATGAAGCCTACGATATCTAAAAACATTTCATTTCATTTTTTTTATATTGAAATATAGTATATATGAGATTAGCATAACAATTATAATACTTTTCTGTTTTACAATAACATTTGCTTTTAGGGACATTTCTTTTTACTTCAATTTTTTTAAATGAAAAAATATTAAGATTATAATGGTCATTCTACCTAGTACCTAATTAGATCAACATGACATTATAAGACTTCTCACTTTATACTAACATATATTTTTAGAAACAATTTTCTTCATATTACTCCAGAGTCATTTATTGTAATGTTGAATAATTAATTGAATTCCAACCCAATTTTAGAATCGTAACCTTCTCTGAGAAAGACGGAGAGCTAGATATTTATTAAAGAATGAATATATTATATAGTACCACCTAGAATATTTTGATCATTTATGGCTATAAAAGTTGTTCTGGAGTAGATAAAATGAATTGCTCCTAAAACATATATAGCTGTTGTTATAGTGTTTAACACTAAACTTCTCGTTGCATACATTTTATCTTTAATCGATTCAAGCCTTATAAAATTATTTTTTAATTGATTTATGCCCTAGTGAATTTTTATTATATCAGGGTTGATACCACATATTTAACATGTCTGCACTGAATCTTAAAGATTAAGATCTATGCATAACTGTATAGATATACTTGAAAATTAATTATTAGGCGTATTTCTGTAATGTTTTCTTTTTAAGTAATTTTTATTTATTTTTTTACACACACACACACATATATATATATATTTATATATTAATTTATGTTTATATATATATATATATATATTAATTTAGCCAATGTTTTACCACTGGAGTTTATTAAAAGATTATTACATCTACCAATGAAGAAGAGTATCTTTAAATGAAATCAACCTGTGTTACTGATTTTTTTAAAAAGTTAACTGTAAAGTTTTGTATGTTAAAATTTATTAAATCTTTTGGAAAAAATGTAATTAAAAGTCTAATAAACTTTTTAAAATTAGTATTAAAGTAGTGTTCATTGATCAGAAAAAAAAAATGTAAAAGATTTAAATCTGATTATATAATTTTTCTCTCATCTAAAAATGGACGTTTAAGTAAATACAAAATTTAAGATTGCACAAACAATTAAAGATAAAAGAATGACTATGAAATAAAATAGTACTACATGGAGAGTAAAAATTGTTAACTAAAAGAATTACGATTAAGTGACAGTAAGTAAAATAAAAATACTAAGGAAAATATCAGCAGTAATGAGAAGATAAATAAATCTAAAACTAATTATCTATATACGTATTTGTAAAGGCTGGGAAATGCTTTCTATTTTTAATTTTCTGAGTTTATTGAGGAAATATGTTTTATATTTTCTCAATGTCAGATTGAAAATAACGTGATATTTAAAAATTAAAAAATAGAAAAATGATTGTTCCAATAAAACAAAACAAACCTAAGCAAATAATATTTATTTGTTATGTCAAAAAGTATGTTGGCATCTAGTTAATGAACAGATAATATAATAAGATATAATACATTTTAGAAAATGTCCCACTAATTCCTCTTCACAACTACAACGAAAGCAGACTGTATCTACATTGGCATTATTCATTTTCTTGGAAAAGAATGAAAGTTACAAAATTAATTTTCTATTTGTATAAATTGATCATGTGATTTATTTTTCATAAATTCGTTTTGATGAGATTTATTATTGGAATGAAATTAATATAATTTTGTCCATGAGGAAATGATATTACTTATTTTTAATCATCACCTAAAGATGCAAACCCTCGAATAGATATGAATATAAAATCAATTAAACTTTAAATTTTTCTAAGTAATTCTGAAGTTGATGGAAATTGTTTTTGTTTTCCATAGCAATTTTGTGTAAAGTTAGTGATTTTTATAAATAAAATAGTAAATATTATTGAAGCAGAAAATAGGAATGTTTGAGAAAATAAATATATTAGTAAGTGAAACCTTGACTTTAAATGAAAAATAAGTTCTTAAAGTGAACTAATAAATTTCCAAATTGAGTTTATGATATTTTTTTATATTTATTCAGATTGTTTTGACTTAGATTAAAAAAAAAGTAAAAAAAAAAATCATTTGATTTTATAACCATTTTATCAATTCGTAATAATAACATTTATTTATTAAAAAATAAAAAAGTGACAGTATGAAAATAAAATATATTAAAAAATAAAATAAAGTTTTGTTTTAATTACTTTGAAGTGATTTTATATACACACACACAAATTGAACTACAATTATATTTAGCTAAATAATAAAGATAACCACGAAGTCCTAATGGATAGTACCATCAGTGTAGCTACAGTTTTTTACATTAATGCCCACAACTAATGTGAAAAAAACTTAAAGAAGAAATTGAATATTATTTAAAAAATAAATAACATTAAATTTATAGTTAAAAACAAATAACCTAAAGCATAACAAGTGCAAATAAAAATTTATAGTTAGGTTTTACATTTTAAAACTATCAGAGAATACTACACTAATTAAAAAATATAAAAGCATATTGTGGATTTTATTTTAATTTTATAAAAAAGTAAATAACTAATATTTATAATAAATAAATTACTTGAGTTCATATATATTTAATATGATTTTGTAAGAAAATTAGTAAAAAAATATAAAATTAAATTAAAAATGATTTAATAATAACAAAAATGCTGATTTCAATCTTCACCAATTATAAATATTATTAATTCGGATTAACATGACTGTAAACAATCAAATAAAAACAATTAGTAAATAACTATTGTTGACATTTCTTAAATTAAGGATTAATTAAACTCTTGAATGCATTGTGTAAAAATTTGAGTGATTTCATTCATCAAAAACATTTTTAGATTGCTTCTACTCAGAAATATTTTTATATTAATAATCAAAATTATCGGAATCTAGCTTCTAAAAATTGAATTTATTCTCAAATTGGTTAAATTTAACAACCAAAAATTAAAAATAACATTAATAACTGAAGAAAATTAAAAGACAAATGTAAGAAAATTAGCCTTCAGAAAAACCAAAGAATTATATTTCAATCACTTATAAAGTAAAATGAATTTCAATTGCATAATATTCATTTCTGTTGTCTTTTCTTCGTCCAAAATTAAATATTTTAAAGCATAATATTAATCAAGCTACAATAGTTAAAAGCTGCTGTTGTGTTAGTTTTCATGAACTGTCATTGATATGTAAATAGCAATCAAGCATTATTAATCATCTTAAATAATGGCCAGGCTTGTTGACTTTTTCATGCTTATTTTTTTTTAAAATTTAAAAGTTTTTGAATCAAACTTTATATTCCATTAAATTAATGAAAAATCTTAATTATGAATGTACAAAATTCTATGAAATTTCAAAATCAATTATGAAAAACATTTTGTTTTGATTTATGACTTTGCCAGTTAAAAAGATCTGGGAAACAATAGCCAAAACTGACACTTAGAGCTTACCAGTGCCTTATTAGGGCAATAAGTCTGGACAATATAATAATAAATGTCAAAGAAAAATAAACATTGCCAGGTAGGGATTTTTCAAACTAAAATTTTAATATACAAATAAGCATAACTAAAAATGGCCAAGAGAAGTGCAAAATGTTGAAATTACAGTTAGATTTAGGAATTATCAGTAACTGGTTAGTAGATTCATTAGCTTTTTTACCCTGTTACAACATCTAAAACTTATATATTTGAGAATTAAATCAACTTTCAATGAATAAATATGTACCAATAGTAATTAATTTTCTTAACTTTATTACAATCTATATTGTAATTCATTTATAAGTATTTAATTTAAGATGCAATTCTAATAGTAAAGAAAAAAGAAATTAATAACTGTAGACAATATGTAATAAATAAGCAATTTCCATCTGAGTTTGTAGATAATAATTACCGCAGCAAAATTAAGTATATATACAATATTTATTAACTGCTAATCACCTATGTCAGTCGTGCTTTGATAAATATACTTTGTATCGAAAGCTTGGCTTAGAAGTTAATAAATATTTTATACTTAATTCTAATAGTACAACAAAAATAAATATTATACTAAATAGTTTTTAAAAAAAAAAAATAAAGAAAAATGCTTTGATATTAGACAATTAAATTGCAGAAATTGAGGATTTTTGCATTATTTTATTCGTGTTTTATTTTCTATTTAAATCTAGCTATAATTAAATATTTTAAAAACATTATTAAAACTATCAAGTTATATAGTAAAATATTTTTTAACTAATATAAACTATACATTGCAATTTTAATATGGATTTTATTACTTCCATAATGCTCTTATAATATTGTTTTTTAATAAGAAAGTAGAGGCTTGTTTTTTATTCAATAGAATATTTCAACTATAGATGTTAATGTCTTTATTTTCTTGCACTGAATTTGTATTATATTATCTCTCAATTGTTCACCCCTCTTAAATGATTATAACCAACAATAAATATTAAACAAAATTATTATAACAAAATTATTATAAATTTTAGAGTTAATTTTTCTCAATATTTACTGCTAGAAAAAATGGTATTTCAATATAATTTTAATTTTTTTAAAATTATATTTAAAGTACACAATCTAACATATTGCTTGAAACATATAGACTTGTGTAAAAATAAATGCCTTTCATGATGCATTTCATTTTGAAATAACACACTTCAATTATATTTGTCATTATTATTTGTTTAGTATTAATTGGTATCTACATATTATAATTTATTACAGAGATCAAACTTTCTGTATTCATATCGTTGACAGTAATCTACTTTAAACAAATATATTAATGATTTATGAAAATCATTAATTAATCCAGCTATTATTACATTCCTAATCGTGATAGACTTAAACTCTGTAAAAGATTAATGTTTTTTATTATTACATATGACCAATAAAATCATTACCTAGTTCATTTATATTTCACATGTATTTAAAACTTTAATTCTCCCACATATTCTTGAAACATATGAAAAAAAAAACTATAAAACAGTAATTCCCATAATACATTTTATGTTGAATCATCACTTGTTAATTGTTCCAGATTATAATCTCTTATACATATCATCATTTGTGCAGTATTTATCGTATCAAATAGTAAAATTTGAATTTAAAATGGTATATTGCTTACTTCAATGTTTTTCTTCCCTATCTACTTTATAAAATGTATGAATAATAATTATTAATATTTTTATTCATATAAAGTATAAAATAGAAATTTTAAACATACAAAAATATAGAAGTGGATTTACATATGTATATGTGTAATAAAAACAATTTTAGCTGATTTTAAAGATTATATATGGAACAGGTATGATACAATAAATTTTATTTGAATAAATGATTAGTAATAATCATTAATGGATTAATCTAAAGTGGGAATTTTCAAAGACGTGAATGCAGGAAATTTGACATTTGCAATTGAAATTGTATCATTTAAAAAAAAATGTGGTTGTAGAACTATTACGATAAAGTTTATAATTATAAATATGCGACTTTTTTTTCGCATTAAATAGTGAAGCTATAATTATACACTAATTTATAATGGGTTTGCTTAGTGCTTTCGAGCTTTCATGTTCAAATCTCATACTCATAGCTTTGTAAATAAAGATTGTCATGATTTATGCAAATGCGTTTGAATTTTTAATTAGTCCATTGTTTAGAGAGAGCAAAACATGCCTCTCTTCTATTAATGGCATTGATGTCATTTGCTATATATAAAGCTTCCTTAACTTTTCTTTTGGCATCATTTTTTTCTGTACAAATTATTTGGGCAGAACTAGGTTCAAATACATGGCCTGTAGCTGCTTGGTGGTCCCAGAATACTGAAGATCCTTCATTTTTATTTTTAACCCTATTGTAGACATATCTATGTTGGTAAAATCTTGTGTTCAGGTTAGCCCAAGTTTCACCATAGTAAGATGTATGGCAGCCTAATTGAGGGCATGCCATTTTATAGACCACATGAGGGGCTTGATCTTTTTCTGTTTTATCTTTATAATTATTTATCAGTCGATTAGTATTGGGAGGTGTTCTGAAGCTAAATTTAAATTTGTTAGACAATGTTTTTTTTAATATTTGGTGTTACATTAGGTATGAAAGAAATTGTTAGGTATTTCATATTGTCTTTAGGCAATTTATTTCTTAGTTTTCTATAAAATATTTTTATTCTTTGATTGATTGTATTAGGTTTAAAGCCTATGTTTGTCATTTCCTTTATATATCTGTCTATATTGTTTTTCCTATCCACTATGTATTTACATAACTGGTGGTTTCTGAATAGGAAAGCATTCATCCCTGCCCATTTATATGTGTTGGGGGTGTTAGATTTTGGGCTGTGTAACCTCGTATGTACAGTGGTTTAATCATCATTTTATAATCTAAGTGTGTGTTCTGTCTTTTTATTAACAAGTCTAGGTATTTTATTTCTTGTTCCTTGTTTTCCTCTGTTCTACTAAGGGTTAATCCTGAGATGGCTTGAAATGTATTTTGTATGTTAATAGTGGTGGAGGGTTTTGCTGCAATAAAAATGTCATCGACATATCGAGAGTATATGAGAGTTGGATTTGTTGTAAAATATTTTGGAAGAATTTGGCTCTCATAATGGCTTATAAAAATACTAGCAATAACTCCATTCATAGATAGTCCCATGGGCCAACCATCATTCATACCACTTGTTTTCAAATTTAGCCACTATGTTGTTATCCAGCCACTCCAAGAATTCTATTATAAAATCAATTAGTTTTTTTTGGATAACCTTTTTTTAATTAATTCAAAGATAATGAATTTTTTCTGTTAATTGAGCCATAAAGTTCATTGACTTCGCATAGCAAATGCCATTATTTATCTTAAAATATTGTATTTTCCCCTTCAAAACACATATAAATGATTTACTATAATTACACATGCAACATGATATAGATATTAAACTTATTAAAACATGGGACTTAATGTTGTGTTTTTATTAGAATTTTAAAGTTTAATCTATAGGTTATTCAAACATGTAATAGATTCTGTTAAAATTATTGATTACCTCAAAAGCAGGTATGAGTATTTTCTACTCATGTTCACAAATAAAAAAGTAATTCCTGATTAAATTTAAAACCATCATCATTAATTATTTGATGGCAAATATAAAGTGGAAGAATTTGAAAAAAAATAAGAAGAGCTTAATGTTTTCAGTAATGCAATAAGGAATTTTAAAGAGATTAAAATGACAACTTTTCAAATACAACAATATATAAAATGAGTACTTATTAATACAAGATTATCTGGAATATACTATTAGTTCTCAAATATTTAAAGAAGAGGGGGAATGATACTATGAATGTGTCTTTAATAATAACTATAGAAAATTTGACATCTGAGGCAAAAGTTAGGTTGTATATTAAAGTTACTAAAAAGGCTAATTTAAAATGTTTTATTAAACAAAGCAATGGATATAATATATATATATAAATATATATATATATATAAAGTCGAATTTTAATGCCTCTTTCACTTCAGTACACTACTTAGTTTATTCACTTCTTCACAACGCAATATATGTCCTAGAAATAACCTTATTGTGTGCTTTTGTTTTATTTTGCTGTTAAATTACTTTTAAACAGTCATCCAAATAATAAAATGTTAGTCTAAAAATAATAAAATTTGCGTTTCTATTACTTGTCATGGGTGCACGCATTAAGAGACTATCTTATACTGAACTTTGTGAATGAAAAAGTACTTAGTCGACAATAAATGACTTATTTTAAAATCGGTTGTGTTAAGTGGAATTTTAATAAAATAAACTAAATTTACTTTTAAATAATGGCGCATTTCTATGCTAGGCTTTAAAAATAGATTTATCAAACTGTTATTGAGGATATAGTCATTTACTCAAATTCATTGATAATAGTGTAAATCTTGAAAATAATTTACAAAGTAAAATTATGAGCTATGAAAGATATTGTAAATATTCCTAATCATAGATGGGAGAGATAAAGACCAGAAGCAGTAATTCACTTACTTTGTTATGATATTTGAAATTTTTAAAAATATTTTTTAAATAAAAAAGAAAATATTTTCAAGCAACTCTTGCCTTTTATGTACTGTAGTTGTAAAAAAATTGTTATTTGGGCTAGATTATAATAGCAGGACTTCAAGTATTTATAAAAGTAGTAAGTTAAAAATAATTTATATGGCTGCAAAAAATTTAAATTTCATCAGATGCCAACATATTGAGTAAATTTAAATTCATTTATTGAACTGATGAGGCTAATATAATTATTTAGAAATAACACTATATTGGACATTTTATAAAAAGTTTATGGAAGATTTAAAACTATAGATTATAAAATGTATATAGTCTAATAATTTTTATTTAAAGATGTTGATTGAAAAATAATGTTGAATTTTCAATATAAGAGATTAATAGTTAGATATATCCAGTGCAATGTTGTACATATTGCCTTCTGTAATGAGTTTGAAAAAATGTGGATTTATATAGCACAGCGGATTATATAATGTGGCAAAAATAAAATACACTACCAAAAGGAAACTCCGAATATTTGTCTGAAGATTTAGATTTTTTAGCTTATTATATAGGTTGAATTTTAGTAACCATAACCTCACTTACACAATACAAAATGTTTACTTACTAAAAGTTATTTTTGTATGCCATATTAATATACTATTTGTAGTAAATCTGGATATACTACATTATTAGCTGATTAAAAATCTGATTGGCTGTCTGAGAAACAACTGTAGCACATGTGAAACATTAGCAACCTTCAATTATTACTATAATTAATAATGAAATTATTTTTTCTGCATGAAATTTTGTACCATTTTTTAAATTTATATATATATAAAATAAATAAAATATCCGTTAATTAAAAACAATATTGTAATTATAATTGAAATAATATTTTTAACGATTTATAAACAATTACAAACAATCTTAAAGTCCACAGAAGCACTTTCGGCTACTTTCTAACCTGCCTCAACTGCCATTAAATTCAAAAACCAAAAGCGGAAGCAAACGTCATCAATTCAAATTCCACAAATCTCGTATTTTAATGTTAGAAGCTTGTCGATTTATTAAATGCGTTTTATTCCTGTTTATAAAAATTGCCTCTTTAATTTTTCTTTTACTATGGTTTCTCTCTTCGTGAAGAATTTTCACATTTTCAAAATTAAATTTAAATTTATATTTACATGTTTTTTCGTGATCAAAGAAAACTGAAGAAGATATTAAATCACCATTATTTTTATTTTTTACACGCTTATATAATAATTCATGTTCCTTCAATCTTTTCTCAATACTGCACCTAAATTCACCTATATATGATAGCATACAATCACAAAAAATTTGATATATGACATTACTTTTTTGCTTGACTTCTAAATATATTGGTAAACTTTTACAAGACTTTTTAGGATTTGGTGATAATACTATTGCTTCATCGTTTGATTTTGTAAATAGTATTAAAAATTTAATTATTGATGAAAATGATGTTATTGCTTCATTGGATGTTACAGAAATGTATGGATCTATTGATAGAATGAATTCCATAAAAATAATTGAACATGCATTAAAAAGTAAAAAAAATTGTAAATATACAATAAAATTTATCATTGATTCTTTAAAATTTTTTAATGATAACATTGTTGCATCTTTTAAAGGTCAATATTATAAAATGACCAAAGGTTGGCCTATGGGATTGCCTGTAGTTGCACAAGTTTGCAATTTCGTTTTATCTACATATGAGAGTAGTATTTTAAATATGTGTATTTTTGGAGATATTAAAATTTACAAAAGATATGTGGATGATGTTTTGTTTGTGGAAATACTAATAGTATAAATTTGCTTATAGAAGAATTAAATAAGTTGAATGGCTTGAAATGGACTATTGAAAAAGAACAGGATAAGAAGATTAACTATTTAGATTTAATGATCACAAGAGATAACAGTATATTAAATTATAAACTAATAATTAAGCCACTGCAAAAAAGAGGATATATAAATTGTAAATCAAAAGTACCAATGATGCATAAGTAGGCAAGTTTTAAATCTTTTTTGTTTCAGAATGAAAAATTATGTCGTTACCAAAGTGATAAACTAAAATATATTGAGATTTTTGCCAAGGAATTGATTGATGTCGGTTATAAAATGGAACAAATAAACAATACTTTATGTCAATTTAAAAAAAATTATGATAATTTAAAAGAAATGAAGATTAATAATAAAAAATGGATATCTATTCCATTTATTTCAAATCCACAAGTAAAATTTTTTAAGGATTTATATAAGAATGTGTTTAATGTTTCATTCTACATTCCAAACAATATTAATAAATTAGTCAATAATTCTAAGGACGTCATACCTGTCAAGCAAAAAAGTAATGTCATATATCAAATTTTTTGTGATTGTATGCTATCATATATAGGTGAATCTAGGTGCAGTATTGAGAAAAGATTGAAGGAACATGAATTATTATATAAGCGTGTAAAAAAATAATAATGGTGATTTAATATCTTCTTCAGTTTTCTTTGTTCATGGAAAAGCAAGTAAATATAAATTTAAATTTAATTTTGAAAATGTGAAAATTTTTCATAAAGAGAGAAACCATAGTAAAGGAAAAATTAAAGAAGCAATTTTTATAAACAGGAATAAAACGCATTTAATAAATCGACAGGCTTCTAACATTAAAATACGAGATTCGTGGAATTTGAATTGATGATGTTTGCTTCCGCTTTTGGTTTTTGAATTTAATGGCAGTTGAGGCAGGTTAGAAAGTAACCAAAAGTACTTCTGTGGACTTTAAGATTGTTTGTAATTGTTTATAAACCATTAAAAATATTATTTCAATTATAATTATCTATATATATATATAAATTAATATTTTTGAGAATAAACCATGAATTATTTTGCATTACAATCCGATATTTCAATGGACTAGCAACTGCCATTATCAAAGTTAACTTTTGAAAAAAAAATCGTTAGATCTCAAACAATAACATGACTCAGTGCGAGATGAGAAATGAGATTCAACTTGAAGTAGTTCAGCATTCACAATATGAGGCTTATCAAAATGTTTATTTCCCTCGGTTTTTTCACCTATTAATTTTAAGTTAATATTAGATGAAATGAGAGGTTTCCACATAGCTGGAATACATTGTGCTTTGTCAACCCTATTTAAACCAGTAGGTCTTTTTAATATTTTAATTGACATGGTTCTTAAATCATATCTTTCCAAATTAGCAAGTATTTTTGTATTGTCAAAATCAGGTTTGTGACCAATTTCTAAAAAATGGGAAGTAAAAACTGATGTGCTAATTTTTTGATTAAAAACATTTTTATGTTCCTTAATTCTGACATTTATTTGTCTATTAGACTGAGCCACATAGATTCTTGAGCACTGCAAACATGGAATTTCAGAAAATCCTTGCTGTTCCAAAAATATTCTGTCTTTAGGTTTATATAAAAAAGTCACCATTTTTTTTCCAGTAGAAAAAGTAGTCTTTATATTAAAACAAGATAGTCTTCTACTGATTTTATTAGTAACCACTTTAATATAAGGTAAAATTACTATATTAAAAGAGGAATTGTCAATTCTAGCCTCTTTTTTCTTTTCAGCATTAATGTTATGTAAAGCCTTACATATGATGTTCTTATTATAATTATTAGAAAGTATAATAGTTTTTGTAAGTTCTATTTCTTGAGTAAGATGTTTGTTATCAGATAAATTATAAGCTCTAGTCAAAAGATTTTTTACTACAGAAAAAATTTGTGCAGATGATGATGAGAATTAAAATTAAGATATCTGTTTGTATGGGTGGATTTTCTGAAAACTGATATTGATAATGTTTCATTACATTTTCTTGCAATTAAAACATCTAGAAAAGAAAGTCATCTGTTATTTTCCACTTCCATAATAAATTTAATATTTGGTTGCCAATTATTTATAAAGCAAAAAAAAGAATTTAAGGCATCAATGCCATGAGGCCATATGACAAATGTATCATCCACATATTTAAGCCAAATAGAAGGTTTTTTAGTAGCTGCACATAATAAAATCTTATATTTGGCTTAGATATATGGATGATACATTTGTCATAATGTTTCATGGCATTGATGCCTTAAATTATTTTTTTGTTTTTATAAATAATTGGTATCCAAATATTAAATTTACTATGGAAGTGTAAAATAACAAATCACTTTATTTTCTAGATATTTTAATTGCAAGAAAATGTGATGAAACATTATCAATATCAGTTTACAGAAAATCCACCCATACAAACAGATATCTTAATTTTAATTCTCATTATCATCCTGCACAAATTTTTTCTGTAGCAAAAATCTTTTGACTAGAGCTTATAATTTATCTGATAAAGAACATCTTACTCAAGAAACAGAACTTACAAAAAAATTCTACTTTCTAATAATTATAATAAAAACATCATATGTAAGGCTTTACATAACATTAATACTAAAAAAAGAGGATAGAATTGACAATTGCTTTTTTAATAGAGTAATTTTGCCTTATATTAATGGGGTTACTAATAAAATCAGTAGAAGACTATTTTGTTTTAATGTAAAGACTACTTTTTCTACTGGAAAAAAAATTGGTGATTTTTTTATATGAACCTAAAGACAGAATATTTTTGGAACACCAAGGAGTTTATGAAATTCCATGTTTGCAGTGCTCAAGAAGCTATATGGGTCAGTCTAATAGATGAATAAATGTCAGAATTAAGAAACATAGAAATGCTTTTAATCAAAAAACTAGCACATCAGTTTTTACTTCCCATTTTTTTAGAAATTGGTCACAAACCTCCTTTTGACAATACAAAAACACTTGCTAATTTGGAAAGATATGATTTAAGAACCATTCAAGAGTCAAGTGAAATATTAAAGAGACCTACTGCTTTAAATAGGGCTGACGAAGCACGACATATTCCAGCTATGTGGAAACCTGTCATTTTATCTAATGTTAATTTAAAATTAATAGGTGAAAAAACTGAGGGAAATAAACATTTTGATAAGCCTCATATTGTGAATGCTGAATTTCTTTAAGTTGAATCTCATTTCTCATCTCGCACTGAGTCACGTTATTGTTTCAAATCTAACGATTTTTCTTTCAAAAGTTAACCTTGATAATGGCGGTTGCTAGTTCGTCAAAATATCGGATTGTAATGCAAAATAATACACGGTTTATTCCTAAAAATATTAATTTATCTACATCATAAATCGTGAAAACATTATATATATATATGGAATAAATGTTGTTATATCTATTGACATTCTAACTCCAATTAAAAATAAATTCAGAAAAATAAATATTCTCTTTTGATCTCCAAACAATCACATTCTACTGATGTTTTCTAAAAATAAAAATCATATATATATATATATATATATTATCCATTATATATATATATATATATATAATGGATAATAATTGTGATTCTTGTTATTATAACTAAATACATGCTAATTTCACTAATCATTATATTATAAAAAAAAATTCAATAGTGAATATTTGAAAGTGAAATACTTGGATTTTGTAAAATCAAAACAAATATAAGATTTCATCTATTAATACTTTCTTCTTATAAAAATTATTGAAGTTGATACTATCAAATTTTTGTGAAGAAAAGAGGAAGTAATTATGGAACACTTTTAATTATGTGATCCATGATTATAGTCCTATTGTGGCATAATATATAATCTCTCATTCCCAAAGCTTTTTTTTGAATATACTAAATAAAAACTACTATAGAATAAGAAGAATGCTGAACATATACAAAGTCATTTGAAGATCGGTCTCATAAAGAGTGGTACCATTATAAATATATTTTGTTTTTCACATATGTGCTATTTTGGTAAAATTATTTAACTTTTAAATATGTAACCATTATGTAATAACAATTGTTTTTTTCTTATTGTACATGTAACTATTTTCAAATTATAATTGTATTCATCAAAAATGTAATAAAATTATCGATTTATGTAAACATTTGCCAATATACTCATTGAATGTAATATTAATAAAGTTTACTATAAAACTAAAATATGGTATAATTTGATTTATATAAAAAAATACATTAACCACATAATTAAGATTGTAAACATTTGTTTAAAGTGTAAGATTTTGTTACTTCTGGAATAAATCAAAAATATATATTTCTATGATTTAAGTTTAAATACTAAGAATGAATAGTTTTTGAGATGAAAGATCACTATGCTAAATCTTTATAGTTGAGTGGCTGATTAATAATAGATTATAATAAGAAAATCAGATTAAGTTTTCTAATAAAATCGGAGATTAAAAAGCAATAGATTAATAATTTTAATAGTATTTTGTCATCAGACACAAACATTTGAACGATTGAAATAACACCTATTAAAATTAAAAAAACAATTAGATTTTATATAGTTCTACATTATGAACCAACGCCAAATTCTGAAGTTATATATGGGTATAATAATAATAATAATAATAATAATAATAATAATAATAGTAGTAGTAGTAGTAGTAGTAGTAGTAGTAGTAGCAGTAATAATAATAATAATAATAATAATAATAATAATAATAATAATAATAATAATAATAATAATAATAATAATAATAATAATAATAATAATAATAATAATAATAATAATAATAATAATAATAATAATAATAATAATAATAATAATAATAATAATAATAATAATAATAATAATAATAATAATAATGTGGCTGGATGTCTTCTGGGGTTATTACCCAATACGAATGCACACCTAGAGCACCAAAGTGCATATAAAACAAACATTGAGGCCCTTATGGCTGGTACAGACCTACCTTTGTAAGTTGACATAATTTGTATCATTGTAGTGTTTTGTTTTCTATATTTCCCCTGCAGAATGCATCTAGTCTGCTCCATGGCCTTGCAGTTAAAAATTATATGCTGTAAAGTCTCCTCAGCCATATGGCAAAGGCCACAGAAAGGATCACCTGACCTGTACATTCTTCTGTGATGTAAAAAATATTTAGTAGAGAAAGCATTCAAATTCATTTTGATTATAAAATCTAGGAACTTAGGTTCTAGTTGCCATCTTTTGTATTCCTTGATCAGATATTTGTTTCCTATTTCTAGTATTGATGGGATCTCCTTATTGAGATTATTTTGATGTATAAACTTATATATTTCACAATATTTATACTTTTGTTCAAATTGATCCGGGATTGTTTTTTCTCTCCTGCATTGGTAGATGGTGACTGCCAAAAAACAATCTTTTGGAGGAAGCCTATCTGAAGGTGTTATCTGCTCTAAGTGTCTTAATTTAGGAAATTGAGCGAGTATAGCAATTATAATATTCCTTGTTTTTGATGTTTGAAATATTTGTAAGCTATGCAACTCCAGTCCATTTGCTATAAGAGGGCGATTGAGTTTTGCCATTAAAATTGCCACTGTCTTTTTCCCCCAGATGAGCTTGCAACATATGGAATCAATGGATGCCATAAATTTAAGTTAATGAAAATTCAAGTTAGAGACAATTAGATCACCAGCAGGATATTTATGCAGCTACTTGGTTCCTGCTCAGACAAACAGAAAAGTTATAAATAATGGACAATCCAGTATATTATATGTAGACAAGAACTATGGTTTAAGCTCATCTAAATTGAAAAAGAACTCTATCAAAATGACAATGTAAATGTTAAAATTTATTATCAACTTGTAGCAGTTAATTTATTATGTAGCCACTAATGTTGTATTCTTTTGAGACAATAAAGGCCTTTTGAAACATCATCATCATCATCACCATCATCATCATCATTATCATAATAATAATAATAATAATAATTTACTAAGGCTGTAACCTTAGAAATAAGCGTCTGAAAAATACGAAGGTAGGGACCTCTATAGGTCTTAAAACACAAGCTTACGCTATGAAGAAAAGAGAGAATCCTTCTTTACTTTAACCTACTTTTATATATAAATAGGTGAAGCTGAAGTGTTTTGATCTAAGAGTGTGAAGCTATTCAATACTTCACTAATTAAGTCCACAATTCTTATAATACATTAATACTCGCGAAATCTTACAATTTACTACGAGTCAATGAAAAGATCTTATAGTAAGAAATCTGTTACAATAATTTAAAGTTGTATTTATAAATTTTTATTAAACGCCCATTATTATATTAAGTAATAATTTACTAAGGCTGTAACCTTAGAAATAAGCGTCTGAAAAATGCGTATTTCTTAAGGTTGCAGCCTTAGTAAATTATTACTTAATATAATAATGGGTGTTTAATAAAAAATTATAATAATAATAATAATAATAATAATATCGAAAAGAATGTTGTTGACTGGGGTTATAATAGTTTTAGAAGATGAAGACAAAATCATTCCTTCATGCATAATATTTAAGCAGGGTAATTAAAGCCAATTAAAGATTCCTAATTTTTTAGGTGAATAAATGAAAGAAATAATCATGAATAATGATTTATTGTTTTTCTATTCAAGTTTTTTTGAGAGACGATTTTATTGATAAAGCTATTTCTTCAACTGAAAAAAGCTTCTTCTTACATCATATTGCTTATTAGTGAGTTATTTGGTGAAGTTATCTTGCAATATTATATCAGAAATTTTGTTTCTTCAAAAAATTTACTAATTCTCAATCTCTGTCAATTTTTCAGATTATATAGCATTATTCAAGTGCCGTATCAAAGTTGATAAGATTTATGCAAATTTAAGATCATGTTGTTAAAAAAGATCTCTTGTTTGTCCAAATACTGTTGTAACTTGCTGATAAGTTAACTATTATTTAAAAAGGAATTACATTTTTTCTTATAATCGATTAAAAAAACTTTATGATATAGAAGTTTTAACAAAAGTCATTGGTTTGATTTAGATAATATCCATATCATCATCATTTTGTCAATAACTTTTAAAAATTATAATCATTGTTTAAAGTTTAAAAGCTTAATTTGAACCATAAATACAATTTGCTTTATTCAGTTTCAGGCATTTTGACTAATGAACAGTTTTATTTTAGATGCATTTTAAAAACGTCTATAATTATTTATTTCAATTGAATATCACAATCGCAAACATTTAAAGAAACATTAATGTAAAAATAAACGTGAAGTGATTATTTTTATGTTGCAAAAAATCAACATGCACTTAAATTATCAATTGACAAAGAATGCTTATTGACGGTTTTTTTTAAAGATTCTAGTTCGCTTAAAATCTGTAGAAAATTTTATGGCTATTGTATGCAGTTAACACAGAAACTTGGACCTCACTCTCTCTTTATGCATATATTTTATACTTATCACATAAGATAGAGATGTATCATTTACTACCTCCTTGTTTATGATGATAACTGAATATTTTTCTGTCACATCACATTAATATCAGGCAGGATTGATTTTTACCCACTTTGAGCATTCTCTCAAATCCTTTTTTTTTCATGAAGAAATCTCTTAAATCCATGATATCATATTTATCTATTAGCACCTTTTTAAACATTTTATGTTGGAATTATTTTGCTTAACTATCGATTTGATAAAGAATTCACCGTACTTTGTTCTATGATTGAGTAAAATAGTAGCCAAGTTTTATTGGTTTGAATATGGTAAGCTTTTTAAAATTATTTTTGATAAATTGGCCAATTATTATTTGAATAAATAATTTTAATGTATAAAGAGTGACAATATTTTTTTTATCATTTTACTAATAAAGTCTTTTAAAATTTATTATACTTTATAAAAGTTATGATGTTAGACAAAATAATTTCTGCTTTAATTCTTATTTTTAGATTAATATTATGATCAGTGATTTCATAGAAAGTAAGCTATTGTTTTAGCTGTATCGGTTGTAATTTTTTCAATGGTTTTTTCTTTACTTGATTGCAAAAACTTGAACTAAAATGTTTTTGAATGTCTTTAATTGTAAAATACCTAGATGTTAGCATCTATCAATAAAAAGGCAAAAATTTAATTTGTATGAATCAAATGAATGTATTTTTTTTAACTTGAAACCTAATTGTAATACAATGCATATTTCAATTCTGATGGGAGATAGATATAATTTCTTGCAGTATTGAGCTTCCATGGTTATTACAGGTGTAAAAAATAAGTATGTTTACACATTTTAGAAATCAACTTAACAATGTATTGTTCTTAGTACCAAAAGCATTATTTTTATTTACTCAAAATACAATGAAGCTGTGCCATGTGCTATATCAATATACATTACTTCAATTATATGTTATCCAAAAAATATAAATATACAAAAAATATAAAACACTAAAATTTCATAATTTTAATAAATTGTTCATTGTTTTATATTTCAGAGTACTTTGTGCAATTGAGAAATTATGATTTTTTTGGATTACACTGAAACATATGCAATTAAATCATTATTTTTCTATTTTTTAAAATTTTGTTGTACATTTCTTATAATAAAATGTGTTTAAGTGTAAAGTTGAAAGTTTTATGAAAGTAAAAAAAAATATAAAATATTACTTCTTAAGCTATAAAGTGAAAGTTGACAATTTACTAGTAAAAGAAAAAATAAATTGTAAAAGTTTGTTGCATTGCATTGGAGCTTAATGTTTATAGAATTTAAAAGTAAATATTAAATGAATAATGGAAAGTAGGGGTAATCATACACATTTCAAAGATGATAATGATTTAAAAACATCAAAACAATTGTTAATAAGAATGGTATTGTTTTCATAAGGGAAAAAAATACTGCATAAAAAATATATCATCAAGAGTATGATTAATTACAATGAATGTCTCATGATTTGCTATTAATTTTATTTAAAAAATGAAGATAGGTATGATAACAATTTTATCATTTTTATGTTTGAGATAATGTGAATTAGTGAAACCACACACAATAAGTGGGCATGTGAATGTGATCTTCCAATTTATTATTAAGAAATACATTATTATTTTCTAAATTTTGTTTTTCTATACATTATTTAATGTAAAAAGTATTTCTATTGCAGTCATGTACATGATAAATGTGCAGTTCACATGCAGTTCAATGAAAACAAGAACTATTATGCTTCATGGATGACATATATAAGATAGGCTTGGGAAAAAATATAGTAATTATTTTGGGTCTCCAATATATAATGAGATTGGCAATACAAAGCTATATGATCAGGTATATATGGCAAGATAGTCAAATTTGGGTATAAATATGACTGGAGACATCTAATACATACCTTCTCTGCTTTAAAAAAGTAATTATTTTAATATTTAAAATATATAAAAATATCTAAAGCACTAATCATTTTTACATTAATGGCCTTTTTTGACATTAGCATTACAATTCTGTATACTTGGTTACTACTATGAAAATGTTTTCTATCACAAACATCTTAGGCTACAGAAGAAAGATGGGTATCTAGTATTATCACAAAAGATTTCTTTGGCTTAGAATTAAATTTCTTTGAACTTTACCATGAAATGCTTTTCTGTATTTATGAAATGTGGGTGATACTTTGATTTTTACTGTCATATATGTAAATTTCAGTGGTTTAGCTTTGTATTACATCTGAAATGATAATGAAAAAAGAATTATCATTTTAATTGCAATAGCCTGACAATTTTTGTAATGATCATTAAATGGAGCTTACCAATAGCTCTAATCAAGCTTTGTTTTATAAGTGCCAAAAGAAAAAGAATTCAAAATCTCTATCATTAAATACCTATCTCCAGACCAATTGGTTTTGAGCTTATGGCTTACCCCAGTGAAGTGCTGGAACTCTAGAAACTAGATCCAAAATACTAACTCAAAAGTCAGCAATTATAAAACATGTTTCAATCAATTTGAAAGTCTGAACTTTTCAGACATGTAAATGTCTTCAAATCCAGCTTTGCAAACCAGATAGCTATATGGATCTGAATTCAGATCAGTTTCACCATATAGTAATAGCCTCTGCAATATAGCATCACAAAAGCCTTCAAAGGTACACTTATAATAATTAATAAAACAAGTCATAAATTCCGTAACTTTCTTTTAAGCTTGTATTTAAATGATCACTAGATGGAGATTACCAACAGCTCTAATCAAACTTTATTTATATATATATATATATATATATATATATATATATATATATATATATATATATATATATATATATATATATATATATATATATATATATAATATAATACTAAATAACATAGCATGTTTACAAATATATGTAATCTAGACAGAAGCAACTCTCTTTTACACATGCTCTGGTTAATATTCTTCATTAACAAATATTTTTAAAATATGAATGGCCAACCATATTTAAATAAAAAAAATTGAGGCAGCACCATATTGATCCTAAGGACTCATATTTCAGAGTTCAGTACTCTACTACTATGCTCAACACATTGATTTATTTACAAGTAAAGTATAATTTTTAAAATTCTATAGATGGACAATGCTGATTATTCTAAGTGCATTTGTGAGAATTATTTTTGCTTCCATCTAAATTATATATATATATACACACACACACATATATATATATTATAATTCGATGTCTGTATTTCTTCAAATCAATATACATAATCTTACAATTGAATATTTATAATACAGTAATTATATATATATATATATATATATATATATATATATATAAAGTATAACTAAAAATTTAATCACTTAGAAATGCTTTTGACTATTCTTTTAGTCTTTGTCAACTAACACTTTGAAAGGCTAACTTTCCCACAATTCTGTGATCTTAATATTTGTTGCCTGTCTGTTAATTAAGTCTTATACGGAATTGTGGAAAGGTTAGCCTTTCAAAGTGTTAGTTGACAAAGACAACAAGGATAGTCGAAAACACTCCTAAGTGGATAAAATTTTTAAAGTTATACTTTACATATATCTAATTACTTTATTATAAATATTCAATTATAAGATTACACACACACACACACACACACACACATATATATATATATATATATATATTATAACAGTAAATTTTTACTGAACACTCAAGTAAGTGAGCACAAATAAACATATACTGATTAATATACATTCAGATAAAAGTAACTAAATTCAAATATATACAATAATATTAATCTAATCTCTGTGATGAAGATGATGATGACTTATAACCTAGAACTGAAAGTTAAAATTATTGCCATTTGTCTAAAAAAAATTAATTTGTTTTTTCTATTTTTAATAAAAATAAAAATAAAGCTTTAAGGCTCCAAACTTTTAAATAAAAAAAATATTTTTGGAAATCTTAGTAACATGTGATCATTATCATTTATAAATTATTATCATTATCTCTTCATGTCCCCAATTGAATTTTATGATTTCTCAGAGTTTTGAATATTAATAGCATATAAGTTGCTAATAGAATTATATTTGGAGTGAGTTTGATAATAGCAAATACAAACTAAATTGATGGATAATAATAATAATAATAAAAATTACCAATTTATTAACAATACTAAATATAATAAATATAATGCCAAATAGTAAAGATAAAAAGATAATTCCTATTAAAGATATTTTAAGCATAAGTCTTTAGAATAATTATATTGATAATATCTTATCAGGTATAAAGTCTGAAAATTTGATCATCATGGTTTCTGCAGATATTATTTTACATTGTTTATGAATAAGTTCTAATTAGTTCATACAGGATGATAGTTATCCTTCTTGGGCATTGGTGATGTTAGATATAGGATACAATAGGTCTGGATAGGTTTTACTTCACAATCGACTTTTTTATGGCATGATTAAATAAGGCAATGGCTGGTTTTAACAAACTTCAGCATTATTTTCTGGATTTAATTGTATCACTTTGAGTGTTTTGACTGGTATGGTTGTTGGTTTCTCACCAAAAATACTAGATGGTCTTGTACTGGCCAATATCATCATTGCTGTGATAAATCTTAGTATTGAAGAATCTTTTTAACTTCAGGGTGTTTACCAAACAATAGTTTTATCAAAGCTAGTTACAAGATTTAGCATCTGTTTATTTATAACAACATACAATTTATATAGCATTTATATTTTACCCTTTCTCTAGGCTTCACAAATGCATTTCTATGATTATGATACTGCTTCAAAATATGTATGAAAGTCCCACCCTGAAACAGTTCATATATCTCACTTCCCAGTAAAACAATTTTCAAGCTTTCTAACTTGCATCTCCCAGTATTTATATAGAAACAACATGTTTATTGATAAACATATTCTTTATTCCATATATATATATATAATATATATATATATATATATATATATATATATATATATATATATATATATATATATATATATATATATATATGTGTGTGTGTGTGTGTGTGTGTAAAATAAATAAAATGTCCATTAATTAAAAATAAAATTGTAATTATAATTGAAATAATAAATTTAACAGTTTACAAACTATTACAATCAATCATTAAATCCGCAGAAGTACTTTTGGTTAATTTCTTAAACCTGCCTCAACTGCTATTAAATTCAAAATCAAAAGTGGAAGCAAACATCATCAATTCAAATACCATGAATCTTGTATTTTAATGTTAGAAGCTTGTAGATTTATTAAATGCATTTTATTCCTGGTTATAAAAAGTGCCTCTTTAATTTTTCTTTTACTATGGTTTCATATTTTCAAAATCAAATTTAAATTTGATCAAAAAAAAACATGTAAATATAAATTTAAATTTGATTTTGAAAATGTGAAAATTCTTCATGAAGAGAGAAACCATAGTAAAAAAAAAATTAAAGAGGCAATTTTTATAAACATTAAAATTCGAGATTTGTGGAATTTGAATTGATGACGTTTGCTTCCGCTTTTGTTTTTGAATTTAATGGCAGTTGAGGCAGGTTTAAGAAATTAACCAAAAGTACTTCTGCAGATTTAAGGAATGTTTGTAATAGTTTGTAAACCTTTAAATGTATTATTTCAATTATAATATATATATGTGTGTGTGTGTGTATTTGGAGATATTAAAATTTACAAAAGATATGTGGATGATGTTTTTGTCTGTGGAAACACTAATAGTATAAATTTGCTTATAGAGGAATTAAATAAGTTGAATGGCTTGAAATGGACTATTGAAAAAGAACAGGACCATAAGATTAACTATTTAGATTTAATGATCACAAGAGATAACAGTATATTAAATTATAAACTAATAATTAAGCCATTGCAAAAAAGAGGATATATAAATTGTAAATCAAAAGTACCAATGATGCATAAGATGGCAAGTTTTAAATCTTTTTTGTTTCGGAATGAAAAATTATGTCATTATCAAAGTGATAAATTGAAAAATATTGAGATATTTGCCAAGGAATTGCTTGATATTGTTTATAAAATGGAACAAATAAACAATACTTTAAGTCAATTTAAAAAAATTATTATAATTTAAAAGAAATGAAGATTAATAATAAAAAATGGATATCTATTCCATTTATTTCAAATCCACAAGTAAAATTTTTTAAGGATTTATATAAGAATGTATTTAATGTTTCATTCTACGTTCCAAACAATATTAATAAATTAGTTAATAATTCTAAGGATGTCGTACCTGTCAAGCAAAAAAGTAATGTCATATATCAAATTTTTTGTGATTGTATGCTATCATATATAGATGAATCTAGGTGCAGCATTGAGAAAAGATTGAAGGAACACGAATTGTTATATAAGCATGTAAAAAATAAAAATAATGGTGATTTAATATCTTCTTCAGTTTTCTTCGATCATGAAAAAACATGTAAATATAAATTTAAATTTAATTTTGAAAATGTTAAAATTCTTCACGAAGAGAGAAACCATAGTAAAAGAAAAATTAAAGAGGCAATTTTTATAAATAGGAATAAAATGCATTTAATAAATCAACAAGCTTCTAACATTAAAATACGAGATTCGTGGAATTTGAATTGATGATGTTTGCTTCCGCTTTTAGTTTTTGAATTTAATGGCAGTTGAGACAGGTTAGAAAGTAACCGAAAGTACTCCTGTGGATTTAAAGATTGTTTGTAATTGTTTGTAAACCGTTAAAAATATTATTTCAATTATAATTACAATATTGTTTTTAATTAACGGATATTTTATTTATTTTATATATATATATACTTATTTATAATTATATATATATATATATATATATATATATATATATATATAATTAAAACAAGTTATAAATTTCATAACTTGCTTTTAAGCTTACATTTTATGATCACTAGATGGAGCGTACCAATAGCTCTAAACAAGCTTTGTTTTTATAAGTGCCAAAATATATAGAATTCTAAATCTCTATTGTTATCTCTACCTCCAGACCAATTGATTTTGAGCTTATGGTTCATCTCAGTGGAGGACTGGTAGTCTAGAAATTCCAGCTCTCCACTGAGGTGAGTCATAAGCTCAAAACCAATTGGTCTGGAGGTAGGAATAACGATAGAGATTTTGAGCTCTATCTCTTTCAGCATTTATAAAAACAAAGCTTGTTTAAAGATATTGATAATCTCCATCTAGTGATCATATATATATTCTCTTGATTCTTTTTTTTTATTTATGATGGCAATAGGAAAAATTAAAAAAAATATTACATGTTTAGATTTGCCTTTCAATTTATTATAAGAATAGGTAAATTATTTATTAAAAATACCATTCTGAAGACAAAGTAGAAAATCACAAAATAGTTTATTTTTTATAAATTATGCAATTCAAATTATTGCGTGCATCAAAACGATTTTTTCCTTTTTTTACATAGTACATGTTATATAATGTTATTGTTTTCAACTTTGCATAGTGCACAGTTTTTATAAAATATTTATTAATATTATATAAAAAAAATATATAAACTTATTTTATTTTTTTTAATTGCCTAAACGAATATTCTTGAGTGACATATATTTTATATTCAGTACATACACACATATCCCACAGAAATTTATACATTTATTACACAATTTATAAAAAAAATTATTAAACACTTTTTGATCATGCAGATTTGTAATTAAATTCATTTGAACTAGTAATGGATTTGTTCTGTTACAATTATTTGCTTTATTTACTAATAAAAAAAATTGTTATTGTGTTTCTTTGTCCCAAGAACTATTCAAAAAGTTTTATTTTATGATATGACCAGAATGGATTCTATAGACATATTTTATATTAATAAATACCCATATAAATAAACATAATAAAAGTATGGTATTTTTAAATATGCATACATTTATGGGTATATTGAAATGTACAAATTAATGAAGAAAAAAAGAACTTTAAAGAATAATCATGTGATTAAAAAATCTTACTCAATATTTATAGTGATATTTTACAAAAAAAAAAAAAAAGAACCAATATTTAATTTAATTCATTAACTGTCACCGATAATAACAAAGTTAAAATTAAAGAGTGTGAAGCATTTTTTTATGAATATAGCAAAAACAAAATGAATCAAAACTGAAACTGTATCTAAAAATTAATAAAACCAATATAGTTTCGTTTCCTGGTTAAGTTCAATAGAATGTAAAACTGAGAACTGTTTTAAAATTGTTTACAATTACACATAAATTTCAGAGATTTATTTAAAACAACTATTATTCAGATTATGGCCAAGTTTATTTATATTATATTATTCTTATTTTTTTGTAAAAATGCCTCTATTTTACACTCCTTAGTACAAATTAAAGGTACGTAACTCGCTTTAGATTCTCCATCTTTCAAAAATTTCTCCAGCTCATTAATATCAAAAATTCACGTATCTTTCTATATTTATTAGCTTTTAAATGTTTTGAGTTTTTTTCTCGATTATTTAGCTATTTATTTGTAAAAAAATAATAAAAGATTTAGATATGTTGAACGATATATATCTATAAAGAAAAAATATTTAAACCCGTAATAAAATATAAAATAATATTACAGATGATTATATACATCATTATTAAATAAGGATAATAAACTTCAAAAAATTGCTAAGCCAAGGTGTTGTATTTTTGTCGAGTCCTCCTCGCATCTATCATATGTCATATATTTCTTACTTTATTGATAAACTTTAATTATAGTCTATAATGTAAATGTACAGTACTTTTCAACAAACATGTACACACATGTATATATACCTATCACTTTTTATAATAATTCATAGTTTGATTAAGAGTCTATCTATCTATCTATCTATCTATCTATCTATCTATCTATCTATCTATCTATCTATCTATCTATCTATCTATCTATCTATCTATCTATCTATCTATCTATCTATCTATCTATCTATCTATCTATCTATCTATCTATCTATCTATCTATCTATCTATCTATCTATCTATCTATCTATCTATCTATCTATCTCTCTCTCTCTCTCTCTCTCTCTCTCTCTATGTTTTCACCGTTATATGATGTAAATAATAATAATTTTTGGGTTAAACCTACTGTTAGTTTTGATTAATTCCCAACGTTTTGAGAAAATAGCATCCACCATTATAAAGGCTAACTTTTCAAAGAAAATACTAGATCTCAAATAGTAATGGGATTGAGTGTAAAGTAAAAAATAAGCTTGATCGTAAATACTCTACTACTTCACACTCAATCACATTCTTTACCTCACACTCAATCTCATTACTAAACGTTTTTCTTTAAAAAATTAACCATGACAATGACAGATGCTATTTCATAAAAATGTTAGGAATTAATCAAAACTAACACACTGTTTAACTCAAAAACTATTTTATTTACATGTCAGTTTTATACAAAATCTTTACCAATATAATTACAACTCATCTACAGAGAACATTGGTTTCCACCAACCAAGAGACCAAGCTGGATTTAAAAGGGGTTTCAGTACCAAAGATCATATCAAGGTCTTGAGAGAAGTTATAGAAAGGACAGATGAATATGAGTTGCCACTATGCTTTGTATTTCTAGTTTATGAAAAGGCATTTGATTCTATAAACCTTTCTTCAGTGATTAAAGCATTGGATCATGAAGATATAGATCCAGGATATTGTCATATTTAAACAAAATTTATAAAATGCAATAGCAACAATTAGATTACAGAATGATACTAGGAAAGTCAACATTGAAAAGGGTGTAAAACAGAGTGACTCCATATCTCCAAAACTTTTTACAGCAGTGCTGCAAAAAGTATTTTGTGGATTAAAATGAGAAGCTAAAAGAGAGAAAGTAAATGGAAATTATTTAAGTCATTTAGATTTTGCAGATGATGTAGTTGTTTTTTTAAATATTGTTTTAGAGCTGCAGAAATGTTGCAGGAGTTATCAGATGAAAGTAGGAAAGTAGGACTAAATATAAATGTTAAAAAGACTAAAGTAATGTTTAATGGATTTTTTCAAAATTATGAAAATAAAGATTGATTATAATGAGTTAGAAAAAGTTAACAGTTACACATATGTTGGTCAGATTATTAATACAGATGGAAACATAAGATGAAATTAATCATAGAATTAAACCTGGTTGGAGTGCTTTTGGTAGAAATAATTTGTTACTAAAAGGAAATATGCCTATGTGTTTGGAAAGGAAGATTTTTAATAAATGTGTTTTACCAGTTCTTACTTCTGGGTCTGAGACTTGAACACTCAATAGAAAAGCAATTCAGAGACTTCAGACCACTCAAAAAATTATGGAGAGATGCATGTTTGGAGTAACAAGAAGAGATCCAAAATGTAACATATGGCAAGAGATCAACAGGTGTTACTGATCTCATTAAAAAAAATTAAAAGACTGAAGTGGAGTTGGACTGGACACATTGCTAGAAGGATGATAATAGATGGACAATTGAAATCTTAAACAGAATTGCAAGGAATTGTAAAAGATTCAGAAAGAGACAACATGTGACATGGATGGATGAAATAAGAAAGTGTGTAGGGGTGATGTGGAGACAAGAAGCTAAATATCGCAGAAGATGGAGTGAATTTGGACAGACTTTCATTCTGCAGTGGATTGATAATCGTTGATGATGATGATATTGTACCGCTAATGAACAGCATTACATATTCGTAATCTTTATTAAAAAATTAAAACAAAAATAAATTATAAGTGGCTTAAAGATTTATTTTTTTAAACAAAAATTTAAAAAATAAAAATACTGCTTCATATTTTTCTTTTAGAATAAAACTTCTTAGCAGGAGGGGGGGGGGAGAAATGTATAATAGAATTAAAGAAAACTTAAAACTGTTTTTCTCTCTCCTTTTGTAAAGAAAACTTTCATAATGTATAAAATAAGCCAATGTAAAGTCGGACTAAAATTTAGTCTGCACAAATAAAGTGTTTGTAATACTTTGAAAAATGTAATTAATTAGTTATAAGACTACTGATTAAATTATATTAATTTAAAAAAAAAAACACTAATCTATCTTATCAAGGTCATTTACATGAATCTGAACAGATTAAGATTAAGGCAAATGAAAAATCAATTAATTAAAGAAATGTAAAATTAATTAAAAGACAGATTTCAAATTAAGATCAAAATTAAAATAACGATAAGAAACTAAAGCAATAGAAAAGAAAAAACTACATAAAGTCACTCCCTCTATCGTTATATAGTCTGGTTTGTGATATACAGACTGGTCTGCATTTTGTGATTAAGTTATTCCATTCATCCATTTGTTATTAGTCCGGAGTTAGGGTTTTTTCTAAAGAATGCAGAATATTCAGAAATTCTAAATGCAGTAGTAAGCCAATCATTACTGCTATGGTCAGCATTAATAGAAAGGCTGCATAAGCCATGGATGCATTGACAGGGCTTCATTCTCCAAGCCTTCAGCAACCAACTGTGATTGCCTGAACCAACATGTGAAACAAATACCTAGATAGTGAATTCATGTTGCTGTTAATCTCTCTCTCCCATTGTTGATCCAAAGAAAGGGAGACAAGATCTGGAACCATCGATAAAGACCAAAAAAGCCAACCAGTTGGAAACTTATCATCATGAAAATCTATGTAAAGATAATTTTAAATGGCTATGTATGCACTTAGTTTAAATGAAATGAACTTTAATTAACAGACTATTATAACTATAGCCTAAAGTCATTCATATATTTCTTATGCAAAAAATTTATTGTATTGTTTTATATTATATTAAATATACTTGTGTGTAAATAATTAAATATTAATATTTGCTTTAGTTGTTATTTTGTCTATTTTCTCTTTTTCTCTTGTTACCAGTAGTTTAATGTAGAGTTATTTTATGTGTTAAGTAAATATGCTGGGCCCTGAAACAGAGTGTGAACTAATCATGGGATACTTCAAGTGTCATCCAATGCATGCTGATTATATAATTTATGATTGGGTGGCACCTGAGATTGATCCTCAAAACAAAATGCTTTGGATGGCAAGGGTTTGAATGTAGTAACTGAGGTGGGCCACCATCTGAAAATGAGATGAGTTATGCTTTGCATAGCTCGATCTATCTGTGGGTATTGGTTGATGACTCTGCTATTGATGGTATTCTCACCTCTGCTTGAAGGGCTGGTATGCTCACATAATATTAAAATATAAAATTTAAAATTATGTTAAATAAGATTTAAACTCAATTAAACAACTTCTGTTAAACAGACCTGGTTCAATATATATATATATATATATATATATATATATATATATATATATATATATATATATATATATATATATATATATATATATATATATATATATATATATATATATATATTGTAACAATAAAAATATACACTTAAGTTGAACATCATTTGTAACTGAATAAAAATATGGGTTATACTGTACCTTTAGCCATAATCTAATAATTGATGACCATTTACAAGAGCATAAAAATATGAACCAAGGAAGAACAATCCTAATTTAATAATGTCTGTGAATTATAGCATCATTTGTAACAGAATGAAAATAATAAACTAAAATGAATATCAATCAATGAATAACAATCTAACAGTTAAGTCAATCAAACAATGATAATAATCTTTGTTGTAATGTCATAGATTCAAACAGCATTTAGAATGGATAGAAAATAATTAAAATAATTATTTGAAGCATCTTAAATTATGAGCATTATTTACAATAGATTAAAGATAAAGCAATAAATCTAATTATCACTATCTTATAAAGAATTTTACATGCCTATTATATAATTTGCTTATAATATGATAAAAATAATGACAAAGAACTAGATAGATAAATCTTGATATTCTTTTTGAATCAAAACACTGTTTATAATAATGCTAACTTATACTAAAAGTGAATGTTATTTATATTTATATTTAAATGAAATAATTCATAAATGGATGAGATAATAAATTTAATATGCTCTATAAATCTAAAATGTCAATAATATTTAAATAAATAAATAACTCAATAATTAATTTCTAATTAGAACTAAATAAAATAAAATAACTTATCCATGCTATTCCACCTATGTTAATATGCTCTTATTAGTTAATTAAATCAACTATAATAAGTCTAAATACTCACTATTAATATGAAATCAATTAACCTAACATAACTCTCCACTTTTACTAACTTATAACACTATAAAATAAAATCTTCTTATTAGATAACATTAAAATTTATAATATCCAATCACATTTATATATAAAATAAAGATAGATTTCTATTTGATGCTTATTCAAACACAATTGCTAAAATCATATCCAATTACTTTTAAATTTAATAAAGCTAAATTGTTTAAAAATTTTAGACCACAATTATCAAAACACATGAAAGATTATTAATGTTTATTCTAATCAAATATTATTACTAAAATTTAATATTTAAATTAAATTTATGATCTACATCAATGAACTTTAGACATAATTAAAACAAATCATTCTAATTTGTAACAGAATAAAATATATTACTAATTATATACCAGCTCTATAACTGAATAAAATTATAATTTTATGGATATATACTGATTTAATATAATATTCATTTTTATCAATAATGATTTAAAATAAAATAGTGAACATTTAATTGCAATTATTTTTACACATCTTCAATAATTATTATATTTTTACCTTTATCAATCATCGGGTCAAATTGTATGTAATTTCTATCTTAATATAATTGTTACTTCTTACTAACAAAATAATCATAATAAGTTTCTAATTACTTATTAAATATTTAATAATGTCAAATCAATTAATTTATTGCTATATAAAAATCTATATCTGGTCAGATAATAAACATTAAATTCAATACAAAAAAATTATGTGTAATTATGCTCTCTTACCCATTCTGTAGTTGAATTTTCAAACTATTTTGTATCTACTGCTAATGAATTATGTAATATAGACTATTCATGAACTGTATGTTATCAAAGTACCATTAGTAATAAATTTGCATTGTAAAATTAAATGATAACAAACAAGTTTACTTGTTTTAAATTAATTTAAAATTTATAAACATATGTGCATAAATTAAAATCTAAAATATATATATGGTGAAGAAACATTTAAAATATATACTTATGATCTGACAATGCTTTATGCAATAGGTTTTCAATTGGAATTAATTTTTTAAAATTAAGTACATGATTGTACATCGAACTTCACTTATAAAATGGTAAGACTACAATGTATGTCTGTGTAATACAGACATGTTGTAATACATATGCACTTTTCAGAATATAAGAGAATCAATGATATTCTTAATGTTAATATAAAAAATATAGTTAACAGAAATAAAATTATGATAAAGATGAATCTACCTATTCCTTCACATTGTTCTAAGAGAATAAAATAAAAATAAATAATTGAGAGTAATTTACTATTGAAGAATAAGAAGACAAATAATATTTTAAATTAAAATAATGATTATTAAGTTTTGAAATATAAATTTGAATTTAGAAAAAAACATAATGCTTTAATACTTTAAGCATGCAAATTAAATCTCTACTCAATATAAGTTATTCTACAATTTACAATATATACAATTATATACAAAAATAGTAATGGTAATGTATATTAACAAATAACATTAACAATTGTCAGTGGATCCAACATTTCCAAAATAGAACCATACTTCTAATGTCTATTTCTTAAACCACAATCTGACAATGTTATATTATTCCAGAAAAAATAGAAATGTCACAAAAAGCTATTAGATTTGAAATACACTTGGGTCTCATTTTATGCAGTAGATACGTTCCTCAGAAAATGTGCACAAAAGAAATCACACAAAAATAGACTTAACTAACATTGAAAAATGGGGGATAGTTACTGTAATTTTCAAAACTTGCATAAAAGCAAAGCAACAATGTAAAATTACTTTAAAATTCGCACACAAAAATTAAGGAAATAAAATATGACTAATAAAAAATTTCAAATTTGAAAAAAATTGATACAAGACAAACTTTTTTTATTTTTTTAGTAACTACAGTATTTAATTTTATTCAAAAAAATATTTTTATGTGTAATTTACAGTATTTTTCATTTTTTCATACATGTACAGTATTTTAATTATTATCACTATTTTATGATAAGTAAGTTCATTTGTGAACTAGTTAGACATCAGATTCATCACAAGAGGAAATACAACTAGTACCATCTTCATTTTTTTAATTGCTCTTATCATGGACTTGCCTAAACTAAATGTTTTCCAATCGCTGTTGATCCTTCCAATTGCACTAAGCGATCAAAAATTAAAATTTTTGTTTCCAAAGAAATTCATTTTCCTGGGTGTTTTTTCTTCTCTGTTACAGTAAACTAAAAGTTTAAAATAAAAATAAGAACTTAGACTTACGATAATAAAAAGACACTGACTCACCAACTGTTGGCCAAAATTTTATTAAAACTAACACTTAAAAATTAAATTATTATTTTTGTCTTTAAATTTTCAATTCCATTTAAAAATCAAATTTCATTGTTTTGCGTCACATTAATTTCAGATCATGTTATGTAAATTTTAAATTGTTAATTATAATTAAAAATCAGATTTTAATTTTCAAATTTAATTGTGTCCACAGCTATAACTCACCTTTTAAAAATAAACTTGCCATGAAATTATTAATTGATTAGTACTCTTTTTTTAAAAAGTAAAATTAGAAAGTGATTTAAAATGCAAAAAAAAAAACAAAACAAAAAAAAAACAACAACATGCATAATATAAGCATCTATAATGTTTGAACAGATTTACAATATAACCTTGTAAAATTTAATGTGTGTAAATAAAATAGGGAAATCCTGATTTTAAGTGAATTATGAACTTCTTTATTGCATAAAATCTATTACAATACTATTATAAAGTGCTGAAAATATTGAAATTGTTAGAGAAAAGTCGAACTCCTGCAATGCACTATTACTTTAAATATGATGTGTGAGTGTGCAAAATTTATAATATTTAAAGTAATAGCACATTATTGGAGCTCGACTTCTGATCTAATAATTTTTATTGCATAAAAGAAAAAACATATACAAAGATATTAAGAAGAAACATGAACCGCATAAATAAATCTGCATAAAACGAGACCTGTGTGTACATTTTATTAATTCCAATAATTTCTAAATACCCAAATTATTTTTTCATTTAGCAGGTATTTTATCAATAACATTATCAGTGTACAAGCACTACTTTATGTCCATGATGATACAGTGTAAATATTCTTTCTTTTAACAAGTATTTGATTCATAAAACATTGCAAGTCAAAAGATGTTAGTTTCATTTATGACAATGTTATGGAAATTAAACTAATTTCTATGGACATTATCTTTGTGCATATTTTATGTTGGTAGAATTTAGACTCCATCTTTGAAAAGTAGATAATATCCCTTTCTAAAAGCAAATAAATATTCCCACGGCTTTTAAATGCTATGAATTAATTTCCATTCGTTCAATAAATCATCACCCACTTCATATCTTATTAATGGTAACTAATGATGGCCAAATAATCCTGCTATATCTTTAATAAATTCTTTCATAATAATATTCTACAGATTTGTAAATAAAAAATTCTTTCATAGTAAGAATGGAGAGATTTGAATGTCCCAATATAATAAAATATCTTAGAGAAAAATCAAAATTATAAAAAATATCTGTACACAACACTTCATGCAGATGGAATACTCATTTGTCAAGAACATTATTAATCCAGTTATGGATTAAATTTCAGAAGACTAATTCATGTCCAAGCCTAACATATTTTTCGCCAAAAATGCCAAAAAAAAAAAAAAAAAGGGGAATGCAAAAACAAATGCAGCAAAAAAGTTTCGTTATTCTATACAATATATAAATAAGAGTATCCTAAGTTATGTTGTGGTAAAATAAATAATGGCTTAGAAATTCACGATAATAATCAGTGAAAAAATGTATCCCAAGAGTAATAATCAACCTACCACGAAGGACTTAAAGAATCTTATCTTAATATAGTTAATATAAACAAGCAAAATAAACTACTTAAGCATCAGTTTAGATATCAATTACGAAGACAAAACAATATATTTTTTTAAAATATGTAAATTGATGATATCAAACAAAACTTATTCAAAAATTCCCATTAAAATAGGTCTTATAAAAATAGAGGATATGTAATAATTTGCCCAATGAATTAATTTCAGGCCAATATTAAAGGTAGAATGAATTGGAATAAAATGATAATAATTATCCAGTAAAAACTCTGCAGCCAATAATAAAAAAAAAACAATAAATCAATTAGAATGAAAACATTTAAACATCCATCTCTACACAGGAGATATCACCAAATATATAAAAGCCATCTTTCAGATCTATGATAATCAAACTTTTTTTACTTAGACGGAGAAACAGCTTAATGTTAAAAAGAAATAAATAAAATTTAAACATGCATCAGATAAATTTTTATGTAATGTTTTAAATTAAAAAAATAAATGCAATTAAAAAAAATTCTATGAAATTGAATAGTATGAGATTTTAATTTGGAAACAAATTTTACTGGAACTCAATGAAGTGGATAATCTATTATGAATTTTGTGATCTATATAATAAATATATTACTTCTAGAAAATGAATTTCTTATCAAGAAATGAAATGCAATCAATCTGTTATGTATTTATTGTTATTGTTGAATAATAAAATATATTTAAACACTTTATGTTTATATTTTAGATACATCAAACCTTTTTGACTCTTACATAGATCTTAATAAAACTTATCTGAGTAAATTTATAATAATTAATCCTATATATATTCTTTATGATACAAAAATAACTGTTCTGCATATACTAATGTAAAAAATTAGCAAGGTTGGGTTACTTATTATCATTTATAAGCTAAATTTTGCAAATTTACTAGATTTACCTTTAAAGTTAAGACATTAAATTAAGATGGGTTTTTGAACATGCAAAATGAATATTTAATTCTATGTATAAATTAAAATGTTTATATGAACACTTAAAACATTGAAAACAAAATTACATTTTATTACCAGTGATATTTTATTATTCAAGGCAACAGTTACAGATTGTTGATAGAAAGTACCTAACAATATATTTATTCTGATACAAGGCTAACTGCACTAAGAATTTAAAGCATTAGGAGATTTATTGACTTTCATAATACTTTACTTTTATATCTGACTGTTTTCTATTACGTAAAATTAGAAGATAATATAAAATGGAAATTAATTTGAATACTTCAAAATAAAAAAGTAATATCCAAAGCGCAAATGGAATGAAATTCTATTATAAAGAAAACCTACAAAACAACAACGTTGGTAATAGTATTTCACAAATAGCTAACTACTTTGATTTGGTTTCAAAAGTCAACAGTTTGAATATTGGACCATCACTCTAAAAAGAGAAAAAAATGAAATAAACAAAAAAAATTATAAATTATATTTATTCCCTTTAAAGTAATGATGAAGAGCAGAATTTGAAATACTGTTTACATCCAATGATGTTTGTTGAGAATTATTTCAATTTCAGAAACTAAGATAAACATTAATATTTTACTATAATAAATTATTGGGTGAGGATCAAAAATCCACGAGAAGTGCAGAATCGATTTTTAAATGTCTCAGTTTATATAAATTAATTATTTTTTTACATATCTCTATGGATAAATCAATCCTAAAAGACTGGTAAAGTTAGCAGCCAAAACACGGTTTACGATGGAAAAAGAGAGTGTTAAAATCTCTGATTACTGACCGCCATCTTTTTTCCACGTGATGATTTTTATTTCGAAAGTTATGATTGCAGATCATTTTCAAATGAAGAAAGCCTTTACGAATGTCAAAAACTGTCTAATATCAAATGAAACATTAATGAATTTTGCGAATTTACAGACAATTGATTTTAAAAGTGGACATTTACTCTATTATAAAGACATAAATATTGGAAGCATAAATGGAGTCGGATTTATTATAAATAAAAAGTAGAAAATATTGTTAAGATTAAAATATTGGAGTAGCAAAATTAGTTATTCAAATTGCAGATAATTCAAGTACATGCCTCAACAATTTCTCGATGACATAAAGAAAATCGAAAATTTTCATATAAAAGCACAAAATGCTTTGATCAGACTAATGAATGTCTTGAAATTGTTAAGGAGGATATTAATTATAGAATTCTAAACGATTGAAAGATGAATATGCTGTAGGTAAATTTTATCATGATGATAGAAATGAGACAAAAAGTAGTGGAGTTTTCAGAAAAAGAAAAAAAAACTGTAGTCAAGCGTTGTTAGCCAGAGGTCAACACAGCCGCCTTGCAAGCAAGTAGTTGGTTGCAGATGGTTGTGGGTTTGCCTCCTGGCAGATACTATGACATATGAAGACTTTTTTTTTGAGAAATTCATATTGAAACAAGGTACAGCAGAATTGGATTTTATTTTGATTAACAAAAAATATGTATTTCAAAACAGTAATGTTAATAGAATCAACATAAGAAGTGATAATCGATTAAAGAATTGCAAAATTAAGGACAGAAAATAATAAAAAAATAACGGTAATAACAATTGACATTCCTAACATTTTAAAACACACCAACGGATTTAAATTAGAACTTGTAAACCTTTTAAAAATATTAACACAATTCTCAGTTGAATGAAATCAATAAGTTGATAACTTATTTACTACAAAGTTATTGCTAGGAAGATAATGAACCAAAAAGCAGCACTTTACCACAAATTTTTAGAAGAGAACAAAAGAATCAAAAGTGTGAAACAACATCTTGATATTGAAAGGAAAGTTAATTTTACAATACTAAGGAGATAAGGAACTATTACTAAAAAGAAAACTGATATTATAAAAAGTGTTGAAGAGTTCTACAAATATTTATAAAATAATAAAGATCAAGAAAACCAAATATTCTCTACACTTTTTATATCTAAATTGCTTAACATTTTAATTAAAACAATGACACATTAAATTAAATTTATAAAGAAGGGAAAGGATCTAGAAAATGATGGAATTATCTTTGATATTTTAGTGAATGGATGCAGGTGAAGAAATAAAAAAATTATTAGCAAAAATATATATCTGCACTAGTAGATCGAAGAATTCAATAGTAATCTTAATAACTAAGAAGAGTGATGAGAAAGAAATTACAAATTATAGGTCTATCAATCTTCTAGAAGTTCTATACAAAATCTTTATCAATACAATTACAACTCTTCTATTGATAACTTTGTATTGCTATTAGTAAAAAGAACAAGACCTTTTTAAAAGTTATTTTAGTACTAGAAATCTCATCCAAGTATTGAGGGAAGTTATAGAAAGGAATAATGAATCTGAATTGTCATTTTGTTTTGGATTTGTAGATTATAACAATACATTTAATTTTATAAACATTTCTATTTTGAGTAAAGCATTGGATGATTTAAATATTGACATCGGTTATTATCATATTTTGAAGAATATTTGTCCTAATGCGGCCTACGTATTAGATTACGCAGTGATACTAACAGTAATATTAGAAAGGGTATAATCAGGGTGATTGCATATTATCAAAATGTTTTATACCAGCTTTACAATAAGTATTTTAAGGACAAAAATAGGAAGTTAAGAGAAAATAAAAATTATTTAAGCCATATATCTTGCAAATAATGTGATTATTTTTGCAACCAATGCCTCATATCTTTAGAAAATGCTGCAAGAGTTATCAAAAGAAAATAAAAAAGGACTAAAAATAAATGCTAAAAGGACTAAGCAAACTTTTTTAGAAAAATAATAATTGAAAACCATTAATTAGAAGAAATTAACAATTATAATCACCTCTATCATTTTATTTACAGATGAAAATATAATGATTGACATTAATCATAAAGTTACTTTCGGTGAAATGATTTTGGCAGAAAAAATATTAAAAGAAAACCTGTCTTTGTATACAAAAAGGAAAGTTTTTAATCGATGTGTTTTTATCAATTCTTCATTCTAATATCAAATATTTGGACACTTAATAGAAAAAACAATTCAGAGATTTCAGATCAATCAATAGATCATGTAGAGGTGCATGTAAAAAGTAACAAAAAATTATTAAAAATAATACATTCAGCCGAAAGAAAAAAAAACAATTATCAGTAACATCGTGGAAAAAAATAGAAAATTTAGTTTGGGCTAGAATAGGTATATTATTAGAACAGCTAATAATAGATGGGCAATTGAAATCACAAACGTATTCCCAAGATATTCTAAATGACTTACTACACACTCATAAGATTGGTGGATAAAACATGAAAAATTACTTTAAAATTCGTTATTCATTAATATTAATCGTATTTGGAATGTCGCGAGTCACGCTTGTATTAAGCTGTCTAATCTTTCAAGTGAACGATTTCCATGTGCGTTAGCAATTCTCTCTCTATCATTTACATTGATGAACTCCATTAAGTCGGTGGATAAAGGAAAATCTTGTTATGTTAAATACGCAAATAATTGCTTATTCAATTATATTACTATATATCGTTTTTTAGATAACTCACTAAATGCTAGAAATGGTACATTGACTGTAGTATGATATATATATACTAATATTTTCACGGATAAAAGATATATTATTATTGCTATTTGCGGGATATTCCGTGTATATCCCGCAAATATTAATAATAACACACTCACACACACACACATATATATATATATATATATATTCAATTATGACTACAAACAACAAAGATTCTCAAACTTTATGTATATTTCGTGATGGTCATTAGTTACCCATTTTTCTCAATTCTAAAATAGCGTTAATATTGTTAAATTATTATGAGAAAGTTCATTTAATTATTATTGGTATATTAAACAGCACTATATTGATTATACACTATTTATACATGTATAATTTCTTAAATGACATGTTGTCTTGGCACTGTGTCCTCTACAATATTAAATTATGTAACCATATAAATATGTAATCAAATTTTATTTGCGTGAAACCTATGACTAGAAAATATAAATAACTACATCAGAGTGTATTTATTAAAGTTTATATCTCAATCTATTCAAGTGTTTGAATCATTATTTAATTTAGGCCCTTTACTTTGTTAGGATAATTCATACTTTGAGAATTCATTATACTTGGGTTACCTGAGATCATACTTATCCTGTGTAGACCCCCCCTAGTTTTCATTAGAAGTTGTCCGTTCTTTCATTTTATTATCAGTTGTTCACCAATCACTTTAACTTCATCATTCCTTGATGTACACATCCTAAGTATTATCTTATTATTTTATGTAGCAACTCTCATTATTCAGTTAGATAGACTCATTTAGATGCAAGATATTATATCTCTCTGCTGTGTCTCCTGGCCTGAAATAAATTAAATTCATCTGTATAACCAGACATGTTGTACATGTGATGGTAGATTTGGGAAATGGGGAAATAGGTTTAAATTCACGATTGCTCCTGACCTGTGTATCTCGGGCATGACTGAATTTGAGATACTTTTGCTCAAGTCCTAAGTCTTGTTGAATTAACATACAAATCGGATCGGTACAGTACTAAAATTTAATAAATAATATTTTAATTTCAGTATCTGTATGAAAAGTATAACTTTTAGTAATCTCTGTGTTGGTAGTTCCAGACTTATAGAATAGTATTGTTGACAAAAGTCATTTATCATTCTCATTTCTATGAGTATTGTAACGTGCAATATATTGGAAACCAGTACTATTGTTAATTGGTAAGCCATGCATATACGACTACTGTTTATACACTGGAATTTAAATACCGAGCAATAATCAAACTCAAAATAATGAAGATTTTAAAAATAAGATTACAGTAAAAAAAAGAAATTATGAAATATATATAAAATAATATTCAATTAAAAAACAGCTAAAAACTGGATTTAATAACTGCATATTAAGATAAATATATTATGATAATGATATTATGATAACAAAATGTAACTAAACCATTTAAACGGCATTGCTTAATTAGTACTATATAATTTTAATTTCAAAATGATTGTGCTTCCAGCATGATTACTTTCCAAATAATGAACTTAACCATATTATATTCCTCTTTACAATATTCGGTTAACTTTCTCCATATTTATTATATAAATTTTATTATTGTATTTATATGAGTTAAGAATTCTGACAAGTATATCATCAATCTACATATGTATAAATTTAACGTAAATTTTGCAAAATGAATTGAAATTCATTTATTTTTTATGGGCACAAAAAATTCATGTGTGTTCTACAATCAAAATAATTATTAAGATTATTACTTAAATATTTTACGTAATAAAGATTATTTAAATATATTTTACCAATTTAATAACTGAAACACACAAGCTTATTATATACCTGTGTCTATATATGTAATATATAGGTATATGAGCACAGACTGTGGCCTTTGAGCATTCCATCATCAGATTTTCAATTGGATGGATGGTTGAAGAGTTGGAGTGTGGAGTAGATTGAAGCCTGTCCATTAAAGTATGAGGTTTGGCTATCTTAATATATATCTGAGAACATATAGCATATATGTGTAGAGATGGAAATCTGGACCAACTGATGATTGCTGGTTTAGCATGAAATATATATATTGGTGATTATTTATCTTTTCAACATATTTGGGTTAGAGTGTATCAGGATTATGAGATAGTGTGGAGAGTGGTGGGTCATGTGAAAGTCTGTGCTCGTTTACCAATTTAAATGTCAAAAATAACAAAAAAATTCGTATTAGAAATACTATTTCATATTTTCTGCAATAATATTTTAGATTTTTACTATCCACTAACTGGACTCCTTTTTCATGCTTCTAATGCGATATGTGTAATTCTTAATCAGTTTAACCTTTAGCATCTGAAAAGTTTCATTAAATATATAAAGAAAACTTTTATCTAGTTTAAATAATCAAATAAATAATAAAGATCAACTTTAAAACTTTATCTCAAGTCATTTATTCAGATAAGTACTTATTTAAATATATTTCAAATATTATATTAAGTTAGTCAGTTAATCGAGAATATTAAACAAAAAAATTGGCACTTACACTGGTGTACATTTGGAGGACGCAAATTCTATAGTCTTAATTATTTCATGTTAGTAAAACGTTATAGCCATAATTGAATTTTTTTTTAACCCTTTCAACGATTATTATTTAATTGGCTGAATGAGTTAAAAATCAAAACTTGTAATTGGCCAACTCACAACTTTAACAAAATCTATTGTTAAAATAAATCACTTTTAATAATATAAATACGTTAGTTTCGTTTGTAAAAAGTATATTATTGAATTTTCAGATTACGAAAGCAAACGAAAGTCTTTTCAAAAATAAAATTTGATTTATAATTTAAAAAATATTCAATTGCGGTGAAATAAAAGTAACCGCTATTCAACCAACCAAAAAAGATTGCTGACGCAATCTTTTTTTTTTCACTTTAACGTTACGATCAATATGTAGCAATAAATAAATAATTCTTGGTAATATCTTAACTATTTTTCTAAAATAATTTGATTTTTAGTATTATTTTATCAATAATAATTTGTAATTCAATTCAAATATTGTTTAAAATGTTGTAAACATTCGTTTATCATTTTCGTAATAAAAATCAAAACGAACGTAACTTTTTACTTTTTGGCAGCCATTTCCCTTTCTGACAGAAGTGGGACAGCCAATAAGATTCAAGAAAAGTTGGTGAGGAGGTGGTGCTTTGGTTTTGTTTGACATATATGGTCATTTTTATTGATTTTTTACTTGTAAAATAACTCTGAAGAGGGCACCATCTTACAGAACTTTTGATTTTCTTTCGAATGACATATTATATGTATACGTGCGATAAAAGTAGCCGATTTAGAGTGACGTCAAATCTTCTCATTTTTAGACGAGTCATGCATTTTAAGTGATCACAGGCACAAAGTTTGAGTATGTAATTTTTGCGGGCGTTCATTTAATTTTAAGAATCCCTATGATCCAGATTATTATCTCCATATATATTCGGTGCTGACTTTATATTAAGATAGAAAATCATCAAACTTTAATGAACAGGCTTCACTATACTCTACACTTCAATTCTTCAGCCATCCACACCATCAAAAATCTGATAATATAGTGTCCAAATCCCTTCTTAATACCACTGTTGACTTTAAGTCACCTGAGCCCTCATGTATATGTTCTTAGACATTTAAATACACAGAAGAGGGATGGACAGGTTACAGGTTTTGGTGTTCCATCACAATATTTTCAATAGTATATATGGCTGAAGAATTAGAGGCTGAAGTAAAGTCTGTCAATCAAAGTTTGAAGATTTAAGTATCTTAAAATAAACTGAGCATTGATTACATATATTTATGGAAGATAATGATCTGGACCAATTGATGAGTGCTGGTTCAACATGAAATATATATATATTGGAGACTAATTTATCTTTGTACATGTGCCATGTATATTGGTTATATGAGGTAGAGGAATAGCTAAAGGGAATTTTGAAATTCTGTGTTCAAATACTTGATAACACATTTATAATATATATATGTATATATATATATATATATATATATATATATATATATATATATATATATATATATATATATATATATATATATATATATATATATATATATATATTTATAACAAATGTAAGCTTTCAAGCAATAGTAATTTTAAATATATGCATTTTGTCTTTTCAAAATGTGAAAAAAATAGCTAAAATAATTTCTATTTATAACAATGATGGAATATATTTTACCTAGTTGGAGAGTTAGAAGAAGAAAATAATAGATATTTGAATTTTATGTTAAGATAAAAATACATTTAGGATTAATTAAATTCAAAGAAAAAAATTTCTGAAAGTTAAATATATTATTTCTTTTTATTAACATTTTAAAAAATATGTTATTTACCATTTTGACAAAAGTGATTTTTATTTATCCTGTAAAAAGTAATTACAGTTGCCTTAACAGAATGTTTTAAAATTTGTGTTTTTAAAAATAAATTATTTCCAAAGACAATCTTCTATTGGTGAGATAGTTTTTGGTTTAAAATAAATCTTTTACAAAAAGATTGCATAATATCTTTAATTTATAAACAAATTACTGAAAAATACATTTTTTCTTTACAAATAGATATATTAGGTTATTCAACCTCAGGCAAAAGCACTTAGGCAATCAGAAATACCCATTTCTATTCCCATCTAAATCTTCTCCATCATAGTTTTGTTATGTTAAGAGAGTAAAGGAAGCTGAAAATAACAACAAACTGTAATTTAAGATTATTGTTAAACCTAAAACAATATAGAGAAAATAGCAGTCTCAGAGTTATGATAACACTTATCAAATTCTATGTGAAAGTGTCATGGAGCTTGCTCAGATCATTAAGATGCTTTTATATAAGGATATGCCATTGACCTATATCATTGAAATCACCTATTTATATCTTCTACATTGATTAATAATCAATCACTAATTGTAATAATTTTTACAATAATTTTACCTTTTTTTTAAAAAAAAACAATCAACAAACAATATTCACTATTTCCTTTAAACTTTGAATTTGAAAAAATATTGACATTATAAAATATTTATGTTATAAAAATAATCTCATAATCATAAAATAAATGACTCGATTCAACCAGTTTTATAAAAATTTATTCATTATATAATTAAAACCAAATTTAGATAATATACAATATATAAAATGCATCTGCATTAAGTAAAAAGTACGATTTACGTCAATTTTTTCAATATTGTTATGCAGTAGTCTATTTTACAATTTTTAAAAAAATAGTCAATGTTTTTATAATAAATGTGAAAAAATATTTGCAAGAAAAAAGTAAAAAATGTTAAGGATGGCTTAAAAAATTAACTTACACTATAAAGAAAATTAGAATGCACTTAAAGCACGTTTTAAAATGTGTATATTATCTGAAACATAATTTTCATTTAATTATTTCTTAATTAATTTTCTTGTCTTAATAGGTATAATTAAATGTTTCTCCAAGTAAAAATTCTGATAGTTATAATTAATTGCAAACAATATTATCAAAAAAATGATTTCAGAGCTTTCATTATTAGAGCTACAATATTGTACATTTCATTTTTGATGTAATTTTTATTTAATAAGTTTGCCTTTCCCAAAAAAGAAAAAAAAAGTGAAACAATTTTTTGAAAAATTTCAAAACAATATCCACAAAAAAATAATATAAAATTAAATTATATTCATTTTTCTTTTTAAGTGCTTACTTTTATTTTGATATATTCATGACTTCATGAAATATAAATGGTGATCATGTGATGTTTATTGAATATAAACCTTATTAAACGTATTAAATTCAATGTAGCAACACTCAAATAAATAATTATTTTTTTTAAAAAAATCACAATTGTGCACTTTTATTTGCATATATGTTTGTATTTTATTTATTAATAATATATGTAAAAAATACTTATTCATTATTATTATTATTATTGTTGTTGTTGTTGTTATTATTATTATTATTATTATTATTATTATTATTATTATTATTATTATTATTATTATTATTATTATTATTATTATTATTATTATTATTATTATTATTATTATTATTATTATTATTATTATTATTATTATTATTATTATTATTATTATTATTATTATTACTATTTGTGCTCTGTTTTGTTGGATATTTATCCTTTCTGTATAGGAGAATCTGAGGAAAGAATAATAGTGAATTTTAGGAAATTAAATTAAGAAATGAAGGTAGTATAAAAATTAATCCATATTTAGAATAGCTGTTAATTGTAATACAATTAAAATCTGTCAGAAAGATTTCTGAGGAAAGTTAATATTCAAAAGTTTTATTTTTGCATAGTTTTGTTTCGATTTTCATTATTTATTTATTTATTTATTATTATTATTATTATTATTATTATTATTATTATTATTATTATTATTATTATTATTATTATTATTATTATTATTATTATTATTATTATTATTATTATTATTATTATTATTATTATTATTATTATTATTATTATTATTATTATGTTGTTGTTTGTATATTTTTAATTTTATTTTAGATTCTACAAGTTTATCTCTAATGAAATTATTACATGAAAAAACAAATGGAGAAGCAAGAAAAATATTAAAGACCGTGTTGAAATCCAATGAATTTCCAAACAATGTAAACGGAAAGCTTTTATATTATAATAATAGTCACATTAACTTAAAAAAAAATTACAACAAGGAACATCTCTTTGAGGTAGGTTATACTGTTTATATGAAGATATATCTCCTGAGATTTTGTTTAATTTAATATGTATTTTATTTCTTAATTCATATTATTAATAAAATTACCAAAATGATTCAAATGTAATATGTCAATCATTGGTGGTTGAGAGGTCAGCACAGCTGCTCTATAAGCAGTTGTCCTTCCCGGCCCTATGACACATGGAAAAAAACTACAAATAAAAATGAATAAAAGTAAGTCAAAAATAAGATAATTGCAAGAAATCATATTGTTTCATAAAGAAAGAAGTTGATTTTAATGTAATATAAAAGTAAAAAAGAAAAAAAAACATTGAAATACAAAATGCAACTAATACCATTTCTTAATCTACAAATATAACTATAAAAATATATCATTCATTCTCAAATAAAAGTCTTAAAAACAATATTTTAAAACATTAAGCAATTGGTTTATGTGATTATGTGCAAATTATTTATCAGAAATTCATATTTAATTATTGAGAAAATACATTTCACTTTTAATTTAAATTAAGGTTTCTTTAAGTTTATGTAATTCCAGTGAATATATTTCACTGTTGATTTTTATATTCAAAATTTGCAAAATATATATGAATATTAGGTATGTTGTTGCAGATTAAAATATTTAGATAATATGACCAAATAATTAGTGTTTATCTTGAAAGAAATTGTTGACACATTTACAAATACACACATAATAGATATATACGTAAATTTATAAATAAATATTAGAAAATACAGTACTTAAAAGTTTCTAAAATATATATCTATAAACGTCATTTAGGAGCACTTTCAACTATTCTTGTAGTTTTGAAAGGTCAACTTTACCATAATTCCATGATGTCAACTTTCCCATAATTCCATGATCTTAACGTTTGCTGCATGCCTATTGACTAAATCTTGCTTGTATTTATATATTAACATAGCTTCCTTAATTTTTCTTTTATTATTATTTTTTTCAGTTTCCAATATTTTTACGTTACTATAATTAAAATCAAAACCATATATACCTGGGTCTCATTTTATGCGGATTATTTTAATATGATTTTGAAGTTATGTGATTCATGTTTCTTCTTAATATCTTTTATATTTCATGATATTTATTAGATATCAAAAAATTTAAATTATTAATAACTTATTTTGACTTGAAATACTTTTTTTCCTCAAAAATATAACGTTATATTAGCAGTTAAAGTGAATATGGCCTGAAGCTGTATTTAGAATCTATGTAAATAACTACTTATACTAAAGAATAAATAACAATAATAGATTTATAATTACGTATAAAAATATCACAATAAACATTCAAAAATTTTAAACTTTTAAAACGTATTTTGTTAGATATGAATAGAAATAAATATTTTTACAGATTTTTAAAATAAATAATAATGGAAATTTTATTGATTTTATAAACTGAAAATAATCTTTCTAATGATAATGTATAATTTTTTTGATTTGATTGTGATCTCATTTTTTTAATATAGAAAACCATTAACACAGCACAAGACTGAAAGTGGCGCTAGTTGTACATCACATCATACATCTGATTTCTTACTAGTTCACAAATGAATGCATATTGTCAAATAGCAGTAATGATTAAAGAATATATAAAAAAAATGTAAAATTAAATAATGTAGTTAATAAAAAAAGTAAAAAAAGTTTGTCTTGTATTAATTTTTTTCAAATATTTGAAATTCTTTATTAATCATACTTTATTTCCTTATTTTTTTAATGCAAAATTTGAAGTAATTTTTTCTTAATGCTTTGCATTTATGCCAATTTTGGAAAATGACAGAGCCTATCCCCCATTTTTCAAGGTAAGTTAAGTTTATTTTTGTGTGATTTTCTTTGTGCATTTTTTTCTGAGAAACCTATCTACCACAAAAAATGAGACCCAGGTGTATACATGTTTTATTATGGTCATAAAAAATGGAAGCTGATAAATTGTCATTATTTTTATAATTTTGTTTTGTATTTTGAACTCTTTTTAATAATAACAAGTGTTCTTTTTTTCTTTATTCCAATGTGCATCTTGACTCACCTATATATAAACTGCCACACCTACATGTCCATTTGTAAATGATATAATTTTTATTTGTCAATAAGATTTTATCTTTTGAGTTATTTATTAATGTAGGTGGTGCATAAAATGCAATGTCACATATATCTTTATAAATTTTCTTAATGAAACTTGCCTGTTAATTCAATAGTATTGCTTCATTGTTTGACTTTGTAAATAGTATTAAAAATTTGGTGATTGATGAGAATGATGTTATTGCTTCATTGGATGTAACAGAAATGTATGGATCTATTGACAGAATAAATTCCATAAAAATAATTGAACATACATTAAAAAATAAAAGTATTTGTAAATGTATGATAAAGTTTATTGTTGATTCTTTAAATTTTTTTAATGATAACATTGTTGCATCTTTTGAAGGTCAATATTGTAAAATGTCTAAAGGTTGACCTATGGGTCTGCCTGTAGTTTCACAAGTTTAAAATTTTGTTTTATCTATATATGATAGTAATATTTTAAATATGTGTAATTTTGGAGATATTAAAATTTTTAAAAGATTTGTGGATGATGTTTTTGTTTGTGGAAATACTTATACTATAAATTTGCTTGTAGAAGAATTAAATAAGTTGAATGGCTTGAAATGGACTATTGAAAAGGAACAAGACAAAAATATTAAATATTTAGAGTTATTTATTACAAGAGATAACAATATATTAAATTATAAATTAATAATTAAGCCACTGCAAAAGAGAGGATAGATAAATTGTAAATCAAAAGTACCAACTATGTATAAGATGGCAAATTTTAGATCTTTTTTGTTTCATAATAAAAAATTATGTCATACCAAAGTGATAAACTGAAGAATATTGAGATATTTGCCAAGGAATTGCATGCTATTGGTTATAAAATGAGACAAATAAGCAATACTTTATGTCAATTTAAAAAAAGTTATAATGTTTTAAAGGAAATGAAGATTAATAGTAAACAATGTATATCTATTTTATTTATTTCAAATCCACAAGTGAATTTTTTTAAGGATATATATAAGAATGTGTTTAATGTTTCATTCTACAGTCCAAACAATATTAAGAAATTAGTCAATAAATCTAATGATGTCATACCTGTCAAGCAGAAATGTAATGTCATATATCAAATTTTTTGTGATTGTATGCTATCATTTATAGGTGAATCTAGGTGCAGTATTGAGAAGAGATTGCAGGAACATGAATTGTTATATAAGCATGTAAAAAGTAAAAATAATGGTGATTTAATGTCTCCTTCAGTTTTCTTTGATCATGAAAAAACATGTAAATATAAATTTAAATTTGATTTTGAAAATGTGAAAATTCTTCATCAAGAGAGAAACCATAATAAACGAAAAATTAAGGGGACAATTTTTATAAATAGGAATAAATGCATTTAATAAATAGACAAGCTGCTATCATTAAAATGTGAGATTTGTGCGATTTGAATTGATAATGTTTGCTTCTGCTTTATTTTTTTTTTAAAATTTAATGGCAGTTGAGGCAGGTTTAAAAAATTAACTAAAAGTACTTCTGTGGATTTAAGAATTGTTTATAATAGTTTGCAAAACCGTTAAATTTATTATTTCAATTATAATTACAATTTTGTTCTAATTAACGGACATTACATATAAATATATATATATAATCAATAAAACAGAAATATAAAATTACTCATCAATAAAAAAACAGACATAAAAATTAAACCCTTATGTATATCACTGGCTTACTGGTATATCTAAATAATAGTTCATATAAGGATTTTAGGTTAAGTGCATAGTGATGTGTGCATAGGACTATTACTTGCTGTACATATTGAGTATATAACTTTGTGCATAAATTTAGCATGTTGCTATTATTTCCAGAGTCTTCTTTTTGTTTCATGGGTGTTTAACAGGTAAAGACAAATGTATTGCTTTGACAGTCTGTAAAGTGTCAGTAGCTGACTGCATTAGCATAATTCTAGCTACAGGTTCATGAAAAATAATGGACTTCATATTTTGGTACTTTAACAGCAAATGACATTAAAGATAGTAACTGGATGAAGTTCTAAATTTACTATTGATTCACACACTGGTAACTATGATAGAATCAAAATACAACTAGAATCAGTGGGATCAAGAGAATTAGCAAAATAAGTGAAAGAATTAGTAAAATAGGAATAGAATATACTTTTCAGCAGGTTTTATAGATATACAGTGTACAGTACAGCCACTTAAGAGTTTCAGTAATTTCTTTAATTAGAAAACCAGTGATTAAAATTTTTAACTAATATAAGCCAGCATTTAATTAGGAATTCGAAATTTTATATGTAAACAAATATGTAATTTTTCTGTTAATTATACTTATTGAAAAAAAAAGTAAATTTTAAGAATCTTAATTAATAATAAACTGATTATAATTGCTAAAAACATTTTAAGATTAAGTATTATTTCTGATATATGAAAAAAATATTTTACTGAAAAATAAATTCAACTTTAAAGTATACTTTTACTAAAACTTTTTTTATTAAATAAACTAAGCTAATCATAAAACATTTTTTCTCTATTAATGAATGCATGTATATACATAATATTGCACCTGTATATAAAAATCAAATAAAACAGCTTAATTAAAATTAAGTATATGCTTAGCCAATACTACATACTTGCTTAAAAATTACTTTTAGAATAGGCAAAACCCCATCTGAATATATATATATATATATATGTGTGTGTGTGTGTGTATGTGCGTATATATATATATATGTGTGTGTGTGTGTGTGTGTGTGTGTATTGTAAGCCTTATGGTATGATGAGGGGAAGGGTAGGTGGTGACAATGAAAAATGAAAATTATGATGAAAGAATGAAAGAAGAGGAAATAGAATGAGGAAAGAATGATATGAAAGAATAGAAGATGAAGAGATGAGAAATGGAAGATGATATGAGAGGGTGCTGATTGTAACCTAAATAATAAAGATAAAAGGGTGATGGTGGTGATGAATGATGATGAAAGAAGATAATGAAATGACGAGATGAGAATGAAGAAGGGATGATAGAATGGAAGAAGATAAAGATGATGATGAAGAGAGAGAAATGAGATGAAAGAAAATGATAAGATACTATATTAGAGAAATGATGATAATAAACTATTAGAGACAAACTATGACTTAACTCAGCGGGGTTACACTAAAAATTAAGGATGAATGATGATACAGAGATATACAATTGGACAGAGACCAAATCCAACACTAATGCACCTAATCATTGGGGTATGTTCAATACTTTAGCATAAATAATATAAAGTAAATTTTCTACCATTATTTAATAGTTATTAGAGTTAGTCTCCTATCAGATCATATACTCTGAATAAACTAAATGATACTTTATTAAAGGACTATCTCACTAAACATATTAGTAATAACAACAATAGTAAACAAGTGATTGATATTTTGACCAACCATAAGATAAATATCTTATGTTCAATCATAGCCTAATAAAAGAAAATATATTAATATAAAGATTTGATTAATTAAACTAAATTTAAACTAATTATGGCCTATTACCTAGAACATCACTCGAGCTAGGAAAAGGACAAGGGTAATTTTTATGCCTTTCCACCTACTCACAGACAACCTTACTATGAAATTAAATACAGATGGATTTAAAGTTTAAAAATATACAAGACAATGTGCAGTTTTAAAACATAGTAAATAATCTTCTGAATCACTAAGATTCTTCATTTCACATTGTATGATCTTCAGTCTGAGAAGATAATAATATTAACTTAAAATCAATTTTAAAATAAACATTCTATTAAGTATTTGTAAATATGTGATTATCTGTTAATGTGATTCAATCTGAGAATCACAATGATAAGCATGGCTTCATAAAATTTTAAACCAGTATAAAATACTCTGTATACTTTGTGAAATTTGTGAATTTTTGGAACTCAAGACAATAGCACATAAAAGAAAAACAAGCAGAAACTAAACTTTTTAAATAATAACAAATTTGGTTTATTAATAATAATACATTATAAATATTTACAAAATTACTGGAAACATTGCCAAGATAGCACTGTTACCTTTTAAACATTTTGACTAACAATCTTTATTTTGACTTAAAGAAATTGCAACATTTTAGTTGAATAAAGTAACTGATTATTCCTCATTAACTCTTTTTTCAATTGTTTATTTTAATAAAATTAAAAAAATAATAATTATAAGAGTGAACAGAGGCTATTTGATTTTTAATCCTATCCAAATATACTCCTTAAAACCTATAGATAATAACATTAAGAATTTTATTATTAAAATATTAAGATTTGTAAATGATCATATATATGTTAAGTTTAATGATTGTTTTTATAAAATGAATTATGATTGGCCAATGAGTCTTCCAGTGGTATCACATATATGTAATTTTTTTTATTTCTAGTTATGAAGTTAAGATATTACTTCAGGTAAAATATAAAGGAATTAAAGTATATTGTAGACATGTCGATTATGTATTTATATGTGCACATATAATTTATTTAGTGAGTTAAATATGATTAATAGTATAAAATGGATGTTAAATGAAGAGAAAGAAAATTTTATAAAGTTTTTATATATATTTATTAAAAGAAATAATAATGTGTTTGATTATAATATGATTTTAAAGCCTGTGGAAATTAGGGGTTATATTCCGTATAATTCTAGAGTTCATATGGGTCATATGGTTTGAAGTCATTTTTGTTTAGAAATTATTTTTTGTGTTAAGTTTATTAGTGATAAAATGGAAAATATTAATGTATTTGTTACTGATATGTTGAATGTTGGTTATGGAATGAATATTATTTATAATACAATTACAAAATATAATCAAAATAAAAATAATAATAAGAAAATATTAAATAAATTAAAAAATGATAAATGAATTTCTATTCCTTTTATATCTAATCAACAAGATAAATTAATTAATAAACTTTATAGTGGTTTGTATAGGATTTCTTTTTTCTCTTCAAATAATATAAATGATATAATAAATAATTCTTAAAACAAGATTTCTAAGTTTGAATTAAATTCTGTTATATATATATATATATATATATATATATAACATACCAACATATATATATATATATATATATATATATATATATATATGTTGGTATGTTGTTGTGGAATGAAATATATAGGGGAATCAAAATGTACATTACAAAAATGATATAATGATCATAAGATATTGTATAAATGTGTACAGAAAGAAAATGTATCTTCAGTAAGTATGAATACTCCATCAATTATTTTTGATCACAATAGGGCATGTAATTATGGTTTTAAATTTGACAATAGAGATGTAAAAATTATTCAAATTGAAAGGTGTAATGAAAAAAACGAAAAATTAAGGAAGCAATGATGATATCTATGATTAGAGAGGGTTTAATGACTAGACAATCAACTAATATAGAAACAACAGAATTGTGGGAAATTTGAATGGATTGAATGATGGGTAATATATGTTTATTTTGTGTACATTTGTATTAATGGTTGATAAAGATTGTCAGTTATACAATCAAAAGTACTTCCGGTAAAGAATATATTGTTTATAATCTGAATACTGTGTTAAATAAATTTGTTTGAATTATTATTATATGATTTAAAAATACAGACATTTAATGATTATAGTTATTTATATATATTCTTACGCATATGCATTTATCAATTTCATTTATTTAGGAAAACAAAATCATGTTTTGAGATAAATAATTAAATAACAAAACATTTGAAAAACACAACAATAATTCCTAGTTATCCTACCTCAGGTATTAACAATAAACTGTAATATTAAAATTATTAACTGAGTTTAATTTAGCACTATTGCATCTAAAAAAGATCTTAATTATGAGTGCCAATGTTAACAAAATATTTTTTTTAATACATTGCTTTAGTTAGGTGAATAAATTTATTACTGATTAAATATTATTATTTCTTCTTCTCATTAATATTGAAAAATATTCTAAGGCAATATATATATTGAGCTTTTTCACTGACAGGTAAAAATGTATTAGCATGCATTAAGCCTATAAAAGAATTCCTCAGATCGTTGCTTTGGTTTTAAATAAAAAAAAATTTAATATTACTGAAAGAAAAATAAACAACAAAGTATATTTTATACCTACTTTGTTTACCGCTCCTTTCATATCATTTTATTGAGTATTATTAAACAAACATACATATGTACAAAATAATAAAAATATATAGATTTAAAATATTAATAAAAACATATATCTCAATATCTACTATTAGATTAAATAATTCATAAGCAAGTTGTACAATTCCTTTAAATTAGTATGTATGATTTTAAAGAAAAAAATAGATAGACCTTACAATAAATAATTATTTCTTATATAATCATTAACACATTGACATCTCCGGTTTTTTATTTATTTTTATGCATTGTCATGGTTTTACGTTTCCATTGTAAGTTTTTTTCCTTTAGCATTCTATTTAATTGTTCATGTTCAGGTATTCATAAGTCACTTTTATATAATAATATCACAGTTCTGGATTTTTTCTTTTGGTAATAATGACAAGCTATGGACAGAAAATGCATCGGTTCAGAGTTTCATTCCTGCAGTGGATAGTTTGCTCAAATGATGACACATGCAATTGGTTTCTAGACCACCATATATAATCTTTTACATATATACATGGTCGTTTTCATATCATTAATATTAGCAATTATTGGGATGGAAAAACAGTTATCAGCTGGCAAGCCTTCCAGGCTTTCCAAGATCCTTGTACCAATTACGTTTTTGATAGAACTCCTTATTTCAGCTGTTATTTTAAAAGAAATATATGGCCCCTAACGTTTTTTTTAATCATAAGTCTTATAAAGGTAAATTTTCTTTAAGAGGTATTTTTTATTTGAATAGGAAGTTGATGATAAAATTTCAAAATTTTGTGGTTTTTAAAAAGTTATATTAGTTTTCGTCAATTTTGTGTCAATTCTTTTGAGACATTTAATAAAATATTTTTGTTTTAGAGATTGATTATTTGATTGCTTAGATATATTGAAAATATGCATTAATCAGTGTTAATGCATGTTTTTCTATTTTAGAGAGGCATAAATATTTTTCTGATGATAAGTTTAAGATTATTAATGATTTGCTATTGTTATTAGAGAATTTGATATATATTATGTGTAATAATGTGCTTTTTAGGATTAAAGATGGTTGGATATTGTTCATGTTATTTTTCATTTGATGTACTCTTTCTATATTGATTTTAGTGTTATTAATCATTTGTCTGCTTTTTTTAAAATTATTTGTTAGATATATTGATGATTGTTTGTTTGTTATTGAGAAAAAAAAATTGAAGAATTTTTTGATTTATTGAATGTTTTTGACTCCAATCATAATTTCAATATTGAAGAAGTACTTTTAAGTTTGTTAAATTGAAATTTATAGATTTCATTATTGATAAGGTTGATAATATTTTATTTTTCAGTCATTTTATCAACATAAAAGTTTTAAAAAAAAGATTAAAGCCTGAGAGTTATTAACATTTTAAGCATAAGAAAGTTTACAGAATTTTTTTTGTAAAATAAAAGAATGAATTATTTTAAAAGAAATGCTTATATTAAAAAAAAAGTAAATTTTGTTTTCATTATATTGAATTGGCTTATAATCATGACTTTATTAGAAATATTATATTTAAAGAAATATCAATAAGCCTAATCTAGTATTAATAAAAAATGTAAATATTAGTGAAAATAAGGAGTTTATTTCTTTTCAATTTTCATCATCAATTTATATATTGGTTTCTAACAATAATCATTTATTGGATTGCATGAAAATTTCTTTGAAAAAAGGCCTTGATTTAAATTTATTTTTGACTAGTTCAATGGTCATTTAATGGTGAATATATTTCTGGAATAATTTACAAGATTCCTTGATGTTGATTTAAAATTTATATAGGTCAAAGTAAATTAAGGCTTAAAACAAAAGATAAAGGTCATAAAAATAAAATCAGAAATAGGTATCATAACTCAGCTTTGTATATTCATGAACTAAATACAAGTCATAAAATATTATTTGACAATGCAAATGTTATCTTCTATAATAAAAAATAAATAAATTGAAAAGTAAAATAAAAAAAAAAACTCTAATGATAATTTTTTTTGAATCTGAAGCCATCAGTTTCATGAAAACATTCTTTGACACTAATGGTAAATGATTTTTGAAGTAATTTATGGAATGGTTATATCTGTTTTTGTATCTATTTTGAATTTCATTTGAGAAAATCTATTTGCTAATAAATGAAATCTATAAATTTGTTTTTAGCTATTATTCTAATATTATGTGATTTTGTATTATTTTGTGTTTTCAACATTTAGAGAGTTTTTAAGTCATAATCTGGGGGAGGATGATTTACTCATATAAATATTGTAATGGGCTGGTGAATTCCACAAGAGATAGTGGGAGCGCATCTTACTATGGTCGGACTTTGGGTCTTTGGATAGGATGCAATTGATTACATGATGAAATACATAACCTATGATTGTACTACTTCTAATAGACTAGCTATACCTATCTTTATAAACCTAGATACAATTTGGGTCAGTTCATCCAATTCTCACTCCTTTCTAGCCACATTATTCCACAGTATTAGAACTCAGGGAGTAATTGCTTGAGCTCTCTTATCAAGAAGGGAGATCACACTAATAGTAGTTATTGCACATCTATATAGATGATAATTAATTACCAAAATCAATTAAGCATATTCAAAACCATAAGAATATTAAAAAAATATGTATGTGCAGTATAAGTATATATGTATTAAAAGTTATCATAAATGACTTAAATATGAATATGTATTTTCTCTATCATAATAATAATATTGATAGGTGTAAAACTAAATAATATAATAATGTTTACGATAGGTATGTGAATAATGAAGAACTATAAAGCTGATGGTGGATATGGAAATAATGATGAGCTAGAGACCAGATTAAAATAACGAATTATATAAACATTTATTGATTAACAAAAATATAAAGATGGATAATAATGTAATCTGACACATGTAATTTGTTTTGTCAAGGATGAATTTCTACCATATTGATATCTATAATGATTAATGATATTAATAAAAATAAAATCCTTACCCTCAACCCAATGGTAGAAGTTCATGTACTTCACCAATTATTTACAACAACGGATATGTAAAAGTATTATATATATATATATGATTGCGATTTTAGCTGGCTAATTTACAATATATATTCAAACATAACAAAAAATATCTTTGTTGTCTAGATAGATCAATGGTTATAAATCATTCATTTAAAAGTAATATAAAAGTAAGCTTAATTAATAATAAATAAATTAATATAAACTCAATCATTATCTAGTGTGTTGCTTACTTGTGAGATAATATTATTTTTTTTTACCTCTTATTTCTCTTTAAGTTGTCAAAAGTCAGTCAGATGGGGAAGTTGAAACTTATGTATTTTTTGTATTATTTCATTCTAATGAAAATGATTACACAAAAAATAGTTGAATCTAATATTTTTCCCCTTCCCTACTCTCATAATGAATTTTCCCAAAATTATAACACATTGGCTTCCAATTGTAGAAAACGAAAATATACAAAAAATTTACAATAGACAAAATAAAAAATAATAAAACAAAAATCACAATTCTTATCCCATTATATTAATTAAAGTTCGATGAGTCTGCTGGAAACCGCTTATTTGCCAAATAAGTTCCTATGAATGGAGATGAAGTTCTGCTCCATGAAGAATGGAAATTTCTTGCCTGGGTAAAAAAAAACCAATAATGTTCTCCAATTATCCTGTCTTGGATTTGGTTAGGCATTTTATTCAAGGCAAAAGATGGTTTTCAAGTTTCTTCTAAATGGGCAGGTAAAATCATTAAGCTTCCATGGCTTTATTGATGATGTATTATTACCCTATGGTATAAACTGTTCAGAAAGCAATCATGGTATAAAATAATATATATTTATTGATTTATTTGCTTCTCAAGACTTCAGTGATGATATTACTATATATCAAAACAGTTGATTATTGAATATTATTGTAACAACATAAATTTAACTAAAATTATCTAATTAGCAAATAATTAAATCTTCTTGTTTAAATTATTTATTCCACTTCAAACGATTGCTTTAAAAGTTCAGCCTTTGATCATTTGGAGTAATATTAAAAAAAATATATAAATTTGAACCTATACATCCATTTTTGTATTAGAATTTCTTTTAAGCAGCAAAAGAAATAATGTTCTATCTTCGAATGCAGAAAACAATATAACAATTAATAACACGTTATAGGTCGCATGAAGTTTTTTTTAAGTATATCAACCTTGACACTTCCCATTGTTTAGCAGACATAATATATATAAATGGGATTATAAAAAATAATTTATAAATATTTTAAATTTCATTTCTACAATTGATTGCTATGTGATTAGATTTTAATTCAGTCATTGTTTTTTTTTTTTGAGATTTATGTGCAAGTTTTTTACATAGTTCTCCCCAGTTAGTAACATATAACACATTTTATTCTAGTATTAGTATACCTATCTGTTTTTCCTAGTAATTTAATGGTTTTTATTACTTCTTTAAAAATAAAAAGATGTTCATGTAAATGTATATGTTGGAAAGAAAAATGTTAATATGATAATTTGCTTGGAAATTTATTGGTTAAGCAAATATGTTTATAGGGCTCCAATTGGCAGTGTGTCTTAAATAATTGGATGGTGTATCAGGTTGTAGTCATCACTACAACACCCCTTACTTACAGGGTTAAAATTCTGACATATGGATAAAATTTTATCACTAACATATAAATACATGTTTGTTTAATGCTGGATTGAGTTAGGTTTCAATGAAGGGTCTTAACAATTTACTCCAATGTTGCTTAATTTTATCAGCAAGTCTTTCAAATTACTTTATCACTTTCTTTTTATGGCTAAGTCATATCATTTAAAGTGTGATTTGGACTTAGGGTTTTTGATGGTTATGTGGATGAAATTATTATCCAGTAATGTGTCTCTATTTAGATGGCACATAAATTTATTTGTTAGCCTTCATCCTGCTCTTTTTTTTGAGTCTTACTGGATTTTTTTGAAGGTCTAACTAAATATTACAGCATTCATTACTCTGTATGGATTTACTCTCCTATCTCGGTTAATGTCAAGATAACCCAATGCTTTTAAAGCATTAACCTGGGTATACCCTCATCAAAAAAATAAATAAAAAAATTAATATCCCTAGTTATGCACCTTTTTTTTACATAAATCACTTTTATATATATATACTTTTTTGATATTGACTTTATCTCTTACTATGCTTTAATTGTCATTCCTAGTTATTATTCAAGCGGGGTTGTGCATTCTATAAGGCAACTGTATGTTCATGTGGAGAGTACAAAATATGGTTTTAAGATACCAGCATTATATGTTCCTCATACCTCTCCTCCAATATCAATCCAATATGCATTATGACCAGATTGTTTTACTATTGTAAATGGTCTCTCATATTGATTGAAATGAAAAACTTATGGTACATGTTATCTTGCGGTTTGCATACATATGGGTTTTTTATCAAGACTTTGTCCCCTACTTTAAAATTGTAATATACCTTTCCCTTTTTATCTTTATTTCTTTGGTCAGCCATTTTCTTGAGCCTTTCATATGCTTGTAATCTTTCCTGTTCCACATTTATTTCTGTGGGATAAACTGGGGGTTGATATGGGTGAATAATATAGGTGTGAGTTGGTGTAATAATTGGTGAAGTACATGAACTTCTACCATTGGGTTGAGGGTGAGGATTTTATTTTTATTAATATCATTATAGACATCAATATAGTAGAAATTCATCCTTGACAAAACAAATTACATGTGTCAGATTAAATTATTATCTGCATTTATATTTTTGTAATCAATAAATGTTTACATAATTTGTTATTTTAATCTGGTCTCTAGCTCATCATTATTTTTATATCCACCATCAGCTTTATAGTTCTTCATTATTCACATACCCATCATAAACATTATTATCTTATTTAGTTTTACACCTATCAATATTATTATTATGATAGAGAAAATACATATTCATATTTAAGTCATTTATGATAACTTTTAATACATATATATACTTATACTGCAGTATATATATATTTATATATATTTTAATACATATATATACTTATACTGCACATACATATTTTTTAAATATTCTTATGGATTTGGATATGCTTAATTGATTTTTGGTAATTAATTATCACCTATATAGAGGTGCAATAACTACTATTAGTGTGATCTCCCTCACTGATAAGAGAGCACAAGAAATCACTCCCTGAGTGCGAATACTGTGGTATAACACGACTAGAAAGGGATGAGAATTGGATGAACTGACCCAAATTGCATCTAGGTTAATAAAAATAGGTAGAGCTAATCTATTGGAAGTAGGTACAATCATAGGTTATGTATTTCATAGCGTAATCATTTGCATCCTACTCAAAGACCCAAAGTCCGACCATAGTAAGATGCGCTCCCCCTACCTCTTGTGGAACCCACCAGTCCATTGCAATATATATATATATATATTACAAATAGCTCACCCTTTAGAACAATAACAAGTATTTTTCTCAAAGTTTCTTCTTTAAAGTAAAAAAAAAAATGTTATTGTATTGAAATGTTAGCTATTTAGCTACTGTATTTTTATTACATGGAAACTACTGAAAATATTACAATGAATTCATCATTTATCAATGAGAATATTGGAATAAGTATATATATATATAGTTGACACAATCTTTAGTCTAATTAAATTTATGTGTTTATCAATTGCATATTATATAAGTATATTTTCATATAAATATGTTAATGTCATTATTAATTTTTTTTAGGATAGATTGAAACCCTTGTCAAAAAGACCACGTTGTCATAATGGTAATATATTTTTAAAAGCATTCCACATAGTAATCTGTAGCAATACAAATATATATATATATATTTCTTTATGAGAATTGTTTTCTTTGTAATAAGTAAATCTTTAAAATAAGTTTAGCTGCTGCTCAAAACTATATAGTTTATTATTTTAAGTAATTATATGTATAATGATGTTTGAACCATTTAACAATTATGTAATAAAATTAATTACATGCATAAAATAGTCAACTTTCTCAAATTTTAAATTAAAATATGAAAACTTACATTAAACAATGTACATTGCAGACCATATAATAACAAAGAATATTAACCAAAAATAGTCAAAATAAGAATCATAAATCACATGACCATATTCTCTTAATCGTGTAAGTTATAAACAATGAGGATTGCCAATTCCTCAACAAGCTTTGTGATAAATGCTTAGCCAGAGTCAGCACTTAATATATCTCTGTCAGGAACCCCCCAAACCCCTGACCATGGTTTCGGGATTTGGCAATCCTCAGAGAGGTGCCAGGGTAGGCTCAGACACTACATCTAAAAATACCAACCCAAAGCCAAGGACCTATCTAAAAGTTTATCTATTGAGTGGAAAATCTGAAATTTTCAGACACCTACATGTCTTCAAACCCAGCTATCCAACTCAAATAGCTATATGGGGCTGATAGATCTTCAGCCATACCATATATTAGTAGTCTTAGCAATATTAACCATCATTTTTCCTTTATCACTTTTGCGAATCTTTTAAATATTATTAAAGATAAATTATACATAGCAAGATTCCTTTTTTATGTAAAGCAGACTTCTTTATTTTTTACAAAGCCATGATATCCTCAATAATTATTCTATATATTCAGAAAGTGGAGTGAAGTAGTCGACTTAAAAAGGAGGATCTAGCTTAGTTTTATCATTTATTATGCATTATTCTTAAATATTAGATTTACAAAACTACAATTGTTGTTTTTTTTAGAAAATAACTTTGGACAGTTATTGAGCATATATGTATTTGCATGTATACATAAACTATAACAAAAATTATCTCACATACACCTAATTGAAATATGAATATGGTGTGCATGAGCGCATAGATAGATGTATGCTATAAAGAAAAGAAGAAAAATCCTTCAAATAGTGGTTTATAAATTTAGTTAAAATGACTATAAAGTTAAAATTACATTAGTAATCATTTAAATTTAAAATTAAACTATTTTAGATTGTTCTATTTTAGATAAGTTATTTAAATATAAAAAATTATGTTCTATATAAAATAGATTCCTTAATATGTTTATAATACCCAAGGCAATGATCAAATTATTCAAATTATTTAATAAAGAAAGAGGCTAGTAATATACTTTATAGTATAAAACAAAATGGTTTCTCATTAATATAATAAAACACTGTTTATTTTATATCAAAAAGAAAAAAAAAGATATTAAAGAAACAAATTAAACTGTTTTTAACCTTATCAAAAATAATAAAAAAAAAGATACTATTTTATTTTAAAGTACATAATAATGGATTTTTATTAATTAAAGATTTGTTTTAACTTTTTTTTTGTAAAAAAAAAAAAACTATCTAAACAAATTGTTTTAAAAACGGTACCAGTGAAATTGGGTATAATTGATAAATTTTGTGAATTTGTATAGATAGGTGATTTAAAAGATTGTAAATAATATGAATGGTAAAATGACTGAGATACTCAGAACAAATTTGGATTGTGGGTGAACCTGGATAAGTACTATTTGACATATAATTTAATTTAATTGTAATTTGGTATTTACGAATTTCATAATTGCTATCACCTTAACCAATTAATGAGATATTATTTTATATAATGAGATATTATTTTATATAGCACTATGTTGTTTATGTAATAGTGATATTAGCGATTAAGCCATTGCACATGTGCTTTAAAGATAAATTATAAATGAATACACTTGATTTTTCCAGACAGAAGATATAGTATTTTAGAAAGAATGAAATGAATCCAGCCATTCTTTCAACCCAAACGTTTATGTATGGGCAAATCTTAAGCATGTCGAAATTAGAGCATGAAGGTGTTAAATGATCACTTTAAATTACATTTGTTATTATTGAACGAATGACACTTGCGAAATCTTTACAATTTACGACACATCATTTTTTAGTTGAAATTAAACATATATAATGAGATGTTATTTTATATAGCGCTATAATTGAAATTTATTATTCTTTTTTTTAAGTATCATAGCATCGGCCGGACGGGAACCTGCAACCCAGGCAACTTCCTGCAAGTGCAAGGCAGTTGCGCTGACCTCTCGATCACCAATGCATTTTTAAAATGATAAAAGATATGAGGTAGCACATTTTCTCCAGCATTAAGTTGTGAGTCTTTAGTAATAGAAGAGGTGGCAAACCTATTTCTTCTATAATTCATTGCCCATTGTATATGTAGTTTAATAGAGTTGGGACTTGTTCCAATACTATTATATGTTGGCCAATGTATAATAGCACTGATTGAGAACAAACTACTCTTGCTTTGCTGACCATTGCTTAATAGTGGCAGGATGTTTGGTGCAACTAGGATTGCATCTTGAGTGTGATGATGATTTTATTAATATAATTTAAAAAACAATTCTCCAACATACGCATACTTTCTTTTAGACTCATTATTGCCAAAAGGTTATCAAGTGAATTTAATTATTTGCCCAATCAAATATGAATGACTCTCCAAATTAGTAGAAATTTAAATGTCATTGTCATCAAAAATTATAACTGGTATGTTAAACTTGGGGATGTTATCAGCTATCAAACCAATATAGATAACATCATATATAAATTTGTTGTTAATATAATTCAAAAAGTAAATTTACTGCTGGTTAAAAATAAACAGAGTGAAACATAGACTATTTATAGTGATATTTAAGTCACAAAGTTCATACTGATTCAGTTGTTGCCATTTAAAATAGGAACAATGTAGCAATTTTTAAAGTTTTAATTGAAAATCTTGAAGGTCATAAACTGACATTAGAAAATGCTGAACTGATGAAAACTTGATTAAAATTCTAATCAATAATATTATTCTAACAATTACCATCAATTAATTATAGTTTCTGTGCAATCTACACATGATAATGTAGAAAGATATGGAGAGTTTATTGACTTTTTATCTCTGAGTTTAAGATCAAGAAACACTATGGTCTTTCTCTTCAGTTTCCTGATAAGACAGAATGAATGTATGTGTAAAGAATGAATATTTTTTCAATAGATATATACAATCATAACAGACAAAAATAAATCATGGTCTTTATTTCAAGGAGGCTGTAAAGTCACCAACCAAGGCAGCAGCTAGTGGTCAAAAGTGGAGGGTGCTAAAAATCCCCTGACATGTGGACCAAAGCTGCCATTGGATGGCAACTTTTTATTTATATACTTACAACTGCAGATCACTTTCAAGTGAGGGAAGATAGCAAGAATTAGAAGAAATGTCTTATATTAAATGGGACATTACTTGACTTTGTGAAATTAGAAGAAAAGGTGAAGAGACAATTGATTTGAAAATGGACATGTACTGTTTTATAAAGGCACAAATATTGAAAATAGAAGTGGAGTAGGATTCATTATAAATAAAAACTGGACAAACATAACAACATTATGGAGATTGATGGTGTATCAGACAGAGTGAAAAGATTAATTATATAACCTAATAGCAGATACCAAATGCAGATAATTCAGGTTTATGCCTCACAAGTTCTCATAGTAATGAAGTAGTAGAATATTTTTATATGGATGGACAAAAGGCTTTTGATCAGAGTAAATAACATTTTAAAATTGTTATGGGAGATTTTAATGCTAGAATTAGTAAACAAATAAAAGATCAAAGTGCTGTAGGTAATTTTGGCTATGATAATAAAAATGGGAGAGGATATAGACTTATGGAGTTTGCAGAAAAAAAATAACTTTATATTATGAATTCTTTTTTTGAGAAAAATGTTAAAAGGAAATGGAAATGGAAGCAGTCAAATGAAGATGCAGCAGAATTGGATTATATTTTGACTTACAGAAAATACTTATTTCAATATTATAAGGTCCTTAATAAATTTAACACAGGAAATGATCATCGATTGGTAAGATATAAGATATGTGTTAATACAAAACTAGAGAGACAAAAATTATTAAGAAAAACAACATTTACAGTTGATATTCCTACTCTTCAGAAACATTCTAATGAATTTAAATTAGAACTTACAAATCAGTTTAACTAGAGAGACAAAAATTATTAAGAAAAACAACATTTACAGTTGATATTCCTACTCTTCAGAAACATTCTAATGAATTTAAATTAGAACTTACAAATCAGTTTCAAGTATTGTAGATTTTTTCAGATTTGAATGAAATTAATATGAAAATAACTGATATACTTTTAAAAACAGCAACAAAGATAACTGGTAGAAAAAATCAGCAATTGACCAATTGCTGAGACTAGAGAATTTATGAAGAAAAGAAGGAATATGAAGATATACAAAAATGATGCATTAAAAAGGATTGAATATCTCGAATTTTGTAAAATGGTATAGAAAAGAATTGACAATGATATAAAAAAATATAACTTTGAACTAGAAAGAAAAGCTGTAGAAAAGAATAAAAGTCTTAAGAGGGTAAAACAATATTTTGGTATTGGTAGAAAATTTATATCTGCCAGAGGTAAAAAAAAAGAAATTGTTACTAAAAAGAGAGATAACATCATGAAATGGGTAGAAGATTTATATCAAGAATTATATAGTAATAAAGAACAAGCACCTACTATATCTATATCTTTCGAATTTTTCAGAATTTTAAATGAAGAAGTGAGACATGCAATTAAATTTATGAGGAAAGGAAAGGCTCCAGGTAATGATGGAATTATAATTGATATATTAAAAGAATCAGGTGAAGAAATAGAATTTTTTTAGCAAAGTTATAGAACAAACTTCCAACTAATAAAGATGTACCAGATAATTGGAAGAATGCAGTATTAATATTAATATTTTAAAAAGGTGATAAAGAAGATATTAGAAATTACAGACGTGTCAGCCTTTTATCAGTATTATACAAAATATTTATTAAGATAATTGCAATTCGCTATAGAGAACATTGGATTTCCACCATCCAAGAGAACACGCTGGATTTAAAAGTGATTTTAGTACAGTAGATTATATCCAGCATTGAGAGAAGTTATAAAAAGGACAAATGAATATGAATTGCTATTATGCTTTGGATTTGTAGATTATGAAAAGGTATTAGATTCTACAAACATTTCTTCAGTGATATAAAGCATTGGATCATTAAGATATAGATCCAGGATATTGTCATATTTAAACTATATTTATATAAATGCAACAGCAACAATTAGATTACATAATGTTACTAGAAAAGTCAACATTGAGAAGGGTGTAAGACAGGGTGACCCCATATCTCCAAAACCTTTTACAGCATTGCTGCAAGAAGTATTTTGTAAGTTAAAATGGAAAGCTAACGAAGTGAAAGTAAAACATTATTTAAGTCATTCATATTTTGCAGATAATGTAGTTGTTTTTTGAAAATAATACTTTAGAGTTGCAGGAAATGTTGCAGGAGTTATCAGATGAAAGTAGGAAAGTAGGAGTAAAGATAGATGTTAAAAAGACTAGGTAATGTTTAATGGATTTTCTCAAAATATGAAAATAAAGATTGATTATTATGAGTTAAAAGAAGATAACAGTTACAAATATCTTGGTCAAATTATTAATATAGATGAAACATAATGGATAAAATTAATCATAGAATTAAGCTTGTTGGAGTCCTTTTTGTAGAAATAAGTTGATACTAATAGGAAATATGCCTATGTGTTTGAAAAGAAAAGTCTTTAATAAATGTGTTTTACCAGTTCTTACTTATGGATCTGAGACTTTGGCACTTAATAGAAGATTATACAGAGACTTTAGACCATTCAAAGAAGTATAAATATTTGCATATTGGGAATAACAAGAAGAGATTGAAAACACAATATATGACTAAGAATATAAACAGGTGTTATTGACCTCATTGAAAAAATTAAAAGACTGAAATGGAGTTGGGATGGACATATTGCTAGAAGACATAATAATAAATGAACAATTGAAATCTGAAACTGGATTCCAAGAGATTGTAAAAGACCCAGAGAGAGGACCACATGTAAGATGAATGGATGAAATAAGAAAGGGTGTAGGGATGATGTGGAGAATGGAGAAGCTAAAGATTAGAGAAGATGGATTGAACTTGGAGAGACCCTCATTTTGTCGAGGACTGATAATGATTGATGATTATGATGATGTTAATATTCCAAAATCATGCCAACAAGAATTATTCCTTCAACGTATACAGAATGTATAAATTTATTCATATATATTGGCGATTATTGATGAAGTTCGAACATCTTCAGTTCATTGATTGATAGTTGATGAAAATATGAATATTTTGGTAAAAAAAATTAATAGTCTATATAAAATACACATTAAAATTTGAATCCTGTTATCAGATAAAATTTGCCTGCATTATTAAGCTTATTGCATATAATTGTCACTCTATTGTAATTCGGTTAAAAAATTTGTATAGAAAAAAGTTTTTCAAAAAAATATGTTTACCTCTGTAATATTAGAGAATATGGTGTGGCTTCTCATTTACGAGACAATATTTCACATCTAATTTAACACTACTGTGTGTGGCTCACAGAGAATAACTCACAAATAGTTTATGCCTGTTTTCCTTATTCAAATTATTGAAATACTTTTAGGGACAGTGTTTAAAGTACCTTCTACAAATATTAAAAAAAAAAACTTTATGCATTGATCAATATTTCAAAAATTGATGTTATATCATTCAAACCTCTCCAAGAAATAAGATAGGTATCAAAATATTAAATGCTCTGGTGAGAATTAAGACATTTTAATAATGCACTGCGCATAATAAGTTGAAAAATTTAATGACTCATTAAATAAATATTGCTTAAGAATCCTTAAAATCCCACGATATTTGGTAGAATGATTCAAAGTGTATTTGCAAAATTATTAGCATTAAAACCAAATTTGCAAAGGACTAATTTATTCTAATGAATGCACACCAATTTGCAAAGGCAAAAATTAATAAACTGAGGACGCAATATCTAGATAATATCAGCTCAAATGTGGACTTCAAACAATTTAAGATTCCAATGATTATAAAGATAGTTCGCCAATATTTAAATTTATTCAACTGCTTTGTAATCATTTGAATATTAGATTCTAGAAAAAAAATGAAATGGCTGGAAAGCCTTATATCCTTTCTAAAGAAATAAATATAGAATATGGAAAAGATAGATTAAAGCATTTATTTGTAAAATATGAACTACAATAAATATTAATGATAAAACCCATTTAAGGATAGATACAATTGTAGAACAATACAGTAATTTGAAATTTTAGTAAATAAACATGTAAAATTGGAATACTCGAATCATATAATGTCTTAAAAGACCATATATATATATATATATATATATATATATATAATGTCTTAAAAGACCATATATATATATAACATTAGGTACTTTTTAATATTTGTGCAACGTATCAAGCGTCCAGCTGCTGATTACGAATATGGTTTTAGTTTAACGAAAACAACAATATCAAAATCCCATAATAAACTAAATTAACATTTTGATAATTTAATAAAAATTAAGCGTTACATCTTGTCAGAAAAGCAAATAAATCTACACAAAATTTATAAAATTTGAATAAGTCGTAGAGCACGACCAGAAAAAGTTTGGTCTAATTATTATTATTGATTTGTGTTATTATTTTTAAGTTGCATTCTACAATATTTCATTATGTAATTTAATACACTGTACAGGCTTACACACACCTGCACATTTATAATGCAATATATAAGGGATTCGAAATTAGCCTTTCACACGACTCTCAACTCTCCATGCCATCTCATATTGATGACCCACCTAATCATTATATATAAACTATTTTAGATGTAAATGTGTAAAAAATTGCTATATTTTGACATCTTTATATATATATATTGTTGCACATTGGTAATTTCAGTGTGCTCAACTCTTGAATTTTTATCTCAAAGACAGTCAACTCATAGAAAAAAACATTGATTATATATATGACCTTTACATTTATTAATAATTTTAAATCATATAATTTTAAATACAGTGTCATGTGGCTATTTCGCTTATCCTATTCACATCGATCACGGATGATGACCACTCGCTTTAATGAATCTAAAACTACTATATTTCTTTGATTGAACATTTTATAGGTTAATGATTTACTCATTCCTAAGCACCAATTCAAAATCTCCTAAAAAACATTTTGTATACACCCATCTTTTGTTGGTTGCTACTTTACAACCCATTATTTACTCAATAAAAATCATAACCCTAAAGGATAATTATAAAGTTTAAAACTGATTATCTGTAATGAGATCAAATCACACATATACCCATACACAAAGGGATATTTTAACAGTAAGTAAAAATAGGTTTATTTAAACAAATATCCGAACTATATAAATTTTAGAATATCTATTATACAAAGATAAAATGAAATTAAAAAATAAATACAAAAACAAAAATTAATATCTTCTAGATTTAAATTAATTAAAAATAGATATTAAGTATTTATATTAGCAGTTTCAATTTAATACAATTTGTTTTGTTCTATTTTGTCATTGAAAGTATTTAGACTGGTGTTTTTAATGCCATGATATCATGTTTATAATTTTATAATTGAATATAATCAGGATTATTATTATTATTATTTAAAAAAAAAAAAAAAATTAACAAAGTTTACATAATTTCACGATGCTGTTTTCACACATGGTATACTGCATAACTGAATGCAAAAGTTCATAAGATCAAATGCTTGGTAGATCAATCCTGGACCAAGTCTCTTTGTATAACCATTCTGGTGCATGCAGCCAGTCCCTGGCACTTATGCTCTTGACAAGAGCTATAAAGGTCTCAGTGACTGAAGAGCCTGAATGACTGAAAACACATTCACATCTGGTCAACCAGACTGCCAAAGGTAAGGAAGCAGAGAATCTGATAAAAGAAAAAATTCCTGTCTTGATGGCATTCTGGATATTTAAGGCTTCTCTGATGTCAGATGTAACTTTCTCTGTGATGAAGGTTCAGATTTGGGAAAGAAACAAACAATTATAAAGTAAATGCTGGATGGTTTCATCAGCAGTATTACATAGCTGGCATTGAGGATTGATTTTGGTGAATCCTCTTTTCCATACTAAGAAATGGTTAGTGGGTAAGGATGAGATGTTGAGCTTTAAGAGAAAGTCTATGAATTTTGGTTCATCAAACCAGTTCTTCAATTTTTTTTAGCAATGGTTTATTGTCTATGCTCAATGGGGTCAGGAGGGCAGTATGATTTTGAAATCTGAAGTTATAGGCCTGCCAGTAGGTTGTTTTACCTTCAAGGGAGGTTTTATATAGATTTGTCAGCTTGATGACATGTAACCCAATAATTGTGGCCCATCTGCTAGCAAAAGGTGGCATGTGTCTGTAGGTTCCACTGGAGTGACTAGGTTTAGTTCTGGCTGTTTTAAGTGACTTGCACATAGAACTGCAATTGCCTTCTGTAGATAGATTGTTGAAACAGAGTGCAATCCAAGTCCATTTAATCCTCTGGGCAACTGCATCTTACATATGCTGATGGCAACAATCTTTCCATTCCACATGAGGTTTGAACACAGCGAGTTCATTGATGACTGAAATGCTTTAGTAGGTTTAATTATGGGTAGATAATAATTCAATCTTGGAAACACCAGCATGTTGAGAAGGGCTACTTTGCCCAGCAGGGAAAGTGAGATTCGGAATAAAGAATGAACCACCTTGCTAGTTTTTCCCCAAGATGGAGTGTTGGATGTCTTTTGCCATAGCAAGTCTGATCTTGGCCATAGGAAAACCAAGGAAGAGTTGTGGTTCAGCTGTAAAGTCTGATGGATTCACAGTGCTAGTACTGATTTTCCACATGGAGGACTTGCTATAGTTGTTGTTCAGATTTAGTTTCTTTGAATATTTATCAATGATTTGTGTGAGTGTTGGAAGGTGAGTTTTATTGGGGAGGAAGATGGTGATGTTGTCAACATAGGTTATATGTTGTACATGATGTTTCAGGGCTGGCACAAAAATTCCAGGGAGTCTGTGCTCTATCTCTCTGAGCATACAATTTATATAGGTTATGAAGCAGAGAGTGGTGAGTGGAGATCCCTGGAGAATGGAAAGATGTGGTATAAAACCATTGCACAGTCTTCCATCCAGTGACATAAAAATAGATCTGTTCAAAAGCAGATTACCAATAATTCTGGTATAGATGCCAGAGATTTGATAGTCAAGGAGAGTCTGGAATAGGACAGTAGGTATAACAGAGTCAAAAGCCAAGGCAAAGTCAAGTTGAATAACTATAGGCTTGAATTTTTTGTGCAGTCTGATATGTTCTATTAGTAGAAGAAAATGCTGTACAGCATCCATGGTGGAAGAGCCCTTACACACAAATTAATATGGCATGATGTGTGTGTAGAGTTGATCTTGGATTTTGTTTTTGACTATGGCCTCAATGATCTTGATTACAAGGGGAATCATGGAAATGGGCCATATGTTGGAAAGGGTAGAGGGATTGATGGACCTTTTTAGGAAAGGAACAAGTGCTACAGGGTACAGGTCTGGAATATTTTGAAACTCTCCTGCCAGAACATCTATTATACACAGCACAATGGGGGATGTGATATGTCTCAGGTGGATGAGTACAAATCTCAGGATTCCATGGAGTCCTGTATGAACTCTCTCAGGATAGGCCATGAGCTTTTGGATTATCTGATTTTTCTGATGTCACGAGCAACCCCATATTCCAAGTGATTCCAGATGTTTCCAACTTCAAATTTATAATTCTGTAGCCTGCCCTGAAAGTGTTCATGAATCTTTGCAAACATTGCTGGGCCACTGAGGCAACCCTGATCAACTGACAATGAAATAGGTGTGGGTATGGCCACCAAACCAATTGCCCAGCGAATGCAGCTGCAGGTCCAGCTATGCTGGTTGGCCATGAAGATTTTGGACCTTTTAGTAGCAATGTAATGGACCTTTTGTTTGCTAGGGTATTGAGTTTTTAGCTCCAAAATATCTTGAGGATGAATGTCAATATGGTGTAGAGATTTTATCCTGTTGTTTATAGCATCCAAATTTTTTAATAATTGATTTGGACCTTTGGTTTTCTTTGTGTATGAGTCTATGAGTGAGCTCAATATACCGGTGGAAGATGACCAAGCTGTGGTGGTGGTATCTATGTGAAGTGAAATTAGAAGAGCTAAATGATCAGTGAAGGGAACCAATTGAAGCTTGGTGCATATTTCAAAGTGGAGTTTGGCTGAATAATAGAGAAGGTCAACTAGAGATTTCTTTTGCAGTGTGTACAAGGAGAAGGATCCAAGAGAAAAAAACCCCTCTCCACACAACAGGACTCTATTGATTAAATGAAGATATTTTTTGTTAAAGTTATCATAACTCATGTTGAAGTCACCAAAGAAAACAACAGGGGAGGCATCTGAAGAAAGAAGAGAATTGATTTTATTGATTACTGCTTGTGCTGAATAAGAATCAATTCTGATGTACAAATAATTGATAGTTATTACCATATTTCCAAAAGTGATCTTAATGACTAATAGATCATTGCTAAGGTGTAATGTTCTGAAAGAGCTGTAGATCAGGTTCTTATTGATTAAAAAAGCAACTCCAGAAGATGCTGTGTTTGAGAGTGCATAATGAAATAGACCATATTGTTGCATCAGTTGAGTTATTTGGTACTTTGGGTTTATATAAGTGCAAAGACACTGCCTAGAGAATTAAACCCCTCTATATTTATTCTCGTCAATTTAATAAGCATGTTAAGTTGTTACAGAAGTTTGTAGGTTATGTTTACTAAGCTGTTATAAGTACATCACATAGGAGAGATTATTGACATAAATTTTGATTTTCACTAAGTGGTTTGTCAGGGTCATGTGACACAGTAGCCAGTTGAGTTGGAACAGGTATTTTGGAGCTTAAGTAGAGGTTGGAATTGTGTTTATCTTCATTGTGATCATTTACAATAACTATGCTTTGGGAAGAGTTGCTTTCTTGTATACTGAGTGATTGAGCTAGTTTAGTTCTTTTTTCTTTCTTTTTTATCAAGCTAGTAGTATGGCTTGCTGCTTGTTTGGTGTTTTTGTCATCATTGTCCAAGTCATCCATAGATGAGTTGATCTCTTCTGGCTGTGAGCTGGATGGGTCTTGGGTTTTTCTTTTGTTGTTTGGAATGTATGTTCTTGTTGAGACTTTGTGACTGGAAGAGTTTGTTTTGTTGATAGTGGTTCACTGTTGAGAGCTTGTATTGGATGATCTTGCTTTGAGTGAGTTTTGAATGCTTCTTGTATCTTCTGGGGTGTCATGTTGATAGCTGATGATTGTTGTTTTGGGTTCATATATGGCTGATGGTGATGTTTTTTGTCTTCTGTTGTAGAATTGAAAGCTGGAGTTGTCTGGAAAATGTGAAATCATTAGATGAGTTGGTTGAAGTGTGATGGTCCATTGCTCAATAGTTTGCCAAAGGTAAGTCAGTGTTGGAGTCTTGTATCTGTCCTTTTGTGTGATTCTCTGTGTTAGTGGATGAAGAATGCGATAGCTAAATTACATTTTGCATATTTTTATGCATTTATGATTTTTGCTTTTTCTACTGTTGCAGACATCACAAATTCTGTTTGGGCATAACCTTACCAGATGTGATCAGTCTTCACAATAGAAACATTGGGGTTGTACACCTTAAATAGCTATAAAAATTGGACATTTTTTCTCTTTCAGAGTTGAAGGAATATCCGATGGAGTGAAGCCTTGTTTGAGCTTGAGAGAGAAGGCAGCACTGTTGGATGGAAGCTCCATATCTGCCTCTCTGTGAGGTCTTGAAACTAGTTAACACACCATATATAGCAAGCAGCCTCTGTAGATCAGCATCAGTGAAGTTAAAGTAGCAGTTATGTGCTATTCCATAGGCTGTTCTTGGTTTATTCATAACTATTTTGATGAGATATTGGTCTTTTAAGAACAGTTGTTGTCTTTTAAAGAGTTCTTTCTGTAGTAGATTCTTAAACTCAATAATGAAGTAGCATCTGTTAGGGTGGTGATAGACCCTGCGAATAGATTCTGTTAACTGAAGACTTTTAAGAAGCAGAAAGAAGTCATCCATTGGAAAGGTAAATAACTGATAGAGGTCGCTAGTGGTGGTTAGAATCAATGTGTTATCGCTGTGATAGTTGAGGATAGAGTTAAACAACATTGAAGGAATTCTAGAATTATATTCTTGGCTTATGGCTTCATAATTGTTTATGTAGGACTGGGATAGTTGGTTTGGTTGTGTGTTGATCTCATTATTGATTAACATAAAGTTATCATCCACAATGAAGTCCATAACATTGTGTTGAATGCCTTGTTCAGTTGCTTCTTGGATATGGACTTTAGATTTATTGTTTCCCAATACCGTAGCATAGCTTCGGTTTTCTGTTGGGTTGGAATTGGCATTTGTATTTGATGTTGAAGGTTGAAAGCCTATAGTATGATTAGCTGCCAGATTGTGGTTAGAGAGTGCATTATTGGTTTGAAAATTGGTGTTAATGTATAGGAAATCTGTTTCAATAAAGTTTATTTCAGTCGGTGATACTAGTGGTTTTTCAAAATTTATTATTGGATTGAAATATGAACTGCGTATTTTGCTATTGGATTTTGAATTGAATTTTTCACTTAGATTTTGTTTTATGGGTATAAAACCATTAGATTGTGGCTAGGACTGTGTATTTTTACTTATTTCTCCTTTATGAGCTTTTAATTTTGTTTGTAAGTGATTTTTGGTTCATTTAAAGGTTCGTTACAGAAATCTATAGCTGCTACCAGTAATGCGCCATCTTCATTTAAAAACTTTTCAAAACTTGTCATGCCAAAATCTCCAAAATAATTTTCTGCTAGATTTGGGCTATTTTTGGACATATGACATTGTTTTGGGTGTTTAATATGTGGGTTTTCGGGTGCATTGATAGGTTTAGATAGGTCTTGTGAGATATTAGTTGGAATTTGTAATTTTTTTTGAGATTTACAGTCGAATTTACCGTAACAACTTTTTACATTTTACAAGTCACGGTCATGTTATTTTTGTATGCATTCACAAAAGTTTCTTTTGATTGCTGAATGCTTTTACTTTTTTTTTATTAAGAAAGTCAAGGCCTTCCTGCTTTGTATCATCTGATTTAGAGTAATCTTGATAGCTTATATTATTTTTTTTTTTTGCATTAGGGCTTATGTTAAGCATGGAAATAGATTGCTTTACATTAGTATCACTGTGCAATTTTGTTAGCTGGGTTGGCCTGACGTTTTCCCTTTCTAGGAGACTATAACTATGACTAATTTTTGTAAATAGAATATTATAACACAAAAATAAAGCTTACCTGCTCTGATGAGCAGCTTGGATTGAAAGACTTTTTTGATTTAATATATTTAATAAACTTTTTAAAATGAGTAGATGTGATGTGATGTCATGTATTATGGCTTCTCCTTAAATGAAGTCAAGAATATCTCAGCTATTATGCCCAGATAAACCTGTTAGCCACTTTATTTTCACATTCCCCACTCTAAATTTACCCATAATCTGTTCTATCCCATTTCCACAATGTAATCTTTGTCAACTCTATAACCTTTCTATCTAAATCCCCCTTATCTTTTCCCAAACCCAGCATAAAAACCAATAATTCACTTTCTGTATAATCACTCTTTTCATATTTATTTTTTTCACAACTTCATTATATGTACCCTTTCTGTTTTCAAACATTTACATTCAATTAACAAATGTCTAATATTTTCTATTCCTTCCTTACATAATTTATAAAATAAATCACCCATATTTTTCCATTTACATGTATATTCTTTTATAGCTAAATATCCTGTTCGAACCTTAAACAATAAACTACTTTCCTTACTATTATCAATATTAACTCACACCTAATATTCTATTTATTTCTATATATATTTAAACTTTTTTTACTCTCTATACTATTTCTCCATCTCTCTAACTCCCTAGTCTTTATTAATAAATTTATTCTTTTATCCCATTTCTTACTACTATAACCCTCAATAATCCTCTTAACACAATCATCCCATCTTTTGTACAAATATACTAATATAAATTATTTATCCAAATCTTTTGCATACCCCATTACCTTTCTCACCCATCTTTTTACCTGCCCTTTACTCATAACCCAATTAAATACTATTTTAGCTATTCTTTTATTATCCATAAACTGCAATCTACCAAACATTTTCATTTTACTTTTTTTCCCCTTAGGATTATTATTTATCACCTTTTTCTTCTTGTTTCTTGAGTCTCTATGACAGGCAGAGAGATACTTCTTATTATGACAGGATAACATATAGGACTTGTGATGTAATAAACTATTCTCTCATTTCATGCAGGCAACTGACAATTATATTCAACAGGAGGATTACATTGTTTAGAGTCTGACTGGCATATACTGGCTTTTATCAAAGTACTCTTCTGATTTTTATTTTAATAATAATCCCAGTCATTTTTAATTATTTCTTCCAGAGATCAATGACCTTCATTCACTTTAACAAAAACAATTTTTTAACTGTAGTTGTTCCTAAGTTGTTTTTTGTAATGTACCTGCAGAAAGACGAATGATATTCAGAAACAGGAAGAAAGAAATAAGTAAAAATAACGGATTATCCGCCGATTTATATCCTTTTTTAACTACACAATGCAGCCCTTTTCAATCACAATTTTAATCACTCTTTTTAAAAAATAATTATTAGATTTTTTAAAAAATAATTATGAGATTTTTTTCCTGCAATAGAGTCTAAATTTGAAAAAAAAAACTCAAATCAAAGATTATAAATATAAGTAAATCAAAATACAATTTTATATCGCTTTTTTTGTTAAGTAAAATATTTTTCTTGTCTTCAACTAACTTAAATTTTGTATCATTTTTTCTTCGTTTTTTATTTAATAAATTAATGAGTAAGTATTTTTATTATTTACAAATATAGACATGCAACTCCATTGTTTTAGATGTTTATATATCTTTATATATTTAATTACAATTACAATATTTCATAATAGAAATATTAATTGGATTATTGTACAATTAAAATTTGCTGAGGTAAAATGATATCAAATCATTTATTTACAATTAAAATGTAAATGTCTACAACAATTGCTGACACTATGCTAACTTATATTACTGTAGTTGGTTTATTTATTAATTATTAGTATGCTATTTTTTGTAACATCAAATGACGATGTCATGTTGACCTTATTTCGAAACTATTACAATATATATATACCTACACATTGACATTAAATAAAATTTATTTTCAAGAATATTTACGTATGATTTTCGTGAGTATTTATTTTGAACTATTATAATTAAGTCATGCTCTGACGTGATTTACAGAGAATACATTTTAAAATAATTATTTTTAATTTATATATCTATATAGATTATTAGAAAAATTAAAAATTTTTTTTTAAAAAAAAGCTGGAGTAACAGCAGACCTTAATTTACTCAGTGTATTTAGATCATTAGAAATAATAAAATAATAAATTGAAATATCTATCAATATTTTTCCAAGTGTTAACAAACATTACTATTTTAATTTTGTTATATTATATACTTAATGCTATATTTATATAGTTTTACATGGATGCGAACGTAGTTTGCCTAAAAATGTTTATATCAAGATTGCAACCTTTTATGATCAACAGTTTCATGAAGAAAACGATAGGAAAGATGTTTTACATACTTACAAAGACTATGTAAAACATTCATTTACTGTTATTAAAGGTGTAAGTACAATAATAAATATATTTGTTATATATAATCTGAATTTAAATAGATAGATAGATAGATAGATAGATAGATAGATAGATAGGTAAATAACTAGATAGACATAGATAATAGAAACACACACACACATATATATATATATATATAATTGATAAACATACAAATATATATATATATATATATGGATAGGTAGATAGATTATTTACAGAATTTCTTGGACTTAAAATACAATAATTGAAAGTTAATGGCATTTGCATACTATCCATCACATTATGCGTGTGTGTACAATAATTAAACACTATATATATATATATATATATATATAGTTAATGTTTTTACCGATTTAGTAGATTCTGGTAGGCCTTTTTTACACACTATTAAGTGAAAATTAATCAAGCTATGGTGAAGAAAAATATCTTGTTTCTATTTCCAAAAACATAACTATATTTTCTGATCAACTCGCCTACTAATTATTACGATAAGAATTGCCAATGAAGTTAGTTTTAATTTATAAGAGGGTGCCATAGTCAATAGACTTCTAACTTCTTCATATCCCATAATTTTGATGCAAATAATTAAAAGGTCCAGTTCATGATTTCCTGTAACTTTATTTTATTTAGAGAAAATTATTCCCGGGGCTTAATCATCAAATATTGGCAAAGGTAAATTATACCCTCGAATCCTAATAAACTAAACATTAATAAATTTAATAACTATCATTAATAATGCATAATGAATAGTTGATATTAGAAATAAATATTTTATTCTAACAAATTAAAATATTTAAAAGATAAATTACTAATAAGTTGGAAAGAATACACACATGCTAATCCAGACATAAATCAATTAATGAAAACAATTTCACCATTAAAGTTCACTTCCAAGTTTCTTCTAGAAAGTTCTTTAAATGTAAGTTTCTATCAGGATTATATTATAAGCTTAATTTAGTCACAATCAGGATATGAATAATCTTACTGGTAAGTTTTGTAGTACACATTTTGAACAGCTCATTGAAGTTAACTAGTTTCCTTCTGTTGATATTTTTGAAGGTTCTTGTCCCATCCTAATGGCTATAATCAACAATTTTGTGACCTATACGATGAAAAGTATCTATGTACACATGGTTCCATTCCATGTGACAATCCACCTCAGCATATGTGTAATGGTAGTCCTACATATGAGTAGTCCGGGATAGAATATTTTCTCTATTCCAGATCTAATGAAAGCTGCTAGTTAAGGAAAGACCCAGTTTTAAGTTTTTCTGACCTTTTATAGTTACAATTGATTTTTAGACTTCTCTGCACATCTATTTTCTTTTGTCCTTTTATCAGCATACAAGATAATAATCTTGTACACTCTTTCCTAAATTTAAGTTACAAAGTCTTTTTTTTTCCAGCATAATTCTGCCATCTTTAATTAGCTTCCAAAAAAAAAAAGTTTTAATGCTTGTAATCTTTTACTTTGGAATTTTTCTTTTTATTTATTTAGATTAGTAATCTTCATGTCATTTATTATTTCCAATATTAACTCTTATTTTTAATCAAAGTAATAATTCGAAACAAAAAAATCAATTCTCATTGTACATTTAAAAAAAAAATTACACTAACTAAAAAAAAATTAAACTTGAGTCTTTTAATAAGATCGCTAAATTTACTTTTTCTTTTAGCTTTTACCAAATGCCAATATATTTGTAACATATATAAATAAACGGTACAATATATACCAATCAAATTAATTTTTATAGCTTCACCATTTTATAAGCTAGTGATTAGAGAAAAAGATTGCAGATTGACCTCTACATTTACACAGGTGTTTTTCACAACAACCTCATATCATCAAGTGAGATTGAAATTTAATTGTCCATATTTTCACATTAAAAATAGTACTCGTATAGAAAGTTGGCTTATTATTTCTGGAGAGTTAGTACATCTATTGTGAGACAATTCTGTCATATAGTTTTAATTGGTTGATAATTTAGGGGAAATGGGGATTCACATCAGAAATTATATGTAGCATTTGCTTATGTACAGAACCATATAAGCTCTTTTATAAAAATTATTGACCTAGTTTTGATGCAGATAATGTAAAAAAAAAAGAAAGATCAAAGAGCTAATTTATTACAGAAAATAAATACATAATGAATCAGAGAGCCAATATCATTCAAATAGAAAAAATTAATATTTAATTTTAATAGTAAAACAATTGCTTTATGATAACGATAGTTATGATAACAATAAATTGAAAGCTTACTTGGTTTTAAATTTAATTTTACACTTTATTCTTTGTTATATATATATATATATAATTATTCAAAACAATACAATAATTAATACACGTGTAAAATGCGATAGTAGGAACCTCTACAAGTGTTTAACCATGAACTTACGCTATGAAAGAAAAGAGGGGAACCCTTTTTTACTTCAAACTACTTTTTATTTAAATAGGTGAAGCTGAAGTGGTTAGCATTTTACACACATATTCTCAAGGTTATATCCTCAGTAAATATTACTTACTCAATGTGCATTTAATAAATTTTTAATAATTAATACAGTAAAAAATATTTTAAAAAACAAATATATATCACAATTTAATAGAAGTACTTTCAACTATCTATGTAGTCATTATCCACTAGATTCAAATTGTATTACAAAAAACCGTTACAAATGTAAATAAAAAGTAATACGTCATACATCAATTTTCCCACAATTCATTATTTTTATATTGGCAGCCTGTCTATTTATCAAATGTTGCTTTTCACTTTTTATTAACATAGCTTCTTTAATTTTGCGTTTATTGTTATTTCTTTCAATATACAAAATCTTAACTTTATTAGTTTTGATTTTAATAAAGTTAAGATTTTGTGTATTGAAAAAAATAACAATAAACACAAAATTAAAGAAGCTATGTTAATAAAAAGTGAAAAGCAACATTTGATAAATAGACATGCTGCCAATATAAAAATTAATGAATTGTGGGAAAAATGATGTATGATGTATTACTTTTTGTTTACATTTGTAATGTTTTTTTGTAATACAATTTGAATCTAGTTGATAATGACTACATAGATAGTTGAAAGTACTTCTATTAAATTGTGGTATATATTTGTTTTTTAAAATATTTTTTACTGTATTAATTATTGTATTGTTTTGAATAATTATATATATTTTATTATAATTGGAATACAGACATTGATTAATAATTTATATATATATATATATATATATATATATATATATATAATTGAATATTTATAAATACAGTAATTAGAAATATGTAAAGTAATAACTTTTAAAAAAGACTTAATTAACAGTAAAGCAGCAAACATTAAGTTCACCGAATTGTGGGAATGTTAGCTTTTCAAATTGTTAGTTGACAAAGACTATGAGGATAGACTAAAGCATTCCTAAGTGAATAATATTTTTTAAAGTTATTACTTAATATATTTCTAATTACTGTATTTATAATTATTCAATTATAAGATTACTTACATATTGTTTTGAGACATTACATTATTTATATATATATATATATATATATATATATATATATATATATATATATATATATATATATATATATATATATATATATATATATATATATATATATATATATATATATGCAGTAGGAATAACATCTTTATATACTCAAATTAAAGTATCAACCTACCATATAAAGAAAATTAAATGAAATATATTTAAAAAAACTGAGTACTAATCATTATAGTAGGCCAGCTGCTTGGTGGCATTGTTTTCCTACTAAAACACCCAATTATATTGATCCAAACCCAACTATTTTTAAAGAAATTATTTTTACATTTTCTCCAGCTTTTATTAAAAATATTTTTTTCCCAATTTGTCCGACTTTTATTAAAATATTTTTACATTTTCTCTGCCTTTTTAAAAAAAAAAATATTTTGCTATTTTCTCCACCTTTTTTAAAAATATTTGAACATTTGATACAACTTTTTTACTTGTCTTTTGACATATTTTGACATTTGATACAACCTTTTTTTTATCAATAGTTTGGAATTTTTATAAATAATTTATGATACAAGATTTGATTCAAATATTTGTACATTTTCATTTTCAAACTGGAAAAATTAAAAACATTGCTAATACAAATAAAGCCAAAACAAAAATCGCTATATAGTCGCTGTATTTTAAAATCAAAAAAGAAAACTAAAATTGAAAAAATCAAAAGTTTTGATCTTAGTTTAACTTTTTTGGGGGGAGATGGGCAGGAATAATTAGTCATCACTTAGACAAAAGATAGAGACAAAAGTTATTTTTGGTTTGTTTTTATTTTTTAAAAAAGGGCTAATAAAAATTGGTTTTAAAAAGAAAAGTTTTAGTATATTAGTGGTATACAAATAAAGCCAAAACAAAAATTGCTGTATAGCCAAAAAAAAAAGTTTCCATATTTTTTAAAATAATAAAAAAAAAACAAAGTTGAAAAAGTAAAAAAAAAAAAGATCTTAATTTAATGTTTTTTTGGGGGTGGGTGGTTGACAAATGATTTGTATTCACTGATAAAACCAAGTCTATGATTTCCAAAACTATGTGCAATCTCAGATATTTTATTTGTCTTGTAATTTATGTGACTATTCCCATAAGTTCTGGGAAAAGGTGCTTGGCCATGATTTTATGCAATTTTGTACACCTTCCAAAATTTTTAGAGAAGAATGGTGACAGTCTTACAATTATTAGTATCAAATACTATGTCAGGTAGGGGATAAGATCTTTAATAGAATGCATATTACAACAGTTATGGCCACTTGAATTCCCTCCACCCTCACATCATATGATAGCGATCTGTTATGCGTGCATACTTGCATAGTGTAACGAAGCACATTAGTTGTCTGTAATATTGGTGTGCAAATGCCATATACACCCACAGCAGCTAATATGAACAGTACTGTTCTATAGGCCATAAGTTTCTATGCAAAAGCACAGAAATATTAGGCTATATAAATGTAATATTTCTGTATTTTTAACAGAGAAACAATGCCACCAGAAGGCTGGCCTGGCAGACCTATTAGTACCAAAAAACTTCATAACTCTAATGAAGTGAAGTGACTACTTACTGGTGTATGATGCCCAAGAGATAGAGACTGTTTAAAATGAAATCAAATTTAAAATAAATGATATAAAAATATATTGAAGCAAATTAAATGAAAAACTTTATTTATATGTTCTGATTTTAAATCCCAATACAATATAAATAAACTAAAATAATAAAGAAAGCTAGCTTTTGTGGATGTCATAAAAATTGTATGATAAAGACTAAAAATAATATCAGATTGACAAACTGTATGTATAATGAGTATAAGTTAAATTTAGTGATGCTATATTAATCAGTGATTTACTCTAATTGAATAAGTAAATACCCATGAATAACTAAATTAGTCTCAAACCAATTGTTAAACATCAGTATAATAACAATAATGTTTAGGTTTGCTAACTAGTTGAAGCTTGTTTATCCATGTACAAATGTGAAAAGAGTAAATGCCCCCCAATGCTGAATCAACAGTCATCAGTTGCTCCACATCATCATCATCAGTTATTTTGAAATTGATTTTCCTCATGCATTTATATTTTTAACAATTTGCAAACTGTCTTCAAACTATCCCCTCTGCCTTATTCACCTGTTCTATGCGACTACAAATGTGAAAAGAATAAATGCCTCCCAATGCTGAATCAACAGTCATTATCATCTCCCACTCATATATAATAATTGCTTGTAATTCCTTTGGATTATTTATTTTATTTTATTTACTGTTTTTATTCATTTTATTTTAGAAATTTTTTTTTCAATTATTTCATGACTTACTTTGCTATTGTGATTTCCTATAAAATAATACATAATTTAGCTCACTCCCCCCCCCCCGATTTTTCAATAATATAGTAATTATTTTTTACCCCCATAACTTAGAATTTACTATGTTTTTATTCATTTTATTTTAGAAAAAAATTTTAAAATTATTTCATGACATACTTTGCTATTGTGGTTTCCTATAAAATAATGCATAATTTAGCTCACCCCCCCCCTGATTTTTTAATAATATAGTAATTATCCCCCCCCCCCATAACTTATAATTTACTAAAGTTATTACTGTTATTCTTTTTTTTTTGGAGAGCCTAGAAAAACTACTGCTTGTAAAAATGAAACATATAGGCTGTCAAGGAAAAAAACAAAATCGAGATTGTCACCTTCTGCCACATTATACCAATAAACTGCATTTTATGATGAATGTGATGAAGCTGTTTATGAAATTGTAATTTTAGGTTATACCTTTCAAAATTGAGAGTTTGTGAACCAATGTAAAAATAAAGATATTTAAAAATGTGAAAAATCTCCTTTTTTTAATTATTTTTTTGTGGTAATGACTACTTTATCAGCTTTATTACATTCTTTCATATTTGCACTTTATAAAAATGTGTGTGTGTGTATATATATATATATATATGTAATAAATTAGAAATTTTATTTAAAATTGTATGTCCTGTAATTTTTTTTTTATAATTCAAAATGGTCCTTCAGGTCTCTAAGTTAAGGTATGATTATTTTATGACTGATATGTGCAATGGATATGTGTAAAGTGGGATTAATTGGAAAATAAACAAATAAAATGACAAACAACCAATTTAATTTAATATTTAACAAATTAATTTTGATGATGATTTCTATTCATGATTGTTTTATAGTAACAATAATGTGTTTGCTAATTTAATAATTGTATAGGCATGATCATCCTTCATTTGTATTTATCAACTATTGAATAAGCCACACCCTTGATTTCCAAAAAGGATGGTCATCCACCATCCTAATTTAATAATTTCAAATTTACATAAAATATAATTTAAAAACTATATTTTAACAATTTACACTTTGCTAGCTAAACTTTCTGTTATCATTTGATCTTTAATTTCTGATATGTCCAGCTATATTTTATAATTTGTTGAAGGTTGCTTTTATACTCTGTGCCCCCTCTTATTCTGGTGTCATATAGATCTATGATAGACCAGACCAATCATTCAAGGGTTTAATCATGCATTCCAAATAACAAATAATTAAGTTAATTGAACATCAAATATTGTATTCATCAGAGTATGGGTGATTAATATTATATGAGAACATAGTCTCAGCTTTCAAGTCAGTAGATTATTTGGTCTATTAACAAGCAAGCTTGAGAGACTACACCTATATTTTATTATTAAATGAAAAATTAACATTGGAATTGATGACTCCCCTTCCCTATATACCAAATGATGACTGGATGAATTGATTCTCTATTTTCAAAAGAAAAATCAATTTAACAAGAAAAATAATAAAAAAAATATAGAAACATAACATGGGATATTAATCCATTGTAGTCTATCCACAGTTCAAAATCTCATAGTTCATATTGTAAATTGTCTGAGTACTTTTGCCTTGAGGAAAGTTCCTTTGCATTAACTGCATGGTATTCATCTGATAGTCTTCAGTCACGATTTGGATCTTCATGGCCATGACTCAGACTCTTTTATAAACTATCTTTTTTGTGCTGAGATAATTTCTTTGCTTGATCATTGCACATTGTAGATATTTCTGCTAATGTGGTCATCATAATATTAATTTTAAATGATAATTATATCTGAAATTCATAGTTGTATGATGAGCAGCTCCATCCCAACAATGTTTTCTCACTTCCTAGCCACATATGATTTGTTCTTTCCTAGTTTATAATTTGGATTAAAATATAAGCTTTATGGAATTGGTATGGTTTATATAATCAACTTTCTTTAAGTTGTGATTGTAGTGGGTTATGAGCTTTAATGTTGATGATAGTTAAGATGATGAATAAATTAATTTTAGGAACTTAAAAAGTAAATTTTCTAGATGGAGTATTTTATTTGCCTTTATTTTTTCTTAAAAAGAACCATATTGTTTTATATTGTTTTATGTTTGATTTATTGATGCATGAGTTTCAAAATTGCAGTTTTATTTTCATTGTTGATATCATTTTGATAAATTTATAGAATTTTATGCTGGACTAATAAACTAATAAATTTAACATAAATTGTTATTTCTTTCTTTTGTTTTCTGAGATTTTTGCTTGCTTGTGTTTATGTATTTTGGTATAAATATATGTCAGTATTGTCAAGAATATAATTTTAATTGATAATTTTACCCAAAATTATTAATATGTAATTAATAATATGCTTTTGATTATGCTGGTAGGTTGAGTCTTTAAGATGGATTTACATGTGGTGATTTTTGTGAGGTTGGTTTAATGTATCCTTAATATATATCATTTTCTTATTAAAACAAAATATCTAGGGCTCAACACATCATACCACTTGAACTGTTTGATATATTTCCTATGAAGAAAAACAAACAAGGTCATAGTTTTGCCTGTTTTAGTATAAATTTATTGTTATCTTATGGTCCTTTACATTTGAGAAGTTTCCTGTCAAAGTGACACCATTGATTGTATTTCAGAGTTTATATTCTTTGGCTAGTCTGATTAAATTGTGAATTTGAGATAATTTTGGTCATTTTACTGATTAGTTTTGCTTTAAGGTTTTAATAAATATATATAATGACTTGAACTCAGGCTTCAAACTCATAATAGCCATCTAATCTATCTTATACAACTGATACACATGACCACACACATGTGAAAAATATAAATGATCTCCAATTTACATATTTTATGCTGAACCAGTGCTCATCAGTTGGTCCAATCACCATCTCCAACACATTATACAATCACTGCCCAGTCTATATTAAAATATCAAATCTCCAAACTTTAATGGGCAACCTTCAATCTTCTCCACTCTACTACTGTTCAGCCATCCATATCATTAAAATCCAATGATGAAATTCTCCAAGCCCTTGATGACGCCAATATTGATGTCATACCCATATTGGCTTTAAGTCAATCTGACCCCTGACACATAGGATTATTAGCGATTTATTTTAAAAAAATATGTAACATATATATTGTGATAGATACCTGACTGATATTTTTTCCACTATTCGATGGTGGACACAAAAGCTAAAATTTTTGGAGTCGATTCCCATTCTAATACCGTTAAAAAAATCATTATTTATAAGTTGGATTCAAATTGCTATTTGCATTCTCAAAATATTACCAGCCCTTCTTTCCACAGGTTATTAAAATAACTTGTTACAATTAATAAATAATTTTCTCAGTATAAATAATTTGTATTAGTGCTACTATAGTAGAGTGTGTATTAATAAAATTAAGATGAACAAAATAATTGTTTTATAATAATAATAATAATAATAATAATAATAATAATAATAATAGTAGTAATAATAATAATAATAATAATAATAATAATAATAATAATAATAATAATAATAATAATAATCATCATCATCATCATCATCATCACTGTACTTATTTTTAAATATATTAATTATTATTATTTTCAGGTAGAAATGTTGTTTAACAACTTATATCATAAGGAAGTCGTGTTTACATTTGTATTAACTGACGTGAAAATTTTTAATGAGAAACCCGTGAGTATTAATTGATAAATCAATTCTTATCTTAGTAACCATATATAATCCAACTTTTTTTATCGTTTATGTAATTGTCTAGACATGTGAATATCATTAATAACTAAGACAAATCTTTAAACACTTAGTATGTTTTAGCTAAAGACATATTCTAGTAAATAATTACGATAAATAACTATGGTGCTGTGAGATCCCAGTAAATTGTGCTTTAATATTTCTCTCTCAATCAGATGTGTCATGAGCATTATATTTTAGGATCAACATCCTTTTTACTTAAGAAAACCACTTTAATGAACATTTGTTTTAAATTAATATATAACGAATAAAACATTAGATGATAAATCGTTAACCTTAAATAATTCCAAAAATTACAAGAATTTTTTTTTTCAATTTTTTTTTTGTAGAAGGCTTTGTCATCCAGACTAATAGCTAAAACGGTCGTTCTTCTCTATTAAACAACTTTATGTTGTGCTTTGATTGGGAGTATTTAATTTATTTAATAAACTAGGATTGGTGCATTAATCTCGGGTAATATATATATATTCTAACCTAATAAATATATTATACCACCTTCTTTTTTTTTTATTTATTTGTTTATTTGCACTTTTCTCCCATGACACCAATTTTTCAGGTTGTTGGAAATTAAGGCAACCAAAATAAAACAAATATCCACTAATTTGCCAATATGATCTAAAATACTTTTCTTATAATACAATTGTACATTCAATTCTCTTAAGCCATGCCACGATTGTAATAACAACAATAATCGATCACTTATTAATTTAAAGAATAATTATAATAATATTAATCTCAGGGTTCTTTGCTTCATGTAAGGAAATGCTCGGCAGTATTGTGTTGTCGCCTATGACTGGCATTCTGGTCGGCTATAGGAAACATTTATTTTACTTAAATTCAATGTGTCTTCATCTCTCATATCCACTGCTATATTATTTAAAGAGATGATAATTCTATTCAATAATGACGTATAATTTTGAATAACACAGCCCTTTTTTCCAGAATCTCAGTCAGAATAATAAAAAGACAAGGGTGCTTTTTGTGTCCTTCCATCATCCATGACAACACAATCATATAACTAAGATTTATTACTTAGACAATTTAACTAAATGGGAATGGAATAATGTGCAACCAAAGTTAATGGTTTGGGAATAAATTCATTTTTTTATTTTTTATTTTTTTTTTTACACAAAGGTGAATGTTTAGTCTTAAGTTTTCAACTCCATAAATAATTATCATTAAACTAAAATATAATGACATATTCCGATCTGCTTAAATTTATTTCTCTGGTCTATTAAGTTTTTAAGGGTTTGAAATGATTTCGGACTCAAGAAAAGGTTTTGCAAATATTGTGCAAACACTTATATTTAGCATATAAAAACAAAAAAATGAATCTACAACAAATTTTAACAAGACTATAATTTATTATTATCACAAAAAAATATATGAACATTTATTCAATAATCCCATAGTAATACAAAAATATAAAATATAACTGATATTAATCTGTATACTCTTTTGGTTATGGACTAGAGGTTACTACTTCTCCTGTATGCAATCATATGGATTGATTAACTACAAGTACATTTCATTACCAATACATTAATTACTAAATTTTGGTAACCTTGTAGAAGCTTTTATTCAAAATTATTGACTAACTATTTTTTTTTTTTTTAAATGATTAATCCAATCATCTGCAATACGCAAAATATTAAATTTATTTCTAATACATTTACTTTATTTATGGTCTTTAATAGGATAACCTATTCTAATTTTAGGCCAGTTATCAGAAGTCACATTTACCTTCTTACGTTTAACTTAATGCTAACTTAAGTTATGATACAAATTTTATTCATACGTATAATTTTAAATATGAGTATTATTTAATTACTAACCAGAATTAAATATTGCATTTGAAAATTCCTTCATGTTATAAGCGTTTTAAATTACGCAATTTTAATTACTTTCTCCATTGATTTACTTGTCAAATACTAGCAATATTTAGCAGCACAATACAGATATCGATCCTAGTTACTAACGCACTATTTATACTAAAGTGGATCTTGAGGAACTAACACCTCCAATATAACCTTTATCTCGCCCGAACTTTCAAAATTAAGCACAATAATCAACACCTTCCATGGTGGAGCTATCTTTATTTTCACATGAGGAACATGGAATAACAACGAAGGTCTGTAGAGTAATCTACTACATTAAAATATTTTGGTGGTTTCTTGCCTCTTACTTGGGCATACAACGAACACACACCAAATACAATCCTCTCCTGGGATTTAAACGAATGAAGCATACTAAATGCTAGATAAATTCTTGATCGTCCTATCTATGAGAATCGATCACTTGGGCTATAAACATACCCGAACATTATATTTAAAATCTTCCTCTCATGGAAAACAAAGCTTTTGGGGAGATCATTTTTCATCCCACAAATTAAATACATTATAATTATTACCTATGCGAATATTAAGCATATACCAATGCTATATCTGGGCAGGATAAGTAAATACACTGATTATAATAAACTTATGTTACCGTGTATACTTTGATCAACATCTGAAATCAATGGACATCATAGAATAAAAGTATAATAATTTTAATTTTAATAAAGGAACATTCAAAAATAGTTGGTAGCATACTATCTTAAACTAAATAAAGTGGATGTTTTATTTAAGAATAATTAGGAATAAATTCCTCAATTAATACAGTATAAATTCGTTTCAAAACTTTAACAAGAAATATTTTGTTATAGCATTTTTTTCTTTCTTTAGTTACTTCTGATAATTTTCAATATTTATTTTACCCCTTAAATATCTAAATATTTTTCTTTTAAGTATCTAACATACAAAATTTCTACCTACAATTGTATGTAATAATTAAAACATATTTTATAGATTTTTTTTACTTTCGTGTTAAATATCAACTTAACCTATAATAATTATATTAAATCATACCTTTGTCATTACAAGGCTATTAAATATCACTTGACCATACAGACTTTAACCTATGCGATATAACAAAAAAAATACATATCATTTATAACTTAGTTTTAAACAATCATTAATTAACAAGTGCATATTCTCTCATTAGAAAATGTTTTTCTGTTGAGCAATTGGTCCAGGTGAAGAGCTTTATCCAGTCATATTTCTCAAAGCAAGTTTAAAAACAATAAATGCATTTTTATCACTTCCTTTAAATAAAAGTGTTCTTTTATTTTGTGCTTCTATAAAATTAGGTAAAGAAACATATAGCACAATTGAAGATTAATTCTTACTTGAATTAAACTGCTACAATTTTGGGATCCAAAGAAAATAAAATATACATATTCTAACATAATGAACAGTTGACGATAGACGATAAACATACACAATTCTTTTCTTTTTTATTATTGACGATACGTACAATTCATATTAGCTAGCTTACTTATGGACGGAAATGCGCAATTTTTCTGAGAGATTATTCTGATAATAACTGCAGCTGATTTACATGTATAGGAAGTTTTAATAAATCCAACTGATGTGTAATATAATATATCATTTATTTTTATCATTAAGTCATTAAGATATTTGGTTTTGTTCATACTTTAGGAATTATAAATTTTTTAATGGTAACTTCTCTGTAAGAATGCCCCTATATAACTTTTCCTATATTTACTCTGAGAAATTTTATATTTTTTTTTTCCAAAAAAAATATACAGGTGCATAATTTAATCTTATTTATCATTATTATTATTTCTTGACAATTCTTGGTGAATAAAACATATTTTAACATATGTAACTACATTACTTGTAAAGGCAGACAATATTTAGAAAGAGCGCGAAAATGTTTCTAGTTGATTTTCCTTGGTTTCAAAATATTTCTTTCAATTATTATTATTTTTTTCTTTCTATACCAAGAAAATATCAATAAATGACATAAAGTTAATAAATAATTAATTTTTTTTTCTTGGAAATCACTTCTTTTCCTTAATTTAGATATACTATAATTTTTCGTGACTCCTTTAGTTACATCTGTCATTTTTGAACTTTAGCGCGGGACAATAAAATTTTAAGTATAAAAGGTTTTTAAATAGGTAGATGGCAAAGAAAATCAGGATGCCTTATCAAAAAAATTTAGCCACACATTATATTATTAAAATTTTACTTTGATTACATTTATTTCTGCAAAATAAAATGAAAAAAATTGAGTTACCAAATTTCAGCACTGTTCCTTCCTTGAAAACTAAAAGCAGACTATATCTTTTTTCAAAAAAAAAAAAAATCTCGATTATGTAATTGGCTGTCCTGTTTTGTTGTTATTTTTTTTTTTTTTTACTTTAGCGACCTCTTACAGAAAAATAATCATTTGATTATAACATAAACAAAAGAAAGGAAAAACCTATTACAATCATATAGTTTTAGTATGATTTACCTGGATTACAAAGTAATTTGACAATATAAAAAATAATAATAAATACATTAAATTAACAATCAGTGATATATAATTCTTTAAACATTATTTCTTTTTTTTTTTTTTTTTACAAAAAGAAATTACCAGAAGTTATTGTGCTTTATGATAAGACATTCATCCACTCTCCCCTCTACCCATCCAATATCAATTACTGTTTAGCTTTTATACCATATTAATTTGCTCTAATTATTAATATCTCAATTAAATTATTCATGTTCTCTCTTTATAAATGACATTGAGTTATTAAATCTATTAGTTATTCACCCAAAACATGCCAAAGTGAGTGAATAGCATACTTTATTAATTAATTATTACTATTGTTATTTTATCTTTTTATTTCTTTAAAGAATAGCATTAATTTCCTGCAGAAATAATGCCAAGTAAACCAAGTGTCAATAACACTAGGTTACAATATATATATATAAGAAAGAACTTAGAGTTTCAAGCTTCCTACAGCCATGCAACCCATTTTATACATGGTCACAAACAGGTGAAAAAAAAAGATCTCCTTTAGACATATTTCATGCTGAACCAGCACTCATCAGTTCATCCAAATCACGACCTCCCACACATATATACAATCAGTGCTCAGTTTATATTAAGATAGCAAATCTTTAAACTTTAATAGACAAGTTTCAGTCTTCTCTACTATCAAAAGCCTTGTTGATGCCAATATAGGGCTTTGAGTGTTTAATTTTATCTTACAAATAAAGTTAATAAATTAGTGAATAATTCTAAAAGTGTCATACTTGTCAAGCATAAAATAATGTTGTGTATCAAATTTGTTGTGGATGTATGTTATCATATATATGTGAATCAAAGTGCAATAGTGAAAAAAGATTAAAGGTGCATGAATTGTTATACAAGAATGGAAAAATAAAAATAATAATGATTTAATGACTGCTTCAGTTTTCTTGGATCATGAGAACCTGTAAATATAAATTTAAGTTTGATCTTGAATGTGTTAAAATTCTCCAAGAAGAGAGAAACCATAATAAAAGAAAAATTAAAGAGGAAATTTTAATAAATAGAAGTAAAATAAATATAATTAATAGACAAGCTACTAACATTAAAATTCAAGATTTATGAGTTTTGAATTAATGATGTTAGCTTATGTTATGTTTTTTGAATTAAATGACAGTTGAGAAGGATTAAAGTATTAATCAAAATACTTCAGCAGATTGAAAGATTGTATATAATAGTTATTACCATTATATCCACTGAATTAAATATATCTCAATGAATGTAAGGGATAGATCCCTCTTTCTTAATCTTTCCATTTCTCAGGATGGCAAAATTTCATCTTTTGACCAATTCACCCCCTGGTGAATTTTTTCATATTATAGATTAAAATACATGTAAAATGGTATAATTTATTATATTAAATTTTTGCTAAAAATTTTAAGGTAGAAGGCAGGAAATTCAAAATTCCCACTCTTACGATAGACATAAGCCCAGCCTTGTTTTGTTCAGCCATTGTCTGTTGCCAAGGCTGTAAAACATTAGGTGTTTTATGACATTGTTTAACGAAAATAGTTCCAATGACCAAAACATGTTTATTTGCAAATATATTATGGTTTTAGATATTTTTTAAAAAATAATTTACACTGTATTTATTAGATAACAAGAAATGTAAATTTTTGATAACTTATTTTGACTTAAAATACTTTATTTTCAAAAATATAATGTTATATTAGCAGCAAATGTAAACATGGCCTGAAGCAAATTACAAGCTTAGTTTCTATGTAAGCAATATATTTATATCTACGAGTTTGAAAATATCCAATTTTGCAATAAATATTCAAAAATTTTAAACTTTTAAAGCAGACTTTGTTAGATATAAAAGAAGTAAATAAATATTCATTTGGATGTTTAAAAATAATAAGATATTTAAAAAATATTTCATTGATTTTATAAACTGAAAATAATCTTTCTAAAAATGATGACATCTAAATTCTTTGTTTTGTTTATGATCTCATTTTTTTAATATTTACAGAAACAAAATGTGAACATTTAAAATTTATTTCAGTCGTAAACAAACATATCTATCAAATGCAGTCAAATTTATTATTTTCAGAAAAATAATATTCATTTTATCATTAATTTTTACATTGATGTGTGAGACAAAAAACATCAGAAAATGCAGACCTACGAGAGGGTTAAGCTATAAATTAAAGCACTCTAAATGTTAAAGTAAAGTTAAGAATGAAATGAATCCACCTATTCTCAGAGCTTTGTTAAGACACATAATGCCTATTAAACTAATACTCAATTATACATAACTGTAAACTGATTTTTTCTTTTGACCCTTTGATAATAATAATTACATAAGATATAATCTGATAATCACTAAATTAAACATTGCCAAATATTTACATATATATATATATAACCAAAAAAAGACTTAAAATCCAAGAAATAATATAATATTTCAACCAGGGGGCTGGTTTTCATCAGAAAGAAAAATATACACAGTAAAATGGCAATATTAAAAAATTACAGATTTGATATATATATATATATAAAGAGATTGCTAATAGCTCTAAACAAGCTTATATATATATATTCCATATTGGTAATACAAGCTATACAGGTCATGTGGCATGTGACTGATTTTCACAAACACACACACACACACATATATATATATATATATAACCATTAAATGTCTGTATTTTTAAATCATATAATAATAATTCAAACAAATATATTAACACACTATTCAAAATTAAATAATATATTCTTTATACAATTTTCTGTACATTTGTATTAATGGTTGATAAAGATTGTCATTGAAACAATTGAAATTACTTCAGGTAAAGAATATATTATTTAATTTTGAATACTGTGTTAAATGAATTTGTTTGAATTATATATATATATATATATTTATATATATATAAACAAAGGTAGTGATTATATATATATAAACAAAGGTAGTGATCACTCTTTCTCAGGTTATGAGTTATAATTGATTCATCAACATTTAGAAACAGACATATGTTAAAGATATATTGTTAAAATATATATTAATAAAAGATCAGGTTAAAATCTTAAATTGAATTCCAATGTAAGATTGAAAATAAGTTCACAAATAAGATAGATGAATAAAAAAAGTGTGGTTGCTAATATAATATGCAGAAGAAAACTATAAATTGGATAAAGTCAATTAACGTTCACAGGATTTTTATGCTGCATTAGTTTAATCCTTTTCTAGGGCTCAATGCTCATTTGCATCAATGGCTTTAGGTCACTCAAAATTAGTCACTTTTTGAGTTACAATGATGATTTTATGCTTGTTTGAAAGCTTAGTGATGTGATGTGATGTATTATGGCTTCTCCTTAAACGAAGTCAAGAATATCTCAGCAATTAAGCCCAGATAAACCTGTTAGCCACTTTCTTTTACATTCCCCACTCTAAATTTACCCATAATCTGCTCTATCCCATTTCCACAACATAATTTTTGTCAACTCTATAACCTTTATATCTAAATCCCCCTTATCTTTTCCCAAACCTAGCATAAAAACCAATAATTCACTTTCTGTATAATCACTCTTTTCATATTTATTTTTCCACAACTTCATTATATGTACCCTTTCTGTTTTCAAACATTTACATTCAATTAACAAATGCCTAATATTTTCAATTCCTTCCTTACATAATTTACAAAATAAATCACCCATATTTTTCCATTTACATGTATATTTTTTTGTAGCTAAAGATCCCGTTCGAGCCTTAAACAATAAACTACTTTCCTTACTATTATCATATATTAACTCACACCTAATATTCTGTTTATTTCTATATATATTTAAACTCTTTTTACTCTCCATACTATTTCTCCATCTCTCTAACTTCCTAGTTTTTATTAATAAATTTATTCTTTTATCCCATTCCTTACTACTATAACACTCAATAATCCTCTTAACACAATCATCCCATCTTTTGTACAAATATACTGATATAAATTCTTTATCCAAATCTTTGCATAGCACATTACCTTTCTCACCCATCTTGTTAGAAAATGTCCCATAAGATGCTGCCCTCTCTTGAATTATTTTATAAGTAAATAAATCGATAATAGGGGTGTTTTAAGTATAACAAAAGAAGCAGGCCATCCATTCTCAATGCTGATTGGCTGATGATTATTTGGCCAAAAAGAGACCGCAGATAAATATTTTTCACCACTAAAATGAAAATATATGTTTTAGAGTGTTTTTTTAATTATTTTTTGTACATATTATAAATTATTTTCATAAAATCTGCTGAAAATATAGTTATTTTATAAAAGTAGTAAGGTTTTATTAAAAAAATTGTATACTTTACATGATCATAAATTGAAAAAGAAACCAATGGTAGCAATAATTTTGATTTGCCTGTCAAGAGTTTAGATTGCCCCAAGCTGTTTATTTGATTTTTAAACAAAGATTAATGTTTTAGGATATTTTTCTGGCATTTATTTACACATTATAATGTATTTTGGTTAAAATATGCTGAAAATATAATTATTTTTAGAAAAATGCTAAGATTTTACTAAAAAAATTCTTAACTTTTTTAATAATGTAAATTGAGGAGGGACATATTGATGTTTACATTTTTTGTAATTTGCCACCATCTTTTTTTGATTTTTTCTGCTATTGAATAATTTTATAATTATAAATAAAAATATATTTTTGAAAAAACTTTCATTTACTTTCATAACCTTACAAATAATTAATATACTTTTTGCAAACTAAACTAAAATTAATATAATATTAAAAGATGAATATATTTCTATCAGTGAGTTTGTGAATTGACCAATTAAAAGTTCAGAGTTTTACCTCACTCAGCCAACAAATAAATTGATCAAATAAAAGGTTAATAAGAATAGAATTATATTTGAGATTATGACTCATACTATTGTACAATAGATATTTTAAAAACTCTCTAATCAAACATAAAACAACAATTCAATGTCTACAAACTAATGTTAGAAGATTTCAATAGTACTACCTGTATTTAGAAATACAAAATCTGAATCAGACAATGTAAAATGCTATTTTTAATTTATTCATAGACACTCTCACACAAACACACACACACATATATATATATTAATGTGAGAGTTTGTCAATTTTAGCACATGGAAATGGAAGTTGCTTCTACAATTTTATCAATATGTAAATTTCTATATTATTAATTTTTACATCTATATAAACTAAAAAAATTCAGTTTCACAGATACTTAAAAATCAGAAGCTTTTTCTTCTCTGTAATATTATAAACAGAATTTGTGAAAGTATTTGACCAATTTAAAAATCACACTTACAATAAGCTTCAACACTAATTTAAGCAAAATCAATAATTGTTGGTTTATTTAAAGAATAAGTTCTAATTGTTGATTGACTACCGATGTATTTAAAACAACTATTGATGAGAGATTACATGTCAATTTTAAGGTATGTATGAAAAGTAATTGCTTCCACAATATTACAGATATATAAATCACTATATTTATATGTATTTCACCCTTCAATTCAAGAGAAACTAAGATTGACTCTCTGGCTAACTATGAGATAACTACACTATACTAGAGTCAAATTACATAAACATTGACTATTATGATAATTAATATTAGGACTAGTTCAAGATACACTATTGACATAATATCTAATACAATCAATATTTTATAATAATTAACTATAATAAACTAATTAAATTAAAATGTAATAATACTTATATTTACAATAAATAATCAAAGTTCCAATTAAATACTTCTCATTTATTTTATTAATAATTTAAATTACAACTAGGTCATTATTATAATTAAAATATGGTTTGAATAAAAATAACTAATGCAATTATTAAAATTCTTCACATGAGAGATTCAGCAAGGATAATGGCTTAAACATTGAGGATACATTTTAAATATACATTTCCAATGGCATAAGAATATTATCCCTATTTAATTGATATAATAAAAACTATCACATAATACTATCATGTCTTTAAACAAACATGTAATAATGCTAACATATAATTTATCAAATTTATTATGGAAAAACAATACTTTTTAAAATCTAACACCGACTAATAATTCTTATTCATTATCTTTTAATACAAACGCTACATTTATTTAAGAATAATCTTAGGTTCATTTTTAACACTAATAATAAAAACAAATTAATTAAGATCCTGTAGTTAAATATAATGAGGGATTTTACATAATATTTAATTACCTTCATAAAAATAACAACAATAAGTAATTAATATACTTTAACTATTCTTAACATTACACTTCTATTTACATATTAATATTCAACAATAAACCATAAATAAAATCATAACATTTAGAGATATCATTGTATAATCTTTTATTTAGTTTATGTGACATTTGTAAAATATAATATATTTTTGATACCACTGCACTATTAAACATCTCCAATTAGTATTAAGTCATTTTAGAATAATCACCAATGATTATATATTTTTTGCAATAATAATAATATAGTAATGATATTCTAAGTAATTTTTTTAAAATAATATGCATACAAGTAATATTAAAAACAATTAATCTTTATAGATCATGTATGTGAAATGAAAAATTAAAAAAAAAAAAAAAACCCACTCAATCAAATTAAACTTCTAATAAGAAAGTAATTTAAAAACATTAACAATTTTATTATAGTTGAATAACATTATTATTATGTTTCTATAAAATTAAAAAAAAATGGAAAAATATTTGTAAACTATAATATCATAAAAATTAATTATAAAAAATTAAAATATTTACATAATAAATATAATAATAAAATAAAATAAGATAGCCTTCATTATGACTACCTAAATGAAAATAAAATCTTGCAGTATTATAATAGTGATATATTATATATTTTTTTCTATTAATAAAGCAATAACATTTATTGTCTCTATGGTGATAAAAATAATTATAAATATCATGACTTACTAAATTTAATGCTATGTTTCATAGTATTTCAAAAATATATATTTATAATTATATAATTCTTGAGTATAAGTTTAGATTAAAATATACCTATCTAAACTCAGCATAAAATAAAATATTTAAAATTATTAAAAACACTTTTTTTGCAGGTCAGCAAACATTATTTTAATCTTTTAATATGCTCTAGTATTCTATACCAAAAAATTTAAATAAAGAAAAATATAGTTATATCTCCCTTTGTAAGTTAACTACTTATAAGAATATTTAACATATAATTTCATAGCTTTTTTTTATTTTTAATAGGTTCATATTCCTTATAGAAAATTTTAAACTATTAATAAATTATATTGCTTGATATTTTATATTTAATTTATTTTTATATTTCATATTCATTGTAGCATTTAGAAATCACACTTTCATCACTCTCTCTTCAAATCCAATTCAAATATGCAATTATTTGGTGTCTAATGATCTGTAATATATACAATATTTATGGTAATATCAAATCATTCTTCTATTTTATTACAATAAATCACTTGTGATAGAAGTTGTTTTTATCTCATCTTGCTTTCACATAAACTACCAACTTCTAACAGTTTAACTATTACTCTATCATCTTTAAAGACTATCTTTCATGATGTGATACCAGTGGTGATTGACAGTGATTATAGGAAAGGATATATAATAATAATAATAATAATAATAATAATAATAATAATAATAATAATAATAATAATAATAATAATAATAATAATAATAATAATAATAATAATAATAATAATAATAATAATAATAATAATAATAATAATAATAATAATAATAATAATAATAATGATGATGATGATGATGATGATGATGATGATGATGATGATGATGATAATAATAATAATAATAATAATAATAACTACAACAACTCAAATGAGCAAAAACATCACAATGGAGCTAGTGCAAAAAGAAAGGTACATATTTAACAGGGATCTTAAATTCATATCATGGATTTATTTCAGCTATTAAGAAAATGCAACTATCCATGGAAAATACAACACAGTCCTTTGTTATCTGTAGATTTAATAAATTTAAATCATGACAATATAGCTCACATATAATATATTTTTTAAAAATATGTCACTAACACATAGGATTTCATTTAACAATTATTCTCCCAACCACCATCCTCTATCTTCTACATTCTGAATAATTCTAGTAACATTGCAAAGAAATACATGCCACAATAGAAAAATAATTTCCAAACTATATTTTTAAAAAATAACAAAGATCTAATATTACCCACAAGATAGTTCAAATGTATTTTAGGCACAAATAATTTTGATAAAACATTTGTTAGTGTTATATACATTCATTTATCATTAGAGACCAATATATTCATATCCCAATATTTCAACAAATACTAATCATAGCAATAATATACTAATAACTCAACCATGTTATAAAATGTATGCATATTCAAGGATTTATGAGAAAAATATTTAAAAATACTCTTAGATATTTAATGAGACATTTTTTTACATTTACTTTTTCTTTATAAAATACATATGATAATAATCATATAAATGATTCAGTCATCTTTTAAATATTCAAGCAATATGACAGATAATAATAATAATAATAATAATAATAATAACAATACCAACAACAACAACAACAACAACAACAACAACAATAATAATAATAATAATAATAATAATAATAATAATAATAATAATAATAATAATAATAATAATAATAATAATAATAATAATAATAATAATAATAATAATAATAATAATAATAATAATAATAATAATAATAATAATAATAATAATAATAATAATAATAATAATAATAATAATAATAATAATAATAATAATAAAGTACTAATTTAAAATATATATGTTAAAATATCAAACAATGCAATATAAATAAATACTGTTACCTATGATTCCAACAATTATTGGAACCATGAACAGTGATCTGCCTCTTTTTGAATGCCCATACAAACAAGCTATAACTATTTAGGTACCTATCAGAAAATTAATTTCTGAAAAAAACTATTTTTTTTATTTAATATAACAAAAACTAATCTATTTTAATTTCAAATTAAAAATGCATATTATAATAAACATGTTAGTTAAACCTTATTTTAAAATATTAGCAATAAACTAAAATAATGAGAAAAATTTAAAGATACTAAAAATCTTTTGTTCTTGCACTTTCAGTACTTTCAATAATTCATCCCACATTGTGTAATTATGAATAGAATGTTCTGAATGAATATTGGTCTTTTCTCTTGGCACCATTCAAAAACACTTAAATAAAAAATTAAATCCTGAAGAAACTGGAAAAATATTATTCATCCTTGAAAGATAAATATATATTTCAAACTGTTTTCTAAATATTTATCTAGGCAAGCAATATTTCAATAGAAAAAAATTAAGGATTCATTTTTATGCTTAATAAGATATTCTATAAATATGTAATTTTTTATACAAATTCAAAACTTTTATCCAGCAAATCATATCACCAAAAATATAACACATATAATATCTACATTTCCATCAGTAAACATTTGCTGAATACTATATAACATATGATTTATCCATGTATTAATTTTCTTTCACCAGACATCTAAATTTGGCATTCATTAAAGGTAGCTATTTTTAAAAATAATATTCAAGACTTTTTTAAAAAAGATATATATTTCAATTAGTTATCTTTAGATCAAGTAACAGCTTTTTCATGCAAATGAAAATTATATAATATAAACAGTATTCTTCAAAAATAAACACATTGTAGTCTATTTTATTTTAAATAAAGTCATTTAAAAAGATATACTTCATTTATCAGTTTTATAATGAATGATTTTTTTCCAAAAACATATAAATTCAAAAGTCATTTTCTTTCAATTTTTGAAAACATCACTCACATATAGAAAATTCATTTAAATTAAGCTTTAAAGATGAACTAAAGATAAGGTGTACCTTTTGCATCCACATAACAAAAACAATTATACTTTCATATAAAAATATTCATTCATCTAGATTTTAATTTAGATGCAAAATATTAACTCATCTATCCTTTTCCTTTTTGAAATTAATAACATTATGAGAATAACATTTAACAAATATTATTTTCATATAAGTTAGTTGAAATTTTCTTGAAAATTTATATTTATTATAATGAGATAAAGTTTTTAAAAAATAAATGTTTATTCAAAATGAATATATTAAATATATTGAATTCAAAGCCATTACATATCTCCATATCTCCTCCAGTGCTATGCTTAATTCCTTCACAGCATTTGGTACATATTGTACCCACTCTTAAATGACTACTATCATTTCTATAAAAGTCACCACAGTTCTTAATTAATTTTCAAGTAAAACTTACTGCTAGGGAGTAACTAGTTTGTATTAATGCATTATTTAAAATAATTACTGAATTATACTTTTAAAAACTTTAAATTGAAAATATTGATTATAAAAAATACTGCTTTAAAACAATTAGATAAATAAAAAATATTACTGATGAATTTCACAATAACACATGCTAATTGACATTGCACTGTATAGACTTGGTTGAATATCTCTTTTTATATCAATTTGAGATAGTAATTTCATTGGTTAATTCTGCTTTTAAAACATTTGCTAATTTACATAAACTAAATTAATTTCATCTTTACAATAACTTTTAAACTGTGAGTCATCATCTTAAAAATATTATACGAAATTATTTAGCACTTTAAATATTAAATAATTTTATTAAAATATCAAATATTTTTATTAAAGCAGTTTAAATATTTTAATGAGTTTAAATATTAATTTTAAAGCAAAATATTATATTTAAACAACACAATAATTTTAATTATTACTCGTAAAAATATTATGTTTAGACATAATTTTGCAAAATTTACAATATATCTAATTATATTGATAAAATTAGAAATCAATGTTTTCTTTCCCTACACATGACAGCTCATATATAATACAAACCCACACACCTTTAAGTCATGTGACATGTTCAGAACATTTTAGACTAATAGTAAACTATTTACTATTTAAATAATAATTTACATCAATAATTATTTTAAACACATTAAATACATTATATATAATATTTATTACTGATATTTAACTCATTGAATTATTATTGTATCAATTAAATATAATAAATGTTACTTAATTTTATATTTTAAATGATACACTATGTTGTTTTTATTACCTAATTTTTATTAAAATGACTTTAAAACACTTAAAACATCTTTACATGTTTCTATTTACTAAGTTTGTACTCATATTACTTATAGAGTCAGAATAACATTAAAAACTACCATAAATTTAAATTTAAAAAAAATAGTTACATTTCAAACACTGTATTTAAACTATCTGTACCAAGTATAAGGCCATATATATATATATATATATATATATATATATATATATATATATATATATATATATATATATATATATATATATAAAAAAAAAAAAAAAAAAAACTGGCCGGCAATTATGCATCCTCACTTCCAGATAATATATGATATAAAATAAAATGGGTTCTAGCTCAGTTAATAGTTAATAAATAAAATATTCAGCATTAAAATTAAAATGTTTCACTAGCTCAAATTTACAATACGAATAAGGTTCAGTTTATAAAAATAAATTAAATAAATATTTAATATTTTCATGAGACTTGAAGTGAAAATACAGGTGACAAGATAGATTACATTGAGCCAATATTCTACAGGATACTACCTCAATGGCATGAGAACACTATCCCCCTTATTACTATTTTAAATAACAAACTCATAGTATTCTTACGACTTTAATAACTTCTCTCACTAAGATTAAACTAATAATTAAGTCTTAATCTTCTATTTGTAATAATCTAGCTCAATAAAATAATCTCAGGTTCATAAAGTTTATTCTAAGTTAATTTAAAAATATGGTAGTAAAATATGAGAAGGGATTTTATGTCATAATCTACTACACTTAAACTAATAATAATAAATAACAATAATAATATTCTTCATTGTTTAACTAATTCTGTGTATCTTTTCTTTTTACTATAATTTTATTACCATAATAAAATAATGAAATAATTTATATAATCTTTTACCTTCATGTAATAATATAATAAATACATGCACATTTTGTAATTACAAGCTCATAAAAGTAATGTCATGTTATATATGACTTGCTTTATTAATTATTATAATAAATACATGGTAGCATTTTTAATAATCTGATAAGCAAAATATGTGTGGCAACTGATAGCATATAATTTAATATAATATTGTGATAACTGATTTATGACCAATAAAATAATGTAAAATTATGATTATTTAACTATAATAAATACCAATAAAATATTTAAAATTCTTAAAATAATTCTCTATTTATCTTTTGTGCAAAATTATATATTTGTTTCAGTTATTATGCATATATCGTGATTTCATGCAGCGATGTGGAGAAATAAAAAACTCGGACACAAACTTTTTGAAATAACAAAATTTAACAAAGTTTATTACTAACTACAAATAAATAAACAATTTATTTACACTATTTACAGTGGATATCCTTAACTTTTTTACTTTACAGTTTGATCTACCGGGTTATAAAAAAAATAATTTATATTTCAATTATATCTTTATTTAGATTTAGAACAAAATTAAAAAAATGTTACTATTTGGTTTCTCATTATGGTTAACTTATTACAAAATATATTTATCTACTTTATTAGCAACAGCATTTTATCCTTAATATTATTAAACTATCTTATTTTAAAAAATTCATACTTAGAAAACATTCAATAGAAAACAAAATTTTATAATGAGTATGGACCTCTCAAAATATTAAAAAAATTTCATCTTGCAAAGTCAAAGATGTTACACAAAATATTATCCAAAAATTCAGTACTAGATTTTAGTATTTATCACACAATGTTTACTAATCATAATATATTCTTCTTTAAGCCTTACTTTAGTATGACATAAGTGTAATGATTAATATATTTCTGTTAATAAATAAACAAAAAAATATACTATGCATATTGTTTACATAATTTACTTTGTACTATTGTATTTTAAAATATATGCAATACTTATTTTTCTCTTAAAAAATAATACTAAAGCATTTAAAATTATTATCACTTTAAAGAAAATATCTTTGTCTAGATACTTTATTTTAAAAAAGTTTATATTTCATTTCCGAAATAAAATTCAAAATATGTTCTATGATTTTTTCTATCCTTAGGATACTTTGGATCTTCAATTTTAAGTTATAATATTCTACTCCTTATAAGCAAATAAACTAATCTTATCCAAAAACGATAGCATAACCTAAGTTATAAATTATTTATCATTTCTCTTAAACATATTTTAATGAACGATGCAGTTACATGAAATAAAGATAGCGAAAACAGATGCATAGGATTAAGGAAGAAAGCTAGAGTATTACTCTTAACATATCTCAAAATCATGGCACAGTGCGAAGAGGTAGGACATTTACCTGCTTAATATCCTCTAGTACAGGGACGATGTTAAAGCTATTTCTTCAGATTTATTAGAACATCAAATATTTAAAGAAATATAAACACTGTCCAATAAAATGTGTATCAGTCATAGGTCTATGTTAACTATGCTGATAACCACATAAAAACTAAATATTATTTCCATTCCTTATAACATCCTATTTCTTAAAACAAATACATCATCTTGGTTTCCTGCTAACTATAGTACTTCCAAGCCACTATCTCAACATTATTTCTCAAGATTTTTCTACATCTTACATCGATAAATAACTATCTGCATTTACAAAATGATAAATAAAATTCATTAATAGTTAAACAATCTTACTATCCCATAAGAAAATTTGTTTACTTCATTGCTCTGTATGTTTAATCATATACAATCTACTTAGACAATATTTGAATATCCCATAACATAAAATTTTTAAAAGAATCACATAATTATTTGTTATGTTGGATTATATTACTAATAAAAAAAAATCAAAAAAAATTGTCGTATGCATATTTTCAGATCAATCCTATCTCATAATGTTTTTTAAAATGTTGTATAAAAATACGTTACATATAATTAAAAAACTTTTACTCTTCATTATTTCCATTTATGGATGATCTAAAGAAAACAAAAAAATATACATTATAAATTATCAATAGTTGTTATTATTACCAATAACCTTTATCTAGTTATCGTGTTCAGTAAGTAGGCGTTTCTTTATCCATTTGAGCATTGCAGATATAAAAAGAAAAATCACACCCATACACTTTATATTAAAATATTTTTAGCTAAATTATTAGATTGTTATATTATAAAATTTAAATATTAATAAATTAATGTTTTTATGTTTTTCCTAATCTTATATAAAAATTTAGATTTAAATTAGGTTAACAAAATAAAAAGAATCAAAACTATAGTTACATATTTCTTGACGATAGTTCCTGATAAGTCCAAAATGCTTATTATTTTCTCTAGAGTTTTTCAAAAATGATCTCCTCTAAGTGCGTTAAAGTTTAAAATAAAATAATTATTAATCCATTTTGTAAAATTTATAGAAAATAATCCTTGGTTTTAGTATTTAAGATAATAATTATTAAATCGTAATATTAATTAATCCCGTGAAGCTTCTTAATCTTCTCTACCAATATTCTCTGCGTATCCGATGCATCAATCCATCTAATTTAACTTTAAAACTATTCAATGAACTTTTAAGTACTATTTGTATTTCCATGGATCCATCTCTTATTCAACTATATGTCCACTTTTTTATATAAGTTTCCTTCTTGATACATTTAAACTTTCGTTTGGTATTTTATATATCATTGTAAAATAAAAAAAAATGTTACCTTCAGAAAGGATATAACATTTTACTCCTTTGAATATCATATTATATAAAATAATTCATGAAATATAATTGTCTTATTACTATTTAAAAATAAATCTTGGATAGGCTTATAAATAATAATGCGTCTCCAATTTTTTCATTAGACTCCGTATGATGTCCGTGCTGTGGTTTTTTTTTTATGTACCAAAAAAGTTCTCCGGTTATGCATAAATAAAGCTGTATCAATAAATATTTCAAATATTTTTTCAGTATTACAATTTATATCCATTTTATTTCGTAGTATATCCATTTTTCATTGCGTAGTTTAGGTTAAACTTTTAGATAAAATACGACTGGTAAGTACTTTAAAAATTAGAAAATCATTTCCACGAAGTTTCTAAATTATTATATTTCAAAACTCTCTTTTGCAAAAAATACTTTTAAAATTATCAATTAATTTTTTGCAGATAAAGTTATAAGAAAGTACTAAAAAAAAAAAATTGACTTTCTTTGGTTTCAATACATTATTAATCTCCCCCGATAACTTAGTTATGACGATATTTATAGTCTGTAAGAATACCTATTCCTATTGGTTAATTCTTACTTTAGCTTGAGAACAAATTTACATATTTTTAGTTTATAATAGAATTATATTTGAAAATAAAAAAAATGATGACGTAATGAACTTAAAATATTATTTAAAATATTACTTTTAAATAAATTATTATTTTATTAAAACTATTTAAACATTGAAAATAACTTTTAAAATAACATTTAATAATGTATTCCATTTCTTAATATTCAATTTATCTATTTTTATTTAAATAAAATATTTAATTTTTATATTATGAATGTATTCGTCTTTATTACATTATTTAAAACATTACATACGATAGTTAACTTAATGTTTAATACTATTTACTTTTATGATAGGCAATAATTCTATCCAATTCTATAATATAACTTTTAAAATATTTTAAACTTTGTTATTATTTCAAACAAGCGTGTGTGTGATAGTATACATTAAAAATCATGTGATTAATAACTTTGACAGACGATTTTCAATCTATTTCTCTGCCCAGATTTATAAAATTGATACACTTATTATATAAAATAATTATAAAAAATTTGGAAGAACAATTTAGAGAATATAGAATTAAATACAATTCTCACCATCATAAAGTTTATTTTTAAAATATACTATATTAATTTTTGTTTATTAAATATGATTATAAATTAATACACTGTATTTATTAACTTATCAGTTTTAAACTATTAAAATCGAATTTATTAAATATACTTTTAATTATTTATAGCTGTGTTATTTAATATGGCCAGCTTTTACAAACATATGCAACAATATTTAAAGCTTTATATAACTATTTTTAAATGATTTTATATACTATGTATTCTCTTTAGCTTTAAATTGTACTTTAAAGATATAATTGACTTAATATAATTAATAAATCAAAAGAACATATTCTAAAATTTAAAATTTTTAGTAATTAACTGTTATAAACTATTACTGACCTATAGAAAAGGGCACAATATATATATATATATTGTACCCTTTACTGACCTATAGAAAAGGGCACAATATATATATATATATTGTACCCTTTTCTATAGGTCAAGAAATAGTTATAATGGTCAATTACTAAAAAAAATTTTAAATTTGAGAATATATTTATTGATGTATTGAATATATTAAATTTATAGAGTCTGTAAAGTGCAATTTAAAGCTAAAGCAAATACCTGATACGTAAAATCATTTAAAAAATTAGTTAAATAAAGAGTAAAGAATTCCTCATATGGTTGTAAAAGCTGGCCATATTAAAATAACACAGCTATCAGTAATAAAAATGTATTTAATAAGTCAATTTTAATAACTTTAAAACTTAGAATAAATTAATATTATATAGTATTTAAATTTATAAACTATATTAAATAATAAAAATTAGTGTAATGTATTTGAATAGTAAATATTATGATGTTGAGAATTGTATTTATTTCTATATTTTTTCTAAATTATTTCTTCAAAATTTTATATAAAAATTTTATATAATATAAGTGCAGTAAATTTATTAAGATAGACAGAAATAGACAAAACACCGGAAACGATTATGTAATTGTCTGGAATATTTTTATACAAGCACTTGTTTCAATTAATACCAATATTTTAAAGTATTTAAATAATATTATAGTAGAAATGGATAGAATTTATTAAACATCATAATAAAAATAAGTAGTGAATAATTTTATTAAATATTGTTTTGAAAATTATTTTAAAAGTGTTTAAATTGATTTAAATATAATAATTAGTTTTAAATAATAATTAGATAGTGTTTAAGTGTTACGTTATCAGTTTAAAACTTTAGAAAATTATTTATAAATCCAAGTAGGATTGACCAATAGTAATAGAGCTTGGTAGACTCCAAAAATCGTGCCAATTAATTGTATAATCGAGGAGAACAAGAATTAACAGATTCGAGTGAAGAGGTAAAAAATTTGAGCTCTCTAATAATTTCTTTTCTCCAATTTATTCAATTTTTTCAATATAATTCTAATAATATCATTAGAACAAATTAACAGAAAATTTTTAAAATCATAGAGAGAGTCTTAAAATAAATATTTTAAAGGTTTTCATAAATTATGTGTCACTAACTTAATCGTAACCTGCCAGTGAATTCTATTGAAGTACAGTCAGAATTTTCAGTATAAAAAATATGGATAGATTCTTTAAATCCAGTTTTAAAGTTTATAACACTTCAAAATTGTTTATATTGTTCATTGATACTGCTTATATAGTGTATCCAAAGGAAAACTGCTTTTGTTACGCGTATAAATTCAATGAAAGAACATTGTGCGCAGAATTAATAAAGAGAAATGAAGTAAAATAATTATTCTTTGTGAAAGAATAAATAGACAAGATAATGTTAATCTCGAAATAATTTAAATTGTTTTTTTAAGAAGACTTGAAGAAATATAAGCTAAAGAAAAAAAATAATTAAGAAAAAAAAAATGTGTATAAAAATAATAATAACTGAAGTAAAGTTTAATAAGGAAAACACTTGCTTTAAAAGGGAATAAATACAGGAGAGAACATGAAATAATGGATCCATGGAAACGCACTTGGTACCAAAAGTATTAAATAATCGTATTTTAATTATAATGGAAAGATGCATCGACGCGCCGAAGAAATATTCGCCAGAACTTTAAAAACTTCGCGCGATAAAATAAATAAAATATTTGCTAATAATCCTATACTAAAATCTAAACTAAAGATCGTCTAAACAATTTATTAAATGTACTAATTTAGCTAAAACTGTGATCATCATAATGGAGAACATTCCGGATAAAGAAGAATAATACATATTATGGGACTAGACAAGATTTACCGTCAGAAAATATTTAATTATGGTTTGAATTATTTTCTTTATTATAAATATTAAGTTTCAGCTAGCGATAGGGAAACAAATACATTAATTTGGAATATAATATTATATGAAATAATATGTTTTTTGATTTTGAATGTTTTTTAATAAAATTGTATGTGTGTGAAAGTGTATATTTGTGATGCTCGAAGGGAAAGAAGCCTACTGCAAAACCTGATCCGAAGATAACCATTTTTTTTTTGGTAACATTTATAATTATTTAATGATATAATGTATGTTCTATTTATTTAGATCAGCAGAGAATAGAATGAATGTAGTTTAAAAGTTTTATTATTATTATTATTATTGTAACATGCATTTTTAAACAACACATTTAAAACACTTGAGATGTAATTAGATTTTTAAAAATATGCATATGATAATCATTTTCTTTGTTGGTAAATAATAATTTATTAATAATCGATGATTATATGACATTTTCTATTAATTTTTCCTATTGGGATGTTTGAACATTATTTTAATAAAAAACGTAAAGGATGAACTTACAGTGTTATAAAGCGAAATAAATTATTCTTAAGGAATAGAGAAATGATTTTATAGTAGCGAATCTTGTTTGTGGTTTTTTTAAAAGTTGATAGTATTTTATCGATGCTTGATATAATGAAAATCTAGAGAGATAATTTAAAGTAGTGACTTGGGAGTACAGGGGTGATTTGGAAACCAAGATGATGTATGAAAATCTAGGATGATAAAGGAAATGAAAATAAGTAGTTTTTGGGTGAGAATCGGCATAGTTAACATAGCCCTATGGCCGATCCACATTTTGTTTTATAGGTGATAATCAGCGTAGGTAACGTAGCCCTACGACTGATACACATGTTGTCTTGAACAGTGTTATTTTATATTTCTTGTGAGTTGTATTGATGCTTGGTAAAGCTGAATAAATAACTGCCACATCATTTTCTTATCTTAAGGGTTAATAGACAATAAATGTCGAACCTGTTCACACTGTTCCATGCATTCTTAAAGTATTATTGAAGACAAGTTATCCATCTTTCTTCCCAATATCCTATACATCTTTCGCTATCTTAATCTGTATTTCGTGCTACTACATCGTATATGATAAGTTTATTGAAAGGAAAACAATAGATATTTTAGAACGTATGTTAGGATTTTACTTGGAATAAGAATAGTTAAGAGTTAACTAAGAATAGATTATAACCATTGAAAGAAAGATACAGATATCCTAAATAATGGAAGGAGTTATAGAAATATTTTATTCTAATTTTTAAGAAATAAACTATAATTTTTGTAAAAGTATATCAAATGAGAATATACAACTATTAAACATAGTTTCACGCTCTTTTTAGTATTAATTATAATTTTAAAAATATAAATATTGCATATTTAAAAATACTATAACACTCGATAATTATTATCATATATTTGAAATTTTAATAAGGTGATATTTAAACACATTATAATATTATACAGGAGTATGGCTTATGCAAGAACGCATTATAATTTATATGAGCATGGGAGAACAAACATTAAAGTTAATCATAATATTTAATAATATGCTGTGTAATTAGTTTAAAGTAACAAGAAATGTAAATTTTTTTTTAACCATATTGATTATAAATTGTGATGTTTATAAAATATTTATCCACAAAATAATTATAATACAGTAAATTTTGTATAATTAAAAGGTAAAGAATGTTGTTACCCATAATGAATTAAAGATAAAAGTTGTGATAAACTTGAAGTAAATAAACAAATAACTTCTTAATGTATAATGAGTTAACTAAAAGATAATGAAATATAAATGGGTAAAATTTAGCATTTGTCATGTGAGCAAAAGGAGGATATCCATTGTAAATAGAATGTAAATAGATTTGTTTTAATTTACCTAAATTTATTTGATGTTAATAAACTTTGTTAAATTTGTTTTATTAAAACTTGTGTCTGACTTTTATTTTTTCTACATCATGGTACAAATTCACAGAATGTTTTCACAACCACTGAAGTATATTTTGCACAAAAGATAACTAAAAATATGTTTAATCTTAATTATTATTGATGTTCTTATAATTAAGTAATTATAAAATTGCATTAAGTTATTGGTCATAAATCCACTATCCAAATATTTTGATAAATTATATGCTATTAACTGCCACTTACTTTATTTATCAGATTATCTAAACACTACCACTTCTTAGTTTACTTTATTGTTTAAAGACAAAAGATGATATTGATATTGATTGATTTATTATGGTAATAAATTTGCAATAAAAGAAATTTATACCAATTTGATTAAGTAAGAAAGATTGTAATCATTATTGTTATTAATTGCAGTGTAGTAGATATGGCATAAAATCCCTTACCATATGTGCTACCGCATTTTGTTGAAGTATAAATAAAGATTAAGAACCTGAGATTATAATTTATTGAGCTAGATGATGATGATTATTATTATTATTAAAGATAACAGAATTAATATTATAGTTATTAAATGAGTTTTAGTAAGTAGACGTTGTGAAATTCATAAGAATACTATGTAGTTATTATTTGAAATAATAGTATAAAGGGGGGATAGTGTTCTTATGCCATTGAGGTGGTATCCTGTGGGATATTGGCTCAATGTGATCTACCTTGCCAACTCGTATTTCCACTTTTCGTCTCATGAATACATTAAATCTTTATGTTAATTTACTTTAAAACAGAACCTAAGTTAATTTTAAGAAATTTGAGCTAGTAAAACATTTTTTAATTTAATATTTAATTATTAGAGCTAGAACCTGGTGACGTTAAATATAGTAATTTATTTATTTGTAAGTAGAGGTACGAGGTCGACGGCGGGCACAGTTAGAATATATATATATATATATATGCCCCTATACTTGGTACAGATAGTTTAAATACAGTGTTTATATATATATATAATTACAAATATTAATTTTATCTTACACTACCTAGAGAAATATAAGCGACATCATGAATAGACTGGAGAGTAAATGTAATTTCTTTAAACAGAAATGCAACATGATCATATTTAAATAGGAAATTTAGTTGCGGTTTTGAAGGTTAGTTAATTGGTTGCTGTGCTACTGATGATCTTGATAGTGATAGTTATATATATATATATATATATATATATATATATATATATATATATATATATATATATATATATATATATATATATAAATAAATATGCAACAGGGCAGGTATATTCAAACCCTATTGCGATAATTAGACAAATACGTATTCATATACTTAATGCATTCTTAATATATATATATCTTATTACTAATGTATTATTAAAAATATATATTTCTTTATTAACTAAACTAATATTTACAAGTTGATATACAATCAACAGTCATTTGCGTGATCGTATTGAATTGATTTAGTTATTTTAATTAAAAAGAACTCATAAAAGAGGTATGGGGGTTTATACACTTGCTCTGATTTTTTTCTTTTTCTTTTCCCAAACCCAGCTATACACATCACTATGTATATGTGTGAGTGCATTTTTGAATCATTAAAAATGAAAATTCACAAAGTAAATAAAAAAAACATTTTGTTTGATAACCTTTTTAAATATATACATATTAATTCAACAAAAGAACTATAAATGTCAAGATGGAAGACAATGATTTTGCAGAACAATGGAAGTAATTATTATAAAAATCTTGGAATGTCTAATTCTAATTAAATATTAATTGGAAAGAAATAGGTGTAAAAAGCTTTTGTGGTGCATTCCAACAAAGGCATATGGAATGTGAATGAAAATATAATTAAAAATGAATGAAAAGAAAGTTAAATTTGATAATTAAGCAAAAGAATTAAGGATTAGTATAAGTTTGGACAGAGAAGAAGGCAGATGTTAGACTGTTATACAGAAATAAAAATCCAGAAATCAGATTATATATTGATAGAATATGGTCAAGCTGGGGTAGAAGCTTAAACATGTGAGGTGTTTAAATCCTTCCCCCAAAAGTATAGTAGCTTCCAATATCAGAGAAGGGATGCCCAGCTCAGAGAATTGCCTCAATAAGTAACAATGTTGAATCGTCATAAGTTGAAGAAAATAAATAAATAAATAGACTTCAGCCATGGAATATGAACTTCAAAAAAATTCATACACTGACAAAGAACCGGAGATTTCTTTTCACCAGGTGAATTTAATCAATTCTTTTGGGAAACACAGGTATTTTTTTTCCTATTTGCATATTTATGTCACTTTTGTAAGCTTACTCCATGAAATTGAGAAAACTGTTATTTGACAAATGTGAACTTAAAAATTGCTTTTCTTTTGCATGGAGAGGTCAAAATTATTTCCTACGGAATTTATTAGTGTATAAATTAATCCATAATTAAATCTTCAGTGCAAAATACATATTATAGCATATTTGTGTGTGTGTGTGTGGGGGGGGTTTGGTAAAGAGAGAAAAGAGCAAACCAACAAAGAAGAAACTGATATGAATCTTTGAAAAAAAAAGGAAAGAGTCATTAATTTGACTTATGTAAATAATATATATTTTTTGATAGATTCATAAATATTCTTACTAATAAATATGTTTATAATGAATGTTTTTTTTTGTGTTGTGAGTTTTTTTTTAAATAAAAAAAAGAGAGGGTTAGATGTACTGCCAGTAAATGTTACCACCAGCCCTGAGCAGAGCTAGTCCAGGGGCATTTCCATATTGGTATTCCAGATATCCCATCATAAATCTTATAGAAATATAGGATTGGCACTTGAGGTCATAAACTGATGCTCATAAATATGCTGGGCGAGAAAATGGAATAATTTAAGAATAAATATATTTTTTTAGAAAATTATGCATATACTTGTATCGTTATACATGCAATCTTCCAAGATTATATATATGTGCATAAAATATATATGGAAAATGGCACATCCCATTATAATGGCAACCCAACAAAAGGGCATCGAAGAGAAGTAGGTCAAGAAGGGAAAGAAAAAATAAAATAAATTAGCATGAATTTTTTTTTTTTTTTAAAATAAATAAAAATATACATATCGGTTTTGTCAGATCATTATTGTTTTATCTAAAAGAAAAAAATTAGGAAAATGGAAGTTATATTATATTGGAAAAGTTGGATGTAGTTAATATTAAGTTTATATATATATATATATATATATATATATATATATATATATATATATATATATATATATATATATATATATATAAACTTTTTAGGCTATATGAAAAATACCTACTGACTGCAGAATATAAAAGCATTTCATAAAGAAATCAGTTTAGGTTAGACTGGTTTTTAAAGAACTTTCAGTTTGTTATGGATTTTTTTTTTGTAAATAATGAACATAAATATTTTTCTTATTTGTGATTGATTTTTTTTTTTTTTTTTAAAAAGTAATACAGATATTTTAAAAGAAAAAAGTAAACGAGTGTTTAAGTGGTTAACACTTTATAATTAATCCATTTTAATTAGATACAAAATAATTATTTGGCTTTCTGTCACTTATTACTATAAGATGTCATAACCAGATAAAAATAATTTATATATATATATTAAATTAATGTCATTTTAAAAGAAATTCGAGTAATGAATTATATTTAATTTACACCCATACAGTAGCTATGATTTTAATATATTTTACACTTTTTACTTTTATAATCATTTTGACAATTTCTGAATTTGAAACTAACTTTGAAACGAAGGTTTTAATATAACAATAGTCTATCTGTACTAGTTTTCAAAGTGAAGTTTTATAAAGGTGGAAAAGAAGAGTAAGTCAAAATAACATAGTGAAATATCGATTGGACCACAGTAAAATTATAAATATATATACTTAAGAAAAAATGAAGGTGTAAGGAAGTCCAGGAAGGAGGCAGCACTGTGATTTGTGGGTTTGGAGGTTTGGAACCTAACACATAGAATATATATACATCACATAAAGTGGATGGAGTTGATAAGAATAAAAGTATTTGGGGGGAAGAAAAAAGAGACGTCAGTAGATCACCTTAGGAGTTTGCAAAGATACTTTGTGTGTTATGGAACACCAGACAAGGTCAGAACAATAATAGCATCTTGACACCTAGAAGGGCAGGCCATGGATTGGTGGAACTCATTGCTACACCAACCGCAGACATTTTTAGATTACAAGACAGCCCTGAAGAGAGCTTTCTGGAGTGAAGAAAGGCAGGACAACATTAGATCCCAATTGATAAGAGAGAAGTTTCAAAAGGATGGACCAGAGGGATATGTGCATTGTTTAGGCATCAAGTAGCCACATTCAGGACATTAGAAGCATGTAATTTGTCAGAGAACCAGATTGTGAAGATAGTCTGCCAAAACCTGCCAATAAGAATAAGATTGATGTTAGAGGAAGATGGAGTCAACTCATCTAAAAAATAGACAATATATTGAGTCAAATGGAAATAAGTGTGGAAATAAGACGGATTCGAAAAAAAAGGGAAGTAGACCAAAGAAGAGACAATATTCAGACAGCACAAAATTCAAAACACATGGGGAACCTAATTTGTTTGTGGGAGGACCGCATACTGTGTTATGCATGCGAAACATGTCTGAAAATATGGATAGCAGCAGGACAGACAAAAGTAAAAGCACTTATTGATTCAGGGAGTCAGGTCTCTGTAATAACAGAAAGATTGTATACCAGAGAACAAACAAATATACCTGTTCTACCATTAAAAGCTGTACAAGTGGTGATGGCCAACAACAGAAAGGCCAAGGTTGAACCCAAACAAATATGGCTGGATATCAAAATCCAGGGAGTAAGTTGCCCCCATGTATTCCTAATCATGAAAAATTTGACTTATGTTGTCTTATTGGGAACTGACTTTTTATACAAATATAAATGCAAGTTGAACTACAAAAGTAGACAAGCCACATGTTATGGGGAGGTGGTTAGATTTATAATGGATAGCACAGATAGTTCAATAGGGGCTATGCAAGTTGCCAATAAACACAATGATGACTTGATAACAGAAAAAATAGACCAGGCAAAATTGCTTGGGGAGAAGGGAAGAAAATACTAAGAAAGATACTGAAGAAATACAATCAGGTATTTTCAGACAGGCCAGGCATGATCCCAGGGTTTGAACAAAGGATTCAGGTAAATGAAATGCAACCATTTAAGGCAAAATCATACCCAATTCCTCATCAATATAGGGAGCAGGTGAAGAAGCAGATAGATCAAATGTTGGAATAGGGTATTATATCAATAAGCTCCTCGGCTTAATGTAACCCGATAGTCATCGTCAAAAAAAAATTCCATATGGTTATGTCTCAATGCGAGGCAATTGAATGAAGTCACAGTCCCAGATTGTAACATACCACTACCCATGCAAGAATTGCTTGGGAGATTTAAAGGAAACATTTTTTTTTCAACATTTGATCTGACAGCAAGCGATTGGCAGATAAGGCTGCACCCAGAAAATCATAAGTATACTGCCTTTAGGTATAATGGCTCTTCATATCAGTTTAACCATATGCCATCCAGCCTGATTAACAGTGGAGCCAAGTTACTGCAATGTTTAGACTGGGTATTATCTGATGAGGTCAAGAAAATAGTTACAATGTATGTGGATGATGTATTAGTGGCCTCGGATACTATGGAATAACATACCAAAGATGCGGAAATGTTTTTAAGGGAATGTTGGAATAAAGGGATCAAGGTAAACCTGAAGAAAAGTTTGCTCTTTCAAGAGGAAGTTACATTCTTGGGCCATCTTATAGGAGTGCAGGGTGTCTGGCCACACCCAGATAAAATCTCAGCCATTGAAGGCTTCCCAGTACCTAGGTCCAAGAATCAGATATGATTTTTTTTGGTATGTGTAACTTCTACAACCATTTTCAGGAGCAGTTTGCTCAACATATGAACCACTAGTTAGATTACTGAGAAAAGATGTAGTGTGGGAGTGGGGTGAAAAGCAAAGCCAGGCATTGGAGAAGGTGAAGCAAGTTCATGAAACATGTAATGCTGGCTTTTCCTGATTTTGAGAAACCCTTTGTGGTGAAGAATGACAGCAGTGGGTGTGGGCTGGGAGAAACAGTATCACAGTTTCAAGAGGATGGTCAGGTGAAAATGCTGTATCTCTTAAGTAGGCTGCTCAGGGGTCCAGAGTGTCATTACACTGCCACAGAAAAGGAAGCCTTAGCCATTCTTTGGTCATTCCAAAAATTACACACATTGTTGTTGGGATCAAAAATAAATGTGGTTACAGATCATGAGTTTAGAATTTATTAACCACAGTTATCTGACAAATTGTCAGTTGGTGCAGTGGAGCCTATACCTCCAAGAGTATAATTATGTGGTAAAGCATTGTAAGGGGTCAGATAACATTGTAGCTTATGCTCTTAGCCATAACCCAGTGCATTTGACATCATGTCATCTTAAAGATGAAAATTTATATGTGACAGGAATAAACTTAAGGGTTAATGAGGGGATAGAGAATGATCTTAAGAGATTGGCCCAGCATCAGAGGAAGGATGCCCAGTTAAGCCAAATAATCACACAACTGGAAGGGAACACAAGAGAAAATGCTGATGGGTCCAGATGTTGGATCAACTGATACAAACTTGACCAAGCTGTTCTCCAATGCAGAACGAAAAGGGGATCGGAAAGTTGGAGACCTGTAATACCCCAACAAATGCGGAATGCAGTGGTGACTCATGTCCACCAAATATATGGACACTATGGGGGGTGGAAAACTGAAAAGTGGCTTAGACAGTGGTTTTATTGGACAGGCATGCATAAGACTGTTGCTCATCAGATGATCAGCCAATGTGAACTTTGTCAAAAACCAAGCTGCTAATAGAAATTATGCAGTTCCAATGAGCTCCATAATCCCAAAGAAGCCACATGAGATGAGTGCAATAGATTATTATGGACCATTGCCGACCTTTAGTAGAAAAAATATTTGTTGGTGGTGTATGTTCTATTCAGTAAATTTGTGGCTGCATATCCCATGATTCAAGCAAATACCCAAAACACCATACATATCCTTGAAAAGGAATATTTTACAGTGATAGGAAACCTCAAAGCATCCTCTCGGATCATGGCACACCATTTCTCTCTGGAGAATAAAAAGCATGGGTTCAGAAGTCAGGGCTCCAACACATACTGACATCAATTAGGAATCCGCATAAAGACCCATGTGAGCAGGTAATGCATGAGTTGGGTAGGTTGTTTAGGACATACATCCCAACTAAATCACTGAGGATGGGTTAAAAAATTCCAGAAATACTGAACTACATAAATTGGGCAGTTAACGACTCCACAGGGTTTTCTCTGTGCGGCTCCAGTTTGGAAAAGATGCCCCTAAATTAATCAAGGCCAAAATACCAGGGCCAAAGGAAATGCTAATAAATGTGGAGGAGGACCAAGAGCAGGCATATCATACACTTTTGAAGAGGAGTCATGAAAGAAACAAACATACACTAGAGAGCCTCATCGGTTTAAAGTTGGCGATCTAGTCATGGTGAAAACCCCACATGTGAGTAAACCAGGGAAATTTATCTGTAAGAAATTTTGCAGTTTATATGAGGGACCTTTCACTATTGTTAAGTGTCAGAAGATAATGCATTCTGGGTAAATACTGGGCAGGAGGTAAGGGGATCATACAATGCTTGTTCCCTCAATCCCATGCCATTATGAATGGTTTATGATATTTAGGAGCCATTCAAATCCATAGACCATATTTGAAGGCTTCTGGGAGGGGGTTATTACAACAGGGCAGGTATAATCAAACCCTGTTGCAATAATTAGACAAATACGTATTCGTATACTTAACGCATTATTAAAAAAATATATATCTTATTACTAACGTATTATTAAAAACATATATTACTTTACTAACAAAACTAATATTTACAAGTTGATGTACAATCAACAGTCATTTGCGTGGTTGTATTGAATTGATTTAATTATTTTAATTAAAAAGAACTCATAAAACGGGTATGGGGGGTTATACACTTGCTCTGATTTTTTCTCTTTCTTTTGCCAAACCCAGCTATATACATTGCTATGTATATGTGTGAGTGCGTTTTTGAACAATTAAAATGAAAATTCACAAAATAAATAAAAAAACACATTTTGTTTGATAAACTTTTTAAATATATACATATTAAGTATTCTGCAGAACAATGGAAGTAATTATTATAAAAATATTGGAATGTCTAATTCTAATTAAATATTAATTGGAAAGAAATAGGAGTAAAAAGCTTTTGTGGTGCATTCCAACAGAGGCATATGGAATGTGAATGGAAATATAATTGAAAATGAATGAAAATAAAGAAAAATTTGATAATTAAAAAAAAAGAATTAAGGATTAGTATAAGTTTGGATGGAGAAGAAGGCAGACATTGGACTGATATACAGAAATAAGAATCCAGAAATCAGATTATATATTGATAAAATATGATCAGGTTGGGGTAGAAGCTTCAACGTGCGAGGTGTTCGAATTCTTCCCCCAAATGTATAGTAGCTGCCTATATCGGAGAAGAGGCATCCAGCCTGGATAATTGCCTCAATAAGTAACAATGTTGAATCATCATAAGTTGAAGAAAATAAATAAATAAATAGACTTTAGTCATGGAATCCGAGACTTCAGTCATGGAATCCGAACTTCAAAAAAGTTCGTGCACTGACAAAGAACCGATTTCTTTTCACCAGGTGCATTCGATCAATTCCCCAGGGAAACACAGGTATTTTTTTTCCTATTTGCATATATATGTCACTTTTAATAATCTTACTCTATGAAATTGAGAAAACTGTTATTTGACAAATGTGAATTTAAAAATTGCTTTTCTTTTGCATGGAGAGTTCAAAATTATTTCCGGAAGGATTTATTAGTGTATAAATTAATCCATAATTAAATCTTTGGTGCAAAATACATATTATAGCGTATTTTTGTGTGTGGGGGTTTTGGTAAAGAGAGAAAAGAGCAAACCAACAAAGGGGAAACTGATATGAATCTTTGAAGAAAAAAAAGGAAAGAGACATTAATTTAACTTATGTAAATAATATATTTTTTTTGATAGATACGTAAATATTTTTACTAATAAATATGTTTAAAATGAATGTTTTTTTGTGTTGTGAGTTTTTTTTTAAAATAAAAAAAGAGAGGATTAGATCTACTGCCAGTAAATTTTACCACCAGCCCTGAACAGAGCTAGTCCTTTGTGCATTTCCATATTGGTATTCCAGCTATCCCAGCATTATTCTTATAAAAATATAGGATTGGCGCGTGAGGTCTTAAAGTAACTCTCATAAATATGCTGGGTGATAAAATGGAATAATTTAAAAATAAATATTTTTTTTAGACAATTACACACATACATGAAAATTTATATATACTGTACCAATATTGAAATTGGCACATGATAATTTAACTAAAAAAATTATTAAAATAATCTTTCATAAAAGAAAATGTATTAAAAGTTTAAGAGTTTTATTACAGTTTAGTTTCATAAAAGATTTGAAATAAAAGTTAGAAAATAATTGATTGAAAGGGGGAAGGGGAAAGGGTTGGTTAGAAAAGATAAAACTAAAAGTTCATAAAAGTTAAAGAGTGTTATTATTATAAATTAAAAGTTAAAATATAAATCTCTTTTCATTCCAGTTTATTGGAATAAATGCGTATATATGTGCATTGGTAAATAAAAATAAATGTAAGCTTGTTAATAAGATATATAATAAATGCATGTTAAAATCATATTGAAAAACACATGAAAATAAATATTGAAATGAAATGTATTTAAAAACACAGCGGTGGGCTACTAATTAAAGATATAAAAACAACACTTTTATGATGGCTACTACTGGTTAAACAATCTTCAAAAACATGTTGTCAAAGGATTAGTTATTAGGAGAATTTCGACAACACATATTGCCGGAGGATATTAAAACAAAAACACTTTGCGTACATAAATAGCTAAAGTTTTATTGGATGTCCAGTTTCAGTTTGTCTAGTGTCAGTTTTGTTTTGCCAGAGATAACAGTGCAATTCATATTATGTATCCAGAAACAGAAATGCAGTGCTGAGCAGCTTTTGGGAATATACGCTCTTATTTCAGCCCTTAGTGCAACAAGATCAGCAAGACCTGCCTGTGAAATAATGTCTACTTAACAGCTCAGAAATCCTCTGTCAATGTTCAACTGTCTCCAAGAAAAAAACCAATGGATTAGCATCAAATCTCCTCAAGAAACATCAAATCTAACAGCTTAGATATACTCCGTCAGAAGCAGCTAACAACAAGCAATATCCACGTGCCAAAAATCCTACATAAAACATTTTATTATTCTCATTTATATATAGTAGCCACTGCAGTAATTTGTAAATTCTTCAGAGACAAGTAATTTGAACTCTATAAGCATGCATAAAATGAACTATTGATGTGCGTGTTTGTGAATGATAGATAATTTATCAATGTTAAATATTATCTTGCTTTTTCATAAGATATATTGTGTTAATTTAAAATGTGCATGACAAAAATACCAATATTATGTTAGTTAAAAATTATAAAGATATTTAAATTTAGTATAATTAATGCTAGTTAAAATAAATTGTCTATAAACTACAACTTTATTTGTCGGTCAATTCTTTTTATCAATTTTTTTTATCAATCTCTTTTTACCAATTCTTTTTCTATATTTTATTATTGATTAAAAATAGACTGGGCTAGTTTTTGGGATCGTTTCAAGCACTAGATTATGAGCCTACTGACCAAATACGTGAGTCTGAGACTAGCTGGCACCCAGAGTTTACTCTGAAACAAATAAAGTGTTTGGATAGTAGGGGTTTGAATCTAGCAGCCAAGGTGGTCCATTGTTGCTAGTTAAAGCTATCAATAATATTTCCCATTTTGCTCGAATGTGCCGGTTCGTTCATGTAACATTTATAATCAAATAAGATTATAAATGTATTATGAAAAGAAGTTTGAAACCAGCCAAAACATACATACATGTAAGTAAGTTCTTCTGCAGAACCATGCAGTACAATACATACATGCAATCTTTCAAGATTATATATATGTGCGTAAAATATATTTGGAAAATGGCACATCCTGTTATAATATATCTATATATATATACCCAGAAAGGAATGGTTAATCTTTTATCATGCATTGTCACTAAGGTTCATAAAAAATTTCAAACACATGATATATATATATATATATATATATATATATATATATATATATATATATATATATATGCATATATAAACTTTCCCACTTATATATTAATAAAATAATTCAGTATACAGTTCTAATTAAAAGACATAAAATTATAATAGCATAAAAAATGAGACAAAGGTGGTTTCCACCTTACTCTAGCTTGTCAAATATATATAAAGTCAATGCTTGTTTCATAAATACTAATAGGTATAAGTTTACTTTTACTGAGAAATTATTAATTTTTTTTAATTAAATGGTTTAAATTTAAACTGTAAATTCAAAACAAATAATTATTTATTTTAGCACTTTTCAAACACACGATCACTCACTATTTTAATATATATTAAAATTGCATATGTATAATGATAATTGAAAAAAAAAAAGCAAAAATCTATCCTATTTAGATGTCAATTAAGAAATCTAGTTCTACTACATTATCATTCATTTATAATTGCTTAAGGAATGGTCAAAAATATAATAAATCTTGTATTTAATAAAAAATATATATTACAGGAAGAAAATGATAATAAAAAAATGCTATTTTTATTAGTTGAGGAAATTACTTGCCTGATCAAGGAGACAATATGCAAATTAATGTGGCTAAAGATTAATATAATATAATAGTTTGTGAAAATTAATATGTATATTTTAATTTCATAGATGTTTGATATGGTTATATGATAGTAACTGAAAAAAATATTTATCAAATCAGTAATAAAGTTTAAAACTTGAATGTTACTGTGATATATATATATATATATCACATATATATATATATATATATATATCACAGTAACATTCAAGTATATATATATATATATATATATATATATATATATATTACACAGATTGAATTTCCAAAAAATCAGTATGGGAGTACTTATTTAAAGGCGTTTGCCCATTGGCAGAGTGAAAATAATTCAAAAGAAGATTTTGGCAATTCAAAACATTGGGATTTTGCAGTATTATTTACAGGGTAATTTAAAAAGACATTCATTTTTTATAACAATATCATTTTATACTTGTGTAATATACACACAAACACACACACACACACATATATATATATATATATAACAATAAATTACTAAAAAAACAGCTTATTTCTTTTTTTAAAATAAACTTTCTTTGCAGTCAAATAACATCTTTAAACATTTGAAAAAAATCTATTATTTTTAAGCATTGCATATATTTAAAAAATAGTTTAATGATTATTAAAACTCTTAATAATGTTAATGATTTAATAAAATAATTAATGCCCTTTTTAGACTACTAATTATTGCATTTCATTATATACCTCTAATATGCAGTGAATTATGAAAAAAGATTTTACATAGCCAACATTTTCTTAGAAAGTTGCATTTTTGTTTAGCTAGTACAAATTATTCATACTTTTAAATTTATTGTTATTAAAAATGATAATATGTAGGGATACACAAAGAAAAAATCTCTTCAGAAGTTTATCATTTTGTAGATGACTTTTTGTTGAAAAGATATGTATTTGTTATTACTCATATAAATACGTCATTACATATTAAATTGAAATAAAAACTCTTAAGTTCGCAAATAAAAATAAATGTATTAAAAAAAAACTAAACGCTAAAATTAAAATGTTTGTTGAACGTATATATTCACACAGATGCTAAACTTTAAAAATATTTTTTTTATAAATAAAAAAAAGATATTTGAACATATTTTTTTTATAAAAAAATACAAGATTTAAATATAAAAATATTTTAATAAAGAAATAACGTAAGTAAAAATAAAAACAGGTATTAATTAATTCCTGTAATCTGTAAATGGAAATGATTGTTTATTAATTATCCAAAAGCTGTGTAATTAAAAAGTCAGATAAAAGTTAGATAAGAGAATAAAGAGAAATTAGCTTGACCAATGGAAGCACCAAGCCTCAGCCTGGACCGAATAAAAAGGGTGGATTAGTGACATTTTGTTGGTTGAATCTGTGTGGATACTATAAAAAGAGAAATACAGTTTTCCTGACAGTTTCGAACTTGATTTGGTGAGACGAGTGACAAGACACACTTGTCGTTCTCTCTCAATTATTTTAAAAATAAAAAGACTGTGATACCAGAATAGAACCAGCTAATTCTACCTCCAGAACATCAGAGCCGTCTTCCAATGGAGACATCATGGGAATTAAAAAATAGGAACCTGGACTCTTCTACCAAGAGCTAAGAACTTTACAATTTTAAAAAAATAATTAAGAACTTAAGTTCAAACTATTAAAATTCAGCTAACCAAAATTTAAAAAAAAAGGAATTCTTATCTGATTTTCAAATTGACAATCAATATTTAAATTATATATATCTGACTTATGTTTCAAATTAATTATAAATATTTAAGTTTTACATATTTGCTTGCTAAAGGAAAAAAAAATCATTTCCATTTTATTATTTTTATTTATATTAATATTTATCACTTAAATTATTAAATGCATGAAATTTAAGTTGGGTATAGATGTTGCATAGATTGATTAGCAGTTGATTATGTTGTGGTTTTTATATTCAATTAGAATATATAGGTCATCGATGTCGATGCGGTATCTTATGATGAATACCATTGGGTTTCTTGTATTTCCTCTGCAATTGATGTTTTCGATGACTATATTTTGATTGGTTATGTTTATTTTGGAATGTTTTTAACTGTGGAATCTGTGCAGCCGATCTATACTCAACATTATGAAACAAATTGTATAAAATTCATCTGTGCGAACATAATAAATGTAAAATTTAAGTTGGGTGTGAATGACTGTATAGATTAGTAAAGTTATATATAGTTTAAGGGAGGGTAATCTTAGGTTATTCGTTTCGTAGTTGAATTAGCTCAATGGATTGGATATATTTGTGTAATTTGTAGATGTAGTATGAGATCTGCTATGGGCAGGATTGCATATATATGCCACACACTTTCTATTTGTCTATGGATGGGTTTGTAAGTCGGCAAAGGACCACAGTCCATTCCTATGGAGTTTTTGTTTATTGTTCTACTCGCCAACAGATGTAGCATTCCTGTTGGTGGAGAGACAATATCTTCTCTAACTCTACTTACTGTTCAGATGTACATTCCTGACAGTATAGTATTTTGTGTTGTCATATTTTCATGCTACATTGAATACATAAATGTATCGGATGGATTGGCGCCGGGTTGACTGCAAACTTTTTGGCCTAAGGTGAAATAAGGGATAGAACATTTTTCTTTTCAAATACAATCTATATAGTCTATTCATACTCGACCCTCTAAATAAATATTAAACTCATTATTGCAATCTATTTAAATGTAAATTTAAAGATTAATATAAAAATCTAAAATTTTAAACTTATTCCTCAAATTAGAATGATTTTATATGTGCGTAAATAAATATTTTTATGTGTTAATTTCTGGCAGTGGCTTTTATTTTTGTATATTTAAGATATAAAGTTATATTTTATAATCTCTGCTGTTCCACTGAGCTAGTGACTTGGGCTAATGATCTGAATATTTAAATAAAGTGGAATCTTAACAGAGCATATCTGCCTACTTTATAAATTTTTCTAGGCTCAAATGCCTAAATGGTGCCTCTGTAGTGTAGATATCGTAGTTGTGGTTAGATTTGATTTTCACTTTCTTTTGGATCGTTATAATATATATATATATATATATATATATATATATATAACGATCCAAAAGATATATATTTATATATATATATATATATATATATTAAAGCAGTAAAATCTGTCATACATATTTTGTCTCACTGTTTGGTGATATTAGTAACCTTAAACTAGAGCTTCAAACCCATCTTTGTACATGTTTAATCATCAGGGAGTGTAAGTATCCATATATGTGTGATTATGCACTCATTTTTGTAAGTTTTAAAGAGTTATTTTAAATAAGAACAGACTATCTATTAAATTTTTAATTGGGAAATATGTAAAAGTTACATCACCTCAAATAGTAATGTATGTGTGTGTATGTATTATAGTTACATAATAATGTTGTAAATAATATTTATATATTTATTAAATTTATTTATTCATGTAATTTATAATTTGTGTTTTATTATTATAAAGCTGATAAAATACCAGAGAAGGTTTTGGAGAATAATTAACATAACTTAAATTTAAGAAACAAAAGAATGTACCTTTCTTAAATTTAATATGTTGTTGTTAATTAAATGAATTTTAGCAATCCTAAATTTTAATGGAAATTATATTGATTGAATCTATTTCCAATCTAGGAATGGAGTAAAACAATACTCTCCAAAATTTATCTTGTTGTAATCTTTCAAATGTAGATTTAAACAAAGGATAAGTGCAGCCATGAAGCAGCAATATAAAAGAAGTTTCTAGAAGCTTTTGTTGGCATATAAATATGGCCAAATTCAATACCGGCCACTCTGCAGTTACTTTTCAGAGAAGCCCTGCTATCCATGCCTCTCAAAAGTTTAATAAAATGGCTTCTGAGTAGAGAAAAGAAATTTGCTTTCCTGATTTTTCAAGATCATTTTCATACCACTAGGCTATCATGCCATCGTCACTCAAGAATGGCTTTAATAAAATCCTGAATTAACTTTCAAAAGATACCAACCATTATTTTATCTGAACTCTGTATTACGGACCATACTTTCCATATTTTAATTCTCATATGTATCAACCTGTATGGCCATAAAGTCATTGAGTCATCAGAAGGTAATTCCATTCATGCTGCTAACATGAATTCTTAACTTTCATTTATTTAATTATAATGTTTTAATCATAATGTAACTCTCTCTCTCTCTCTATCTAATAGTCGGTGATGTAGTGCTAATTGTAATAATTGTAGTTAATTAATGACTCTCTCTGTAAATCTAAATGCATGAATCTATGATTTCCTAATATTTAACTGTACCTACTGGGTTTCATTTTATCAATTTCTTTACTATATTAAATGTGACCATCATAAATTTTATTTTATTATAATTATGTTTTTTAGTTGAATTTGATTTAATATGCTAATGATTCAATCTAGCAAACCCATCTTATTCTGAATCTCCATCCCGACATTATGGGATATTTAAATACTTAAATGTAAGTCTTCTTACAAAACTAAGGTTCATTCAATTGAATATTATGATTAAATGGTTATATTTGCTTAAAGGGCAGAGTATTCACTGTCATATTTTATAATATCAATGCCTTTCCATGTTTAATGCTATTGATTTAATTATATTTTAATATTCTTTAAAGTAAATTTAATGGCCTTACCTTTCTAATTAGTAATCAATCATTTGCTTGTCATTCCATCAAGTGATATAATTAGGTTATGTAATTATTTACCCATTAAGCATACTTATATTTATTTAATGAAGGAATAATATTTTCCCCTTTTATATTTTGACATTCTAATCAATATTCAAGGCCAGATGCTTGCATATCTTTAATGATGAGTTTGATTTTTTTATGTCATTACACTAGATATTATTCACTTATGAGGGCTTTAGTTAACATATCAGTGTCATTAAGGACCTGAATCTTATTAGTGTTGCTTATTCATGATAGCATTATTAAACTTCTTATTTTTACTTTGTCTAATTAAAATCTGGAGTTCCCAGATCATTTCATTCATGGTTTGTCCCAGAATAGAGCTTGAAAGCACCAATTCCAGGACAATGTCAGGTTGTAATGAGACTCAACATGGAATAACACCAGAAATCTGAACCATGGCATTCCCCATAAAACACTTTTTCCAGTTTGATCCTGTCACAAGCACAGGTGTACTCTCACATTCATTAATAATTGATGAAGCCTTTAATTCCAAAGTGGGCTTAATATTTCTAAAGTTATCACTTTAGTCAGCAACACAAACTCTTGATTAATATTTTCTATTGTCCTGTATTATACCTATAAGTCATAATGTTAAGATTGTTATAAACCATCTTTTCTCTTCATTATTATTATGCATTAAAATGTCATTGAAAGCCTATTTAAGCTAGCTGCCCTCTCATTTAAACAATCTTTAAATACTCTCATAAACAACCAATTGTTTCATTAAATACACAAGTCTATGTTTATTCATTCTAAATGATCAATATAACATAAAGCATGTAATATCTTTTAAAATGCATAATTTTTTTATTGTTATGGTCAACTGTAATTAAAATATGGTTATATATAAATAAGGATCTACCATACATATACATTTCTTAAGTTCATTAATTTCCTATTTTAGTGTATTATATAGTGTTAATATTACAAATCTATTCTAAAATTTTAATATTTCTTTCCATTAACATATTAAGTCACTTTGTTTTGAGTATAAGATGACATTAAGGGGTGGTAGGTATAAATGGCGCCCAACATGGGGCGAAACTAAATGTTTTGAATGGCAGGACCGATGTGAGTCATGACTGGATGTTTTTAAGCAGTGTGGCCAGAGTCGTGTATGAGTGACATAAGTGATAGCTAGTAAAAAGAAGCGGAAGGGAGCACGATAGTAGGATTAGAAAACGGTATAAGCAGTGCAACTGTAAAAGTGATTTGCAATTATATAAAACATGGAGACATAGGGACACTTTGGGGAATTTTAGCATAAAAAAAAAGAATTGGGACAGTTAGGTTTTGGTTGTACGTATGTAAGTTTATTATTAAAAAAAGAAAAAAATGGATGAAAGTGGAAATGACGGGAGGGCAATGCCAGAAGTAAGCCCGATATTTTTTAAAAATCTGCAAATAGTGGAAGAAAGTGCATTTCAAATTTTGATGAACATGATGAAAGAGATTCGTGAAGACATCAAACAAAATCAACAAGAAATGAAGCAGGAAATTAATGAACTTAGGACAGAGATGAGAGAAATAAAACAGGAATTGACAGCAAGAATGGACGCATACGAGGAAGTGATAGGAGTAATGAAAAAGGGTGTAGAAGAAGAAAGGCACGAAATGTTAGAATTAAAAGAAAATATAGAAGTGAGGGAAGAGTCAAGCAGTATAGGGAAAAGCCAGCTAGAAGAGAGAATACTACACGTGGAAGAGATATGTCAAGACCTAATAAGTAGCCAGGAAATGACGCAACAGGAATTAGGGAACTTAGAGAATGAAATAGAGACCACCAAGAATATAAAAATGAAAGTAAAAAAGATATGTAAAGATGTAATGGGAGACACAGGGCAGAAAATAAGACAGGTAGAACAGAAATATGAGGATTTTAAGATTGAAAATAGACACAGTGAACAGACGAGTAGATTTATGGAGAAGCAGTTTACCATTTCGGTATTCAAAGCGGAGGTAGGAGAAAACCCGCTGAAACATTTAGAAAGCCTGAGTAATCTGTTCCATAGTAAAAGTTTACTGGAAGAATACAAGGTTGCGGTGGCCAGTAGTTACCTCCAAGAGACAGCATGTGATTGGTGGCACACCTTGGATGAGAAACCGCAGACATTTGGAGAATATAGATGGGCTATGTTAAGGGCATTTTGGAATGAAGCTAGGCAAGACGGAATCCTGTATAAAATATCCCATGAGAGATATTCAAATGTGCGGGGAGAGACGTATGCGAAATTCTTTTACCGACAAGTGTCAAAACTTAAGGCATTGACGGCATTCCCTATGTCAGATGGTCAGATAATCAGAACACTACACAATAATATGTCGCCAAACATACAACAGCTAATGTTAAGTAAAGATGGATGGTCAGTGGAGGAAATGGCGGAATTTCTAACACAGGTTGATTATGGCAATCTAGCTAGGGAACCTCCAGATCGATATAGGAGATGGGATTGGTACAACAACCCACATGGCAGAAAGGGAGAACCACCTGATCGAGCGTAAATAAAAAAAAAATATATAAATAAATGGGTATAACGGAACCGAAAACTTAACAAGTAACACGGACACACAAGAATAAGAAAGGACGAACTTCCATCAAAATAAATTGAGGGGATTGTATAATAAGAATAAAGTTAAATGTTGAAACTAAAACCTTCAGATTGATATTTTAGTTTCAAAAGGGGGGACGGAAAAATGTACCGAGATACATCAGGAAGGAGTGTGTTTTCTTCGGAGTTACACATAATTTTGGAGAAATATAAATTGATAAAAGATTTGTTTAAATATTTAATAAAAATAAAAGGTCTTGTAGGGTAAAATAAAATAAAAAAATCATACAAGGGTTTATCGTTAAAAGCATAAATTAGACAGTTTTATAAGATATAATTTTAGAATCACATTTAAATAAAACTTAAAGAATTAAAAACTTGATTTAATTGAAATTTGATTTAAGATTGCTTTTAGAAAAAAAAAAGCAAGGTGGAGTTCGTTTTGTCTTATAATAAAAAAAAAAAAAGGAATATAATCAAAGGAATGTAATAAACAATGGGAGCTAATGACAAACATAAGAAATTTCCATTAAACGGCTAATTAGTGAAATAACTCTAACAAAGAAATTGAAATTTGCAATCATCTAAAGTATGACCAATGAAACTGTGTAGAGAGTCGAAAGAAAAGAAATAATTGTCCAATAGCAGAAATTCAGAATGTAGATTGAATCCGCAAGATAAGGACCGTAAAATATAAAAGGGGCGAACTTTCTATTGTTATAGTTATTAGATTGAATTTGATATTATGATTAAAATTTGATTCTGATTCGGTTCGGTTGATTATTCTTAAATTCATATTTATATTATTAATATACGTCCAAAGTTAAATAAAACATAATGCTGCATTGTTAAACCCATCGTGTGGTCAGCTGGCCAAATCCTTCCATGCCATACCAACAGCAGACAGTTCGAAGGTCGATCATGTTCGCATAAAACAAGAAGGAAGTGGAGTGTCCATGGTGAAGCCCACAGGATCCCAATGACATCGGGAAAAGGATCGCAAAGAGTTAGCACTAACTGACCGAAGGAAATACTATCAGAATCTACGCTCGGAACTAGGCATAAAAGAGAATGCTAGGTAATATTTATTTTATTCTTAATTCACTAATTAAAAGCCGTAGTAATGTATGGAATAATAAACTTTGAACTTTATGTTACGAACAATAATTACTAATTGTTTTTAGCTCCATTATCCAGGGATTTTTATTGTGATTTCAAATATATTTGTGTGCGTATAATTATTTTCTAAATGTATGTATAATATGATATTTTTGTTATATTAAATATTATCTAAATTTGAGCAAAAGTGTAATTAATTATATTATAAGACCAAACGAAGTGAAACAGTGTAAACGGAGATTTAATGGGTTAGTGATTACTTATAAAAAAAAAAGGGGGAATAAATATCGTAGATCAAATAAATAATAAATGTTATAATAATGAATTATAGTTTAGAAATGGGATATGAGTATCCTCTGAGAGTATGAGAGCGAAATACAATTTTAAAATTAGAATTTGGGAAAAGAAGCGAGAAAACTAGCGCAGAGAAAGATTCGTAAATTGATTTTTAAATAGGCGGATTTTGTATTTTACTGATTGTTTTAGCTGAGCTAGCGGGAGTGGGTACTAGATCGTATTGGTCAGGCAGACTTGTCGACAAAGGTCGGCTGGAACCCATTGGATTTTTTTCTTTAAATAAATAAAGAGTTTGGTTGGCTAATGTGTAATCTAGTAAACGAGTATTAATATTATTGGAGAAGGTTTGCAAATGATATTGACCACTCTACCTGAGGTACCGACAGCCCCCTATGATAGGATTTTGTGTAAGAGGGAGGTACAAAGTTCTGTATCGAGTCGTTATTATAAATATCAAATATTTTATTGATGTTATATAAGAGATATTTATAAAAGTTATAAGACGATGTTAAGGGGTGGTAGGTATAATATATATATATATATATTCGAGTTCTATTTGTGTATTTTTGATCAATGTGATGCATATTCCATAGTGCGTAGTAATATTATGCAACCTCTACAATGTGCGAATCATCACTACAGATTACATGAAAACCAGACACTATTAAATCATGTAAAATTATCATTATCCTCATTAATTTTATATTTACCATTACTTAAGTATTGGATCCTACATTAATTATAATAATTAATTAACATTTCATAAAGAATTACTATTTTAATAATTCTTTGTCCTAGTGTTGTTTTATGCATACACATTGTTGAAAGGGCTGCATTATATATAATTCATGCTTCTCTTAATCTCAGGCATGTCGAGTCCATTCATAAATCTAATACTAATGAGATTTCAATAATTAAGAAAGTCTCATCCCATGCTTGTGGTTTAAAATCAATTAATATCACATTTTTCTTGTAGATCTCTTGTCTCTACACTGGGTCTCCAGGTCTGGAATAAATAAAAATTTCTTTTATTACCATCAGATATGTTGTTCATAAACTTATAGATTTAGAGAATGAAAAAATAGGGCAGAAGTCATGATTGCTCCTGACCTGTGTATCTCATGCATGATTGGTTTCAGGGTACTTTTGATTAGACGCTTACTCTTGTTATCTGCACAAACAAATCTGACTAGTACAGAAATTATTTTCCCCAGGCTTGACACTGCAACATGGGCATTTGATGTTATAAACTCACATACCTGAGTGATAATAGTTTTTTTCTTCTGGGCTTTGTGCACCATTGCAGACTTTCATTGTTAAAAACTCACATCACCTTGAATACCAGTTACTCTAGATTTCTTTCCTTTTTGTATATTGTAGTTAATTTTTTTTATCAGTATTTATGATAAACATCACATACTATTGTGAAATTTTAACTTGGTAGATTTTTTATTATTATTATGTTATTCCTTCAAAATAAAGTTGGGATTAAAATTACTGTAATTAAGTATATCTTTTTGAATTATGTGAGCAATCAAAGGAAGAGTTTAGCAATCTATGTGTGTGTATAGACAACCCAAATGTTACATTATGAGTTGCTAATTCTACTGGGTTGGCTTGGAACCTTTGTATTTTATACAATTATAAATTTTTCCATCTGGTAAATATTTAAATAAAACCACATGATTATGCATATGAGGATTTGAACTTGATAAACAATTAAAGATTAAGGAATTATATGATTGTTACATTTTATTATAGAAAACTAATAAAATATATTAGAGGTCAATTTCAGGTACAAAGGACCAAATGAAACTGGTGGCAAAAGAAGAGAGGCATGGTAAAAATATTATTACATATATTTTATATTTATTATTTAGATGATATATAGATGTAGATATTTAGGCAATAATATAGAGCAGGGGTAAATAGCAGAATAGGTTGGTATTATAAATGTAGAGTATGGCAGAGATAAAAAAAATAGGAAAATGCTAGGTGTATTAGCATAGAAAATGTTTGAGGGAAGGTGGAGAAGAGTATATCATGTAATTGAATAATAAATTTCAAGAAACAGCAATATAACTAATAGAATGGACAACCAGGAAATAGATAGCAATGATAATGGGAACAGCAATTCAGAAAATGGTAACCAGTAAAAAATGATAGTGAAAGCAGTAATGTAAGATTGGAAGATGGCAGATTAATAGACACCAACCTAATAAACACCTCAAGCCCAGAGATTACATTTAAGGTTTCTGAAAATCTAGTGGATAATGTGAATCTAGAACCAGGAATGGTAGATAACACAGATAAACTTCCAAGAAATACAAACGGATACTCAGGAGATTAATGACAGATTTCAGAGAATTGAGGACAGAAACCAGGAGATGGAAGAGTGGGTGAGACAGAAATTTAAAGAAACATAACTTCCTATCCAAGACATGAAAAAGGTGTGTCAGCAGCTTCATAATGAAGTCCATGGCTCTGAATCTGTACTAAATGAAACGCAATGGAATGTCATGACACATGATGTACAGTTAAGAGACCTCCAAGAAGTACAAAGCAAGATCAAGTATCAACTGTATGAAATGGGAGAGAATGTTAAACAGAACCATGAAATATCTAAAAAAGAGATACAAGAAATAAAAGAAATATTTCAAGAACCTCAAGCAAAGATATAACTAGATTTTAAAGACACAGTTGAAGATTTGCATAAGGAGTTAGAACAGATTAAGATGGTACAAAGAGTCATGTCTGATAATCGAAACAGGCCAGATTGACCAAGTGGTACCATGAGGATAATTTCAGAATATCATCATCCACCATTATATAAAGAAAATGAAAGTGTACAGGATAGAGAGCATAAAACATGTTGATGATTAAGGCACCACCCATGGTGGAAATACTTTATGGCATAAGTAATCCAGTGAGTCAAGGAATGAAGTACAGCATTGCATGGTTCATCCAAGTACATAGTTTCCATGGAGAACCTATAGATGGCCCACAAGAACATTTATGAAGCTTGAAGGAAATCTTTCTTTAGCGCAGCTGGTTATTAGAACAGGTAGCCATTGCTAGTCATTACCTGAGGGGAACGGTTATGAATTGGTGGAACTTGTTACAGAAAGCTAAAATTTTTAGAGATTATAGAGCAGCTCTCCTACTATGCAACTGGAACAAAAAATGAAAGGATGGTATCCTCCATACTCTATCCAAAGAAAAGTATAAACCCAGTGATTAGGAGATTCATACACAATTCTTTGACTATTAAGTGACCAAGTTTAGATCATTAACAGACTTTTCATATTCAGTTGCCAGGATTATCAGGAATATTCATGGATTATCAGGAATATTCCTCATAACATTTCTGCATGGGTACAGAAACTGATGGTGGAAAGCCAGAATACTGATGTTGAAAATATGACACTTTTCCTGACATCTATTGATTACAAATAACTGGCTCCAGAACACCCAGAGTAATTAAGGAAACTTGAGGAATCAAGGGTCCAAATAATTAGGATAAACATTATAGAAATCATCTATGAGTACTAACCATAACCACACTACAGTAAAAAAGAAATTATGTAGGAAAACCTCAGAGTGTGCCATTAGTTAGCTTCTTCATGTGGTGTACCAGTGGAGAAGTAATCCACCTGTAGTATAAACCCTGTCAGCTCTCTTATATAACAAAAGGATAAATAGACAATAAACAGAATTCAAAATCTGTATCCAACCATTAAGATTTGAGTTGAAACCCACAATATACTCATACTGTTAGACTCTGGTAGTCAGGTGTCCATAATTTCCAAAGCCTGGTTTAAAAGTTATAGTGGCCAAGTAAAGGATGTATTGAAAATTCTGATGTGACCTATACATTTAATATTAGTTAATGGAAAGGAAGCATTGAGCAAAAATTGTCAAGTCTGGTTAGAAGTGTATTGTACTACGAACACATAGGCACCCATTTTTAATTATGTCTGGACTTATGCATGACATGATCTTAGGATCTGATTTCCTAACTCAATATAAGTGCATAATAAATTAATTATCTAGACAAAACAAAATGTATACACTGCAAGGAAGACCCATAGGGTTTAATACAGAAATGGAATCACCAGTGTTAAAAGTTAGATGCTTAATACATCTCGTCAACACTGCACTTATTAGTGCTATGGTCCAAGAAATCTAACCTAACAGAACCAAAGGATCACAACAATCTAAAAGGAATCATAGAAGAAAACACACATATATTCTTTAATATACCAGGTGGCATAAAAGGCTATGTCCACAGGATCTGAGTCAAGGAAAAATCTTATATGCAATCACAAACTTTTCTGATTCCATTCTAATACTATAATGAGGCAGAAAAACTAATTCATCTGATGACTGGGAGATTTTTCAAGAGTCTGTCATCTTATAACAATCCATTAGTCTTTGTAATCAAAAAATGGTGCTCTCTGACTATGCTTAGATTCTTGGGAATTAAATAGTGCCACTATTCCAGAGCATGATATCCCACCTTCTGTGCAGGAAATATTTGTAAGATTAAACCATACTTTCAGCTACTGGCAGATGGTTTTGGACCCAAGAAACTGCAAATATGCTGCATTCAGCTGTAATGGGCAAATGCAGATTTTAAAAAGAGTACCATTTGTACTCATCAATAGTGGTATCAGACTTATGAGATGCTTAAGTAAAATTCTGTCAGAAGATCCCCAGAAACATTTTGTGTCTTATGTCAGTGACTTCACATCAAAAATGCAGATGATCATTTGAAATATTTAGAAAAGGTTAGTAGCCATAGAAAAATTTCCACAACCTACTACCCACAAACAAATCAGAGGTTTTTAGGTTTGTGTAATTCCTATGATAGATTCTATCCTAGCTTTTCACAGAAGACATCTAGAATGACAGACTTAGTGTGAAAAAATCAAAAATGGGAAAAAATATTTATGATCATGAATTCAAAAATATTAAAACCAATTTTTTTAATATTGTGATGCTTCAACATCCTAATTTTAACTGTCCATTCTATGTCCAAACAGATAGCATCAAAAAGGGCATGGGTGCAGTATTATTCCAAGTAGATGATAATGGAATGCACCAGGTGCTGTATTTTGGTAGCAGAATGCTAAAATTGTCTGAGACTAACTATTCAATAACTGAACTGGAAACACTTGCATTCATATGTGCCTGTCAGAAACTTTGAAAATTACTCTTGGTGTCTAAAGTTATTTTAATACAGACGACAAGTGCCTGGAATTTCTCAACAAGAGCTTTCTCACTAATGATCAACTCAAAAGATGGAGCCTCACATTACAAAAATTTAATTACAGTATGATATTGTGTACAGGTCCTGAGAACATAGTGGCAGATACTCTTAACCAGAATCCTATACCAATGGCACCTCAGATTCTGGAATGCCCAGATCAAACCATTGAAGTAATGGCTGCAATTAAAGAGATATCTGTAGAATCTGAGTTATGAAATTTTCAATACTGGCAAGAGAGAAAGTCCCAATACAGTGATTTAATTTGTGCACTCCTAGGTTAGAAATAAAAGAATATGTATCTATGTTTTCATTTATTTTTTAAGTTTCTAATTATGCTAACCCTCTAATTATCTTGGCATTGATCACTATTCTGATTGACCATCTTTAATTATCAAAAAAAGAGAAATAACATTTTTACTTCTACTTTAATTACAGATAACTATGATGGTTAAATTTTTTTATCTCTTTTAAGTCTTCATATACATTTCATTTTTATCTGGGTGGTAAAATAAATAAATTTCTTGCTTATTAACAGAACACTATTTTTCTAAAAGTATATATTTTCTTTCAGCAATCTCCCCTTCCAACCTTACAGATTGTTAAATATGCTTTGTACAATTTCCAAATTAATGGTACAATACCCTATAATATATTTTTGAGGATATTTTGATGGAAATATTTAATATGTGTAGTTAGCCATTTAAATTTATTTAATTGAAAATCTTTTTTACTTAGGCTATCTAGTAGCCAATCAAGGTTAGTTGCTTTAGACTAAAGGTGATAATAAAACTGTAATGCTATTACTTTGAAAACAATATATTGAATCAGTGAATCTACCAGCAGATTGAGCTGCATGGTTTCTCCAACTAACCAACCAACAGGTTTGAACCCAGCCCACATGGTTATGTAATATATATAGCCTTTCATGTTTTATATATATATATATATTTTTTTTTATATATATATATATATATATATATATATATATATATATATATATATATATATATATATCAGCAATATGTACACATGCATGAATGTAATAAGTTTTATGGTAATGTATTTGAAAAGTAATCATGTGTATGCGTAATACATATATGAAAAGAGGGGGGTATTGTTTTTTTATATAAAAAAAATAGCGTAATTTGTACGTATTATTTATTTCAATGTATATAATTTAATTTTATATAAAAATGTTTCAAAATGTACCAAAATGTTTTAATTATAAAGATTTACTTCAATGAAAATGACTTGAAATTTTCTTAATAACCACTAATAGAAATTTTACATTGTTTAAGAGAAAGTTCTAAAAATAGATTGCCAGGCCTTGTCAATATTTACATCTTCTCGAAATGTAACTTAAATCTATCATTGTTAAAAGACAATGAGGTTACGAAAGTCTGTTGTACATCACCTTATGGAATAAACAAAAAGCATTCTTGAAATATTTCTGAATTAGTATAAATGGGCCAAATTTAGTTATGAAAAAAACAAAAGAGTTTTGTTCTGCAGTGTTGCCAACATACTCCATGTCAGTTTGACTTTTGAAATGTTGTAAAAATAGAGGGATCCTAGACTTCTTTCATTAATGTTTTATCTATTTCAATTCTTTATAACCCTAATTAATCATTCTGTAAAGTTACTCATCCAACTCATGCTCCTTATTATATATATATATTTAAGTGTGGTAGTAATTTATAGTTATCATAAACTCATGCTCCTTATTATATATATATATTTAAGTGTGGTAGTAATTTATAGTTATTAATATTTTTTATTATTCTTGATTTATAAAATGTATAATGTCTGTCAATCAAATCCAATCTTACAAGCATCATGTATGTTTTAATCCTACTCTGAAACAGGGGAGAGGTAATTAGTTATTTGATTTATATTAATTTCCAAAATAGCTTGTGAGGTTGAGTTCTCTTTGTAATAAATATGTGTTCATAATAGTTTATTGCTAATTTGTTTAAATCATATAAAAGTAATCTACCAACCTGGGTGGACTTGGGTGTCCATTTATTTTAATAATCATCATCAAAATGTAAGTGATCAATTAATTTTGATTGCAGTGGTCTCAAGTGTGCTGACCCTTTCTATTATATTATTAAATTAAAGGAAATTGATTATTGGAAAGTGAGAAAATCATATGCTTTTCAGTTATAATTTTGTTTGCTTATAAATTATTATTCTATATTATGTGGGACATTATGTAAACATATCATTATGAAATATATTAAACTATTTAAGGTTTTTTTTAATATCAAATAATTAATTTCATTATCATCACATTGCTAGCATATGTCAGACTTAATTTATATTTTATATTTTCTTGTTTTGTCATTCTGAAATTGTTGGGATTGCCAAAGTTCCTTTTTCTTTTTCGTACACTTATTCAGAACAGGAGTATACAGCTATACCCTGGAACAAATGAGTTGGAGTAGCAGAACCTCTGCATGGGTTTCCATACATTGGACCATAGCACCATTTTACCAACCTTTGCCTAAGGTTTCACTCCACCAGAAGCACAGGCATACCATCATCAGTTAAGATAATGAAGCATTCTATCAGCCAAAGATACCACATTCCTTTGCACTACAACTTGTAGTAGCACTGCACCTCTTTATATTTAATTACCCACCTGTTTAATAAAATACAGTATAATGATACATAAAATACTAGTTTTCTACTTCACCTTTGATTAGTAAGTAATTTAGATTGTGCTACACGCAAAAAAGTGAAGCTTGTCTCAATCTTATTAAAAAAATTTTTATGGCTTACCGCTTCCAGAGGCTTTGAGTCTCCATAATCATAGTCTACTTTTAACTTAAGATTAGCTGTTGTTTATGTAAATTTTCATTTTAATAAAAATTTTATTAACAATAAATAGTGATTACATACTAATAAAGGATAAATAAATGAATAAATTGTACAATAATATGACTATATAATGTTCTATATGTCATCTGGCTAGATTATGTTATGAGAGCACAATGTTATACTCTTATGTGGATAGGTAAAGTGAAGAGATTCAAAGAACTTGTTTAATGGTATTAGTATTTTAAATATAAACATGAATATTTTCTTTTATAAATGACTATTCCATAATGCTGGGTAGGTGGGAATTGATAATCAGGAAAAGGAAAGAGCAATTAAAGACCAGGTGTCAGCAAAGACTTTACTGGAGGCAAGGAGCTGGTCACGTTTCTTGATTTTTTTGAGCGTTTGATAGAACAATGGTATGATTTGTGGTGGGGGTAATTCCATGAAACTTTTGCATCTCACTATCCATATGGAATAAAGAACAAAGGTAGAAAGCCTTATTATTGAAAAAAACCCATTATGAATGGCATTTTCGAGTGAAAAAATCATATCAGGTCTTATGTTGGAATTGATTATAATTATATCTTTTAGAGTTTTAAGTCTTTTAGAGTTTTAAGTCTTGGGCACCGGTGTATAATATGGTCTATGGTTTCATCTTCATGAGCACACAGACCACATATAGGGTCAATGCTGGTAAAACCTCTTCGGTGATAAAGAAACCAATTCGTGGGTAGCGCATTAAGATTTATTTTAATGATGAAGTCAAGGAATTTGGGTTCCAGACTCCATCTTTTGAAGTGTGTAATGAGTCTTTGGTTGGTTATTTTTAGGCTGGTTTTAATGGGTTGTTGATTATAGTTGATTATATTGTATGCTTCCCATAAGGTGATTTTTTGGTTAAGGTTAAAGGATGTTATCGGGTTATAAAGTTGTAGTTGTTGTATTAGGGATGCTATCCATGAACTGGAAGAGGGTGGAGGATGATCTGTCGGTGTAACTTTTTTAATAATGTTAGAGTATCCACAGGAGAGGATCAGATTATGTAGAGTGTTGTGGGTTTTCTGTAAAATGATTGCTTGTATTGAGTGGAATGACAGTCCATTGAACCTGCGTGGTTGTTGGATACCTCGCAAGCTAATAGCAACTGTCCTTCCTCTCCAGAGAAGTTTGGTGCATAATCGGTTAATTTTATTTTGAAACTGTTTAGACATTTTAACGAATGGAAGATAATATGAGATTTTTGGCATTATGATCATGTTGAGGAGGCCAACCTTTCCATATAATGAAAGGTATACTCTAGAGAGTGAAGTGGTGATGGCTTCAGTTGAATGGAGGATTGCATCTTGAATCTCTCTTGCCATTGCAGTTGGAGTTTTGTAGATTGGAAAACCTAGGTATCTTTGGGGTTTTGCAGAAAAGGGAGAGTTAATTTGTTTACCAGACATTATCTTCCAGATGGAAGATTTGTTAAAATTTATTTGTAGGCCAAGTTTCACTATATTTCTGTTTAATATGTTCATGAGATTAGGAAGGTATTTAATGGTGGGAAGCACAACCATGATGTCATCAATATATGCAAATACATTGAAGCTTTTATTGAGAGAGGGAAGGAAAATTCCAGGGAGGTTTTTTTCTATATCCATCAGAAGAGGGTTGATGTATGCTGTGAAGAAAAGGGCACTGAGTGGGGATCCTTGAGGGATCGACTTGTATGGCTTGAAACCTGGTGTGATCTTGCCATCAAGAGAGAGAAAAATCTCTCTGTTGTTGAGCAGATTGCTGATCATCTGTACAATCCCAGCTGGAATGTCGCATTCCAACAGAATATCCAGAAGGATGTTTATCTGGACTGAATCAAATGCTGCCACAACATCCAGCTGGACAGCAATAGGTTTTGATTTATGATGTCCTCTGATGTAATTGAACAGTGCAGTTACATTGGACATAGCATGCGAGATTGATGATCCCTTTTTTCCGTATTGGTTTGATGAGATATGGCTAAGAATTTGAGTTTGGATTTGGTCTTTAATGACTGACTCAATTATCTTGATAAGCAATGGGGTCATGGAAATTGGCCGGATACTGTTAATGTCGTTTAGTGGTTTTGTTTTTTTAATAAAAGGCACGAGTGCCACTGGGTAAAGATCTGTTATGTTTCTGTTGCTGGAAACTAGGTGATCAATCATTTTTTTAATAATTGGCACAGTGAATTGACTGAGGTGTTTGAGAAGGAAATTTGGGATGCCATGAAGGCCAGAATGAACGCTGTCAGGGAGAGATGTTATCTTCTTTTTGATTTGGATTTCTGTGATGCCATGTTTGCCGGGGTCACCAGCATCTAACCAGCTGTTTATAGGAGGAGCTCCATCTTTTTGCATTAATTGGCAGAATTGTTTGCTGATGTGCTGCATCATTGGAAAGCCAATAAGATTGGTTCCATTAGTATTAATGGATAAGGGAGTGATTTGTTTTTTATTGTATCCCAGTGCCCATCTGAGATAGTCTCTCATCCAGCAGTGTTGTTGTGCTAAGAAACATTTGGCTCTTCTGATGGATATATATTCTGCAAGCGACTTTTGCTTGATTTTGTAAATATTTTTAAGGAAGATAATTTTTTCTGTATTTGTGAAATTTTGCTGTGATGCTTGAAGTTGTATATTAATGTTTGTTAGGTCAGTTAGAAGGCCATTAGGTCCTTTGATTTTCCTGGTGTGGTGATTTAATATGGACTGAAGTATTCCAATGAAGGAAAACCAGCCCTCCTCAGCAGGCAGGGAAAGGATGTTTATTTTCTGGAAAAGGATGTATGCCTCAGACACTATCACTTCGGTCATATTTGATTGGGTGAGCATGCGCATGGTTTTACCAGGTCCATCAATGGGTGTAGGGATTGCAGTAGGTGTAAGTTGTAAGATTAGAGCCATATGATCAGAGAAAGCAACAGGGGCCAAGGCTGCATCAAGGTTGAAATGGAGGTCTGGGGTGTAGAAAACCAAATCAATCAGGGACTTTTTAGTTTTAGTATAAAAAGAGTAGGCTTCAGGAGGGAAGAAACCCTCTCCACACATTAATCCGCGATTTATTAGATGCAAAAATCTCTTGTTGAAGTCATTGTATGTAGTGTTAAAGTCTCCGGGAAGAAAAGTAGGAGAGCCTCTGTTAGCGTTGATGGCATTTAGGATATGGATTATTTTTAGATATTGAGAGGTGTCTTTGGCTGTATATATATAAGCTATGATGATCAGATAACCCCAATAGTTTATTTCTATGACAATAATATTGGCATCTAGGAATAGAATACTAAAACTGTTTGGTGGTGTTGACTTGCTGAGAAGAATACCAACTCCACCTGAAGCAGAATGGCCTATGGAAAATCTAGTAAATCCGAGAGCTGAGAGAAGAGATAATATTTTATGATCAGTCTTATGGTGATATTTAGTTTCACCCATAAGAAGTATATGAGGGGAGCAGAGCGAGAGCCAGTTTTTAATAGCTAGAACTCTATCAATTGAGTTGATGCCGTGAATATTAATGCCAGCAATTTTGCAGAACATGATAGATTAATCCAAACCGTCCTCAGCAAAGTGTACCAAGTCAATGTGGCACATCTCCATGTTAATGAGTTCTGATGTTGTTTGGAAATCAGAGTCTTGTGATTGAACTTGTGGATGGATTGGTGATATATTTGTTGGTTGAGGAATCGCATCCATGAAGTCTTCGGTGTCTGATGAAATAGTGTAATCTGTCTGAGATTCGTCAGATGGATCAATGGTATCGATGGTTATAGGATCCATGGTTTTCCTCTTTTTTCTATGGATTTGTGAAGCTTTGTGCTGGATATATCTGAGATTTGTTTGCTAGTGGGTGGTGGTGAATAATGTATTGGATGGGAGCTGTCATCATCAGAGCTTGATTTATCTGAGCGAATTGATTTTCTTTTAATTTTCTTATTTGTATTTTGGGTATTTGTTGTGTTGGTTTTTGGGGTTTTTTTAAGTTTAGTAGTGTTGTTTTCTTTTTCCTGTACTTTTGATGAAAGTGTTTTTTTATTGTTATAAGAATTTGATTTAAATTTTAGATCTGAGTCATTTTCGATTTGCTGTAACTGTTGTGAAACATTAATTATGCTGACTTTTAGGTTGAGTGTTTGATAAGTCTTTTCATCTGGATGGTTGATTACTGCAGGCATTGAAGAATTGAGGACAGTTTGTGGATCACTTTGTTTAGGTTTATTAGACTTAGCTGGCACGAATGATGAAGCATCATTGGTTTTAAGCTGGGTGGGAGTTGTTATAGATGAATTGTTTTGAAATTTTTTAAGTGTATTTTCTTCATCGCCTGGGTTTTCCTTGCTCTCGTTAGATGGTTTGGTCATATTGTCTTCTTTTGTAGAAAGAGTTTGGCCTAGCATTGTTTCTCGGGTATTAGTACAATATGTATCTAATGAATGATCTTGAGTATTATTGGTTTGAGAGATTGGTTTAGTAGCAGTATATGTTATTGCTTGGTTCTCTGATTCACTACTATTAGTGTAGAGGTTGGTGTTTGTTCTTTCTTGAAGATTTTCATTTTGAAAGATAGGTTTGGATGTGAGAGGGTTTGTTGGAGGATTTATTTGAGTCAGATTGTCTGGGTTTGTGCGATTGCTGTTTGAATTAGTCCCATGTGGTGATTGTCTATTTAAGGATGTGATAGCCATATTAATAGGTCTACCAGGGCATCTGTGAACTTTATTCTTTTTAATACCACAGTGTATGCATATTCTTGCTGCACAATCTTTAATAAGGTGTGTTCTTTGAAGGCAGAAGAAACATTGTGGCTGTACTCCCCTGAAGGTCAAACCATAGGAGAGCCTCTTGCAGTAATAATGGTGGGTATGTCAGTGGGTATAATGTTTTTCTTTAAAGTAAGTGTGAAGACAACTGTATTGGACAGAATTTGATCTTCGAAGTGAGGGTTTAGTAGGTGTTTAAATTTACTAATTGAACCATAATTAATAAGGATGTCTTGTAGTTCTTGTTCTTTCAAATGGGCAAGGCAGTTTTGAATTCTGCCAGATAGTGTAACTGGACGGTTCATATCTATGGAGCAAAGTATATAATTTTCCAAAGATCTGTAGTTATTTTTAAAGTTCATACAGTCCACCCACATTTTAAACTCAATGATAACATAGCGGTCATTGGGATGATTAAGGATCATGTGAATGCCTCTGCCTAATTGATTTTGATTGATTAGACTGTATAATTGTTCTAGAGGGAACTTATATAACGCACATTGTTGATTTGTTATGGCTAAGATTAATGACTTATCGCTGTAGTAGTTTGTAAACGATTTATACAGAGTGTTGGGAATCGTTTTGTTAAACTCGTTATATATTTTTAGGAACATGTCATCATTAAGATCGTTTATATTAAATGAGACATTTTCCAGAGTGTTTTATTCTTGTTCTGTGTCTAATTCTGAGATATTCAAATATAGTTCATTGAAATTATCGGCCTTAATATTTTCGGAGATTCTCTCAGAATTTTTAGACCTTACGATATTTGCGTACATAGTGGAATTTTTCAATATTGGAAATGAGGAAATTGGTTTAGATTGCAAGTTGGCTGATGTAGCAATGGATTGTTCTGTGCTATAATCTTTGTTTGTTTTAGAATGAGGTTTATTAGTTTTAAAATGTATTTCTTCTTTTTGATTTTTAAATTTACTGTTGACAAACTGTAATGTGACAGCGCTGGTTTTGTCGACCTCTGGTGGAAAAGTTTTAACTTTAAAAAATTCGCCGATATCATCTTGTTGGAAATTTTGTCTATTATTTTCAGATATGGTTTTCAGGGTATTATAGGGCAAAGAAAATTGCTCATTAGAGTCTTCTGCGGGAGCGTAAAATCTTCGGAGAGGAGATGATTGGTTTTTGCTTGTATTGTTAAGGATTTCAATAGTTTCGCTTGATGAGATATTTATGCTATTGTTTATATTAGGGGTAAGTTGATTATTTTCTAAACTTTTGTTGATATTTGCGATGGTGTTTTCATTTGATTTATTGGTTTGTGGGTTTTTATTTGTAGTAAAAGTTAGTTTAGTTGCATTTAGATTAGATCTAAGGCTATAATATTTACGACCGATGGCTGCATTGCTAGGTTGAATGCTGAGATCGGGGTTAACATTAATTTGAGAGTTATCAATTATATTATCACTTTCCATAATAAATAATGTTTAAAACCGACTTAATAAAAAATGTAAAGGTAAGGGGACAATCGTCCCTGTCTTCTTGAAACTGAATCGCAAAGGAACGCTTTTAATAAGACCAGTTGCAAAGATGGCTGCCAAAAGTGGAGGGTTGTTTATGTAAATTTTATGCAAATTTTATAATGACCATTTTCTGGAGATTGTAAACCATGATTCTTTCCAGTTTATTGCACAATTGTCATTTGCAATAAAGCATGCCTCTTTAATTTTTCATTTCATATCATTGTGCTCACTACATAGTGCCCTTGCCACAGTGTGTTCGAACACATGTCCTGTTGTTTTTTGGTGCTCGAAGAATAAGGATCTGTTTTCATCATTATTTATAGCTTTCCTGTACAAATAATGATGTTGAGATGTTCTTGTTGTAATGATGGTGCGGGTCTCCCTATAATATGCCACTCTGCATCCATTGGTTGGGCATGAAATTTTATAAACTGCTTGAGCTATTTGATCAGAAGGTATTTTGTCTTTGGTATTGTTTATCATTCTGTTTGTTGATGGTGGTGTGTGGAATCCTAGTTTGAAGGACTCAGCAAATATTTTATAATATTTTCTAGCAATTGATGGTATGTATGGTAGCATTATTATGGGTTTATTGTTTTTGACCGTGTCAGTTTGTAATTTAGTTTAAAATTGCCTGATCTTTTTATATATAACGTTGTGTGAAAATCCAACCTTTTCTAGATTTTTAATATAATTTGTGAGGTTCATTTTTCGGTCAGCTTCAAATTTTCATAGTCTATCATTTCTGTGCAGGATGAAAGAGAGTCCAGCCAATTTATGTGAGTTGGGTGAGGTCGAGTTTGGATGTATAAATCCTCGAATTTCTAGTGGCTTAACTGTCATAGCATATAAGTTGGTGTGGATCTCTATGAACTTGAATATAAATTCTATATTATTTTCTTTAGAGTTATGAAGATTACACCTAAGGTTAAGAATTAAATTATTTACTGGTTATGTAATATAAATAGGAATCACTTTTGAAACTATATTCCTTTTATAAATATAATTTATGAATATTTTCTTTATAGCGGTCCATTGGTAATACCAAATAGTCAAGTGCTAGTGACCATTTTAATACTCTTAGCATTTAATAGATATTTTTATAGAACTGTTAATGATTCATTTTATATATACATTTTTAAAATAAAATAATAAATGACTGCTGATTATTGGTCATATTATTTGACTTTATTTTTTTTTACGTTGCTTTTATTAAATACTTATATTTCCCATTCTATTTTACCAATGACATGGTTTGAATCTAGTATTTGTTATTGTTTCAGGAATCAAACAAGGGTAGGATAGTTTTTTTCCAGATTGCAGATTCATATTCATTCTGTAAAACATTATTTTCATAAAAAATGAATATATATATATATATATATATATATATATATATATATATATATATATATATATATATATATATATATATATATATATATATATATATTGTATCTCACCTTCTAGTTAATACAATAAATAGAACATAAAAATAGCTGAAATAAAATAATGCTGCAGCTAAAATCTCTATATGTATTGCCACTCAGTGCAAGCCAGAGCAATCAATGGGTAACAGAAAACTTGTACATAAAATCCTCATCTAATGTCTACTCATCGAATATCTCCAGAATAGTTTCTGGCTTGTGGCATTTATCAGTGAGGAGCCTTAGTTCTGAGAGCACTGCACCTAGATCTTAGGATTTAATACAACCTGCCATTAGTTTTGAAGTGGAGATAAAAGGTGGTTGCTGGCAGGTGGCATTAGATCCTAAGATCTAGGTGCAGTGCTCTCAGATCCAAGGCTCTTCACTGATGAACACCACAAGCCAAAAACTAGTCTGGGGATATTGGATGAGTAGGCACTAGATGGGAATTTTATGAACAGCCTTCTGGCATCCATTTATTACTCTGACGTGCACTGAGTGGCAATACATACGGAGAGTTTTGCCTGTTTTAATAAGTTTATTTATACCATCAATCTCAAAATCTGATAGTGAAGACAATCTTTATAAATGAAATATGGATAACCATTTTTATTTTCATCTAAGAGTACATTGTCTGTAGCAGATTGAGATTTTTATGTTTTTGCAAATTTAAATAAATCCCATTAAATATGCACTTGCTTTGAAAGCAGACTAATAATTAGTTAGGTTTAACTTTCAAACCCCACTGCTCTCAATTACTGTTTACATAATAAATCTGATTTTGTTCAAAACTAGATGCTTTTTTAAATTTATAATAGCCAGTAATATTTTTAAACCATATATCTTCAATCTATTGTCAAGACAACCTCTATACATAGTGAATGTATCCTACTTTCACTCCCATGAACAAATTTAGTTTTGTGAGTTTAGACAAGAAATTGCACAAAACTGTTTAATATATATATATATATATATATATATATATATATATATATATATATATATATATATATATATATATATATATATATATATATATATATATATATATAGCAAGTTTTAACTTTTGTTTTTTTGTTTTTCATAAATGTACCTTTGAGGTCTTTCTTGCAATGATATATATTGCTTAGGCTTCTACTACATGGTGATGCTGAACTGAGATCAGACCCATTAGGTATCTGGCTTTCTATGCTGAGTTTGAAAACATTACATGTCTAAACAATTCACGCTTGCAAGCTGAATAGAGACTGTTTCATAAACGCTCAGAGTTTGTGTTTAGATCTATTTTCTTATTCCTGTCCTTCACTGACAATAGCAAATAGCTTGAAATCATGATCTGAAAATGGAAATTAAAGTTAGAGATTGTGAATGCTTGCTCTGATGTTTGAATGCTTGCTCTGATGTTTATGTAAACAAAAAACTACCCTTGACAGTGTTTTTGATAGAACGCCATCTATTGTCATAAATACAAGCATTAGCAAGTTTTAACTTGTGTTTGTTTGTTTTTCATATATATATATATATGTGTGTGTGTGTGTGTGAACAAACAGAAAGTCTAAATTAATTTGTTAATACATTAACTAGAATATAAGCTTAATATATATTTTTTACAAAATAAATAATTTTGAAATGCAATATTATAAATTATAAAATTTAATTCATTTTTCATATTTGCAACTTTTACTGTTTTCAATTTTCAGAAATAATTTTCTAGGAGAAAGTTACATACATAATCCTGCTGGTAAAGTATACACACACAACCACACCTAGAAGCACAAACACATACATAAATATAGTGCCTAGAAATGTTCAATTACTACTAACTGACAATCCATAAGGCTAAACAAGTTTTCTTATTTATCTACTATAGCTCATTTATTGAAGTTTATTATTTGCAATAAAATTGAATCATTTTTTATTTTAAACACTTTGTACAGATTTAAATCCAGAGAGTTATTTATTATATGTATGATAATGTGAAAGAATGTCATTTTTTTGCAATTCTGAAAATAATACTTTAAACTTCTCCAGAGAGTTGTATATGTTCAATTAAATATTTATTTGAATTATTACTATAATAAAGTATAAAAGTGAGGAGATCATATCCATGTAAATGGAAATAAATTTTAACTTTTGATGTTGCCAAAAAATGATCAATTATTACTAATTGGCAATTCCTGAGGTTAAACAAGTTTTCTCATTTACCTAGCTCTTTGGCGCTCTCTTTTACATTAAACCCAACTTTTTATATAGATTCAACCACAGAAAGTTATTTATTATAGGGGTAAGAATATGAAAGAATTATTTTCTTGACATTCTGCAAATAATATTTTAAAAACTTATTCAAAGAATTGTATATGGTGAGTTAAATATTTCTGTTGAATGTCATTATTATAAAGAATAGAAATGAGAAGATCCTATCCATGTAAACCAAGATAAACTTAATCATTGATGTTGCCAAAAATGATCAATTACTACTAATGGACAATCTCTGAAGTTTAAACAAATTTTCTAATTTTTTTATAATAGTTCTATTTTGTTATTAAAATATAATTCATGGAAATATTCAATTCAAAATTTACAACTCTCTGGAGATGTTTAAAATATTTTTTGCAAAATGTCAAGAATGATGTTATTCTTTCACATTCTTATATTTATACTACCTTTCTGAGTTTAAATATATATAATAACTTGAGCTTGAAGAAAAAAAGACCTCCTTTACATCAACAAAAAACTTCAACAAAAGATCAATTATATGTGAATGAGAAAACTTGTTTATCCTCAGGAATTGCCATTTAGCATTAATTGATTATTTATTGGCAACATTAAAGTTTAACGTTTATTTCTCTTTACATAAATATAATCTTATTTCTATTTTTTATTATAATAACAATCCATGGAAATATTTAATTTAATTTAATATATATATATATATATATATATATATATATTAAATATATACCAATTCCCGGTGGGTACAACATATATATATATATATATATGTTGTACCCACCGGGAATTGGTACACAATAATTTATCTAAAAAAATAAGTCATAAAAATCTAAAGTTTCTTTATTAAACAAAATGCAGTTTGTTTTTGTAAACATAAAATTAAAAAGTCTAAGTGTTGTTGAAATAAGTTACAATCAATTAATTAAAAGAGGGGAGGGGAGTCTTGGTTAGAAAAGTTAAACTAAAAGTTTTATAAAAAAGAAGTTAAAGAGTTTTTATTATTATAAGTTAAAATTAAAATATAAATCTTTTTTATTTAAATTAAAGTAAAAAAAAAAGAGTAATCTTAAAACTAGTTTAATTTTAGAATAAAATTATATATGTGCGATTGTAAATAAAAATAAATGTATGCATATTAAATATTAAAACATAAATGGAAGATATCATAAAAAACACGGTGGTGGATACTAATTAAAGATATAAAAACAACACATTTGTGATGGCTACTACTAATTAAATAATCTTCAAAAACATAGAATTATCAAAGGAATTTCGACAACAGATATTGCTAGAGGATATTAAAAGGACGACATGTCATAGGTATAAAGAGCCAATTTTTTATTGGACATTCAATAAGGACAATCATTTAGTCTATTCTAGAGATAACAGTACAGATTATTATGTATCCAGAAACAGAAATGCAGTGCTGAGCAGCTTTTGGGAACATATGATCTTACTTCAGCCATTAGTCAAATAAGATCAGCAAGATATGCCTGTAAAATAATGTCTGATAACAGCTTAGAAATCCTCTGTCAATGTTCAACTGTCTCCAGGAATAATACCAACAGATAAGCAGCAAATCTTTTCAAAAAATGTCAAATCTAACAGGTTAGATATACTTCATTAGAAGCAGCAAACAACAAGCAGTATACCCGTTCAAAATCCTAGGTAAATAACATTTTTCCTTATATTCTTTCCTAAGTAGCCATTGCATTCATAAAACATTTGTGTGAATCCTCGAAGAGTCTAATTATATGAACTCTATAGCACATAAAAATGAACTATTAATGTGTGTGTTTTAAATATCAAACATTGTTTAATGCTTTATGATATATGTCAGTGTGTGCATGATTAAAAAATACCAATATTATGTTAGTTAAAAATCTATAAAAGTAATTATATTTACTATAATTAATGTTAATAAATTGTCTTTAAACTTTAGTCTTATTTTGTCAGTCAATTCTTTTTACCAATTCTTTTACCAATCTTTTATCGATTTTTTCACCACTACCTTTGTATAAGTTGTTAATGATTAAAAAAATAGACTGAACTAGTTAAGGGAATTGTTTTGAGTGCTGGATTATGAGCCTACTGTCTGAATACGTTAGTCTTAGACTAGCTGGTACCTGGGGTTTACTCCGAAACTAAGAAAGTGTTTGGATAGTAGGGGTTTGAATCTAGCAGCTGAGGTGGGCCATGAAATGATCGTAGGTATTGTTGATAGTTAAAAATATTAATAATATTTCCCACTTTGCTCGAATGTGCGGTTCGTTCATGTAATGTTTATAATTACATAAGATTATAAATGTGTTATAAAAAAGTTTGAAACCATCCAAAACCTTTGCAGTGTAAGTAATATCTTCTGCAAAATCAGACCTGGTACAATATATATATATATATATATATATATATATATATATATATATATATATATATATATATATATATATATATATATATATATATATATATATATATTGTACCCTTACTTCTCGATGTATAATATAGTTTGAAAATACAACTAGCTCAATTAAATTATAATGCTTAATTAAAATTTGCATATCCATCTTTAATATACTTTTATATTATCATATTCTAATTAAATTTATTGTCAATTATCAAAAATTAATATATTTCTATATTATGTATTAATTAAATAAGTATTTATCAAAATCATGAGACTATGAAGTAAAGTTACAAAGAAATAAGTAGATTTACATTGAGTCAATATCTCCCAAGACATTGTTTCAATGGCATAAGAATACTATTACCTCCTTATTAACTTACTACTACATCTACAGCATTCTTATGGCTTTTAAATAAAATAAATTATCTTTAATAATAATAAAAATAAATTTCAACCTTTAATTAAAATATAATTAAATAATCTCAGGCTCTTCTAATAATTTTAAAGTAATAATAATTCATGTAAGTAAGTATGATAAGGGATTTTATATCAAACCTAAATACATCTAACTTATTCTAATAATAATATATAATACTAATCTTAGAGTATAACTTAATTTATCTATTTCTGTTATATCATCAATTATTAAATAAATAATCATATGTATATCTTTCATTTTCATATAGTATCTTAATTTTGGAATAGATCAAAACCTTATAATTCAATAATCTGTGGCAATAAATAATATTGTACTCTTATAATGTGCATTATAATTACCCTATGACCATAATAATATTATATGTTAATATCAATCAATTCTTATAAAATGATATCAAGAAAATATTGTGTTTATTTCTAAATAATAATAATAATTCATATTGTGCAAATATTATGTTTATTCAAATTATCCGTTGTCAAATGCTGTGGTGCAAAATAATGAACTCGACACACTTTTAAAACAAATTAAACAAATTTATTTACATTAACTTTAACCATGAATTTATTTACAATATTTACAGTTCAAAATTATGAAAAACAAAGAAAATAAAACAAGAAAATAATAATACACTCTGTTTACACTGTTATTAACTCATACTCTTAATAAGTAATTATACATTCTTTAAAATGCTGTACTAATCACATTGAAGTGTGTTTTCAAACTTAGACTTTAAATAAATGTCAGTGAACTTCAATTATTACACAGAAAAATCTATGTAAACAATATTTATGTAGCATATGTAAACAACTAAACTTTAATAATTAAATTGCTACATCACTTAAATATTAATGCTATTCATTTCATCATGTACTAATATGTGTTTACTTTATTATCAGCATTACTTTAATAACATAATACAAAACTAATGTATCTTTATAATGTAATAACAAATAATTGATTATGATTTTTTTATATTTCACTTAATGCAATTTATGCTACATGTTTTATCAAATATGCATTACATATATGTACTATTAAATAATAATATTTAAATTATTCATTAATTTCAAATTCATAAAGTATTACATTAGATAAATTCTATGATTCTTTTCTATGTAAAATTATTACTTTACTTCATATGTTATTCTACTCCTTTTAAATAACTTTCTTTCTACAAAATATCCTCTAAAACTTATTTAAATTTCCGGGAAAACAACCTTCAACTTTAAATAAATACTAATTATCCAAACTATTTATACTTCATCATCTATATTCAATAAATCTTCAATCCAAATATAAACTTCTACATAAAATTTAACTTAATTTATCCAATAAAACAAAAATAAAATATAGACTTTCAAATCTCTTCCTAACTTACAATAAAAATAATTACTTATGAATAATAAATATAATTCTAATACTCCAACATAATAATAATAATAAAAATAAAAAATCAAAATTTATTTACGAAAGAATCATATAATTATTTCTAAAACTTCTTATGTAATGTTGTATCATATTTATATTATAAATTCAAATTATGCATATCTAAATAAAACTGTCACTGCCAATATAATGTGTGTGTATTTTTAAAAAAATATTTATACATTCATTCAAATAACATAACATTTGGATGATCTAAAGAAAACATATCAAATACATCAAAATTATTATAATTATACAATTTTTACCATAAACAATGATCTAATGTACAGTCCATCTTCCAATATTCTTCGGAACTACAGCTTCATAAAATAAATCACATTTACCCTCACAATCATTCTTTAACATATTACGTGTTATATTAATTATAAGATAAACTTATGCAATTAATTATTATATTACTTTTAGTTACTATTTTAAGAAATGTACCTATCTTATTTTTAATAAATTAATAATATTTAATTTTTATGTTAGATAAATAAAACAGAATTCATATTACGTAACTCCAGCGATGTCTTCTTTCACCATAATAGTTCTTTAATCCTAGGTACACATTCACTAAAACACCATTTCCGTTTTCCGGTCCATCACGTGGTTTTTTAAAAGTTTATAAAATGATAACGTTCTTTTAAAATAAAATAAAAGTTCCCCACAAGAAAAATAAAATAAAATTAAAATAGTTTATAGGCTCCGGATCCAATTCCTTAACGAAAATTATTTAAAGTTATTATTTCTAAACTAGTCTATAGTTTATGAAAAATTATCATTTAATTATTTTAATTGACTTGGACGTCCCCATATTACTTGCGCATTTCTTAACAAAATATCCAGGTAAGAATAAGCTTCTTCATCTAAAACAACCAGCGTTTAGACTATTTTAATATAATAATTTTATTATATTAAGACTTTTAGCTAATTATACTCTCAATTTATTTGCCTTTTAAAATTGTCAACATTCAGTCTTTTAAAACATAAAGACTTAATAAGGCAAGTATTCATAAAACTACTTTTATTTCTAATATCTTTACTTAAGATATACATTTAAATTTATAGCTTGCAAAAATACTTTCTTCATAAAGAAGTATTTTATTCTTTAAAATATCTATTTCTAATAGTCAATAACAATTAGCTTTTAAAATTATATACTGTCCAAAATACTACTTTTCTCCATCTTGTAATTTTTCAAAACTAATCCAGCGTTTGTCATATTTCTAGTATAAAGTTTCCAATATATTTTCACTATATATGATGTTCCCATGACCATTTGCTTGTAAATTGAGCTTCAATATAGAGACGATTGATAAGGAAAAATTAAATTAACACTGCATGTCTATCATTTAACAATTTTATAAATTATTTATAACGACACTCTTGTAATTTTTAAAATTGATTTTGAGAGCGTCTATCAAATTTACTTTGCTATTTTTAATAACACAATTAACTTGAAAAATTCAATCACAGAGTCCCCTCCTAACAATTGAACTAAGCTTTTATACCAGAAGAAACTTCTCATTTGATTGGTACATTTAAACAATCAACTTGCTGGCTTATTTACATATTTACCAACAACACAAAATTAAAAATAAATAATGACTTATTTAATATTTAATATTTATTACATTATCAAATTTTAAAATAATCCTTATCGTTTATTTAAATCCACTAAACATTTTTAAAAATATTCTTATTTACTTGATTTTTACTTTATATCATTTATAAGATTATTTAAAATACACTAAGTCTTTTTATACGTTATATTTTTAAAGCAATACTTTTAAAAATTCGATTTAATATTCTACATTGATTTATCTTTATTTTATCTCGTGATAGCTCACGTATTATTTATAAATTTTATAACATGATTTTTAAAATAGTTTTGCAATTTTACTAGATAACTTCCAAGCATGTGTGTGCGTATCTAACTAACATCTGTTTTTTACAACAAAAGAAACGCTTCTCATAATCTAAAAATAACTAACAATTACATTTTTAAAACAAATATTTATTTTTTTAAAAATAAATAAGATATTATAACTGATTTTAAAATAATTATTCGACATTATTAAAATCAAACATTAATCTTCTATTTAAGTATTTATAATAATTAAAAACATTTATATTTTTTTATAACACTATTTTATCAACAATAAATATATGCATTTAATTTTAACTTGTCCTTTAAACACTTTTAGTTTTAAATACCTACTTATTAAATATATTAATGCAGTATTAACTATGGCCAGTTTTCCCAACCATATACTACTATCATCTTTATTTAAAATGTCTCTCTCAATTTCAGCACAATTTCACATATCAAATACTCATAGATTGCTTTAATTAAACCTTTTGAAATATTACCATAAGCAAAATTAACATCACATATTCAAATATATCTTAAATTTAAAATTTTTAATAAATTAGCACAAAAATCAGATGGTGACCCATACAAAAGGGCACAATATATATATAACACCAATTTTATTCCAGTCTTAATATAATAATCCTATCATATATATATATATATATATATATATATATATATATATATATATATATATATATATATATATATATATATATATATATATATATATATATATATAATATATATATGTAACCTAGTGTTATTGACACTTGGTTTACTTGGCATTATTTCTGCAGGAAAACAATGCTATTCTTTAAAGAAATAAAAAGATAAAATAACAATAGTAATAATTGATTAATAAAGTATGCTATTCACTCACATTGGCTTGTTTTGGGTGAATAACTAATAGATTTAATAACTCAATGTCATTTTAAAGAGAGAACATGAATAACTTAATTGAGATATTAATAATTAGAGCAAATTAATATGGTATAAAAGCTAAACAGTAATTGATTTTGGATAAGTAGAGGGGAGAGTGGACGAGTGTCTTATCATAAAGCACAATAACTTCTGGTAATTTCCTTTTGTAAAAAAAAGAAAAATTAAAAAAAAAAAAAAGAAAAAGAAAAAAATAATGTTTAAAGAATTATACATCACTGATTGTTAATTTAATGTATTTATTATTATTTTTTTTATATTGTCAAATTACTTTGTAATCCAGGTAAATAATACTAAAACTATATGATTGTAATAGGTTTTTCCTTTCTTTTGTTTATGTTATAATCAAATGATTATTTTTCTGGAAGAGGTCGCTAAAGTCAAGATCAATTTTTTTTTGAAAAAAAAAATAGTCTGCTTTTAGTTTTCAAGGAAGGAACAGTGCTGAAATTTGGTAACTCAATTTTTTCATTTTATTTTGCAGAAATAAATGTAATCAAAGTAAAATTTTAATAATATAATGTGTGGCTAAATTTTTTTGATAAGATATCCTGATTTTCTTTGCCATCTACCTATTTAAAGACCTTTTATACTTAAAAGTTTATTGTCTCGCACTAAAGTTCAAAAATGACAGATGTAACTAAAAGAAGCACGAAAAATTATATTATATCTAAATTAAGGAAAAGAAACGATTTCCAAGAAAAGATTAATTATTTATTAACTTTATGTCATTTATTGATATTTTCTTGGTATAGAAAGAAAAAAAAATAATTGAAAGAAATATTTTGAAACCAAGGAAAATCAACTAGAAACATTTTCGCGCACTTTCTCAATATTGTCTGCCTTTACAAGTAATGTAGTTACATACGTTAAAATATGTTTTATTCACCAAGAATTGTCTGGAAATAATAATAATGATAAATAAGATTAAATTATGCACCTGTATATTTTAAAAAAAAAAATATAAAAAAAAATATAAACTTTCTCAGAGTAAATCTAGGAAAAGTTATATAGGGGCATTCTTACGGAGAAGTTACCGTTAAAAAAAATTTATAATTCCTAAAGTATGAACAAAACCAAATATCTTAGTGACTTAATGATACAAATAAATGATATATTATATTATACAGCAGTTGGAATTATTAAAACTCCCTGTACACATAAATTGACTGCAGTTATTATCATAATAATCTCGGAAAAATTGTGCAATTCTGTCCATAAGTAAGCTAGCTAATATGAATGGTACATATCGTCAATAAAAAAAAATATTGTGTATGTTTATCATCTATAGTCAAATATTCGTCTATGTTAGAAGTCTATTTTTTTTCTTCTTGGATCCCAAAATTGTAGTAGTTTAATTCAAGTAAGAATTAATCTTCAATTCTGCTATATTTTTCTTTACCTAATTTATTAAACGCACAAAATAAGAGAAAACTTTTATCTAAAGGAAATAATACCATGTGTTTATTGTTTTTAAACTTGCTTCGTGAAATACGACTGGATAAAGCTCTTCACCTGGACCAATTGCTCAACAGAAAAACATTTTCTAATGAGAGAATATGCACTTGTTAATTAATGATTGTTTAAAACTAAGTTATAAATGATATGTATTTTTTTTTTGTTATATCACATAGGTTAAAGTCTGTATGGTCAAGTGATATTTAATAGCCTTGTAATGACAAAGGTATGTTTTAATATAATTATTATAGGTTAAGTTGATATTTAACACGAAAAAAAAAAATCTATAAAATATGTTTTAATTCTTACATACAATTGTAGGTAGAAATTTTGTATGTTAGATACGTAAAAGAAAAATATTTAGATATTTAAGGGGTAAAATAAATATTGAAAATTATCAGAAGTAACTAAAAAAAAAAAAAATGCTATAACAAAATACTTCTTGTTAAAGTTTTGAAATGAATTTATACTGTATTAATTGAGGAATTTATTCCAAATTATTCTTAAATAACACATCCACTTTATTTAGTTTAAGATAGTATGCTACCAACTATTTTTGAATGTTCCTTTATTAAAATTAAAATTATTATACTTTTATTCTATGATGTCCATTGATTTCAGATGTTGATCAAAGTATACACGGTAACATAAGTTTATTATAATCAGTGTATTTACTTATCCTGCCCAGATATAGCATTGGTATATGCTTAATATTCGCATAGGTAATAATTATAATGTATTTATTTTGTGGGATGAAAAATGATCTCCCCAAAAGCTTTGTTTTCCATGAGAGGAAGATTTTAAATATGATGTTCAGGTATATTTATAGCCCAAGTGATCGATTCTCATAGATAGGACGATCAAGAATTTATCTAGCATTTAGTATGCTTCATTTGTTTAAATCCCAGGAGAGGATTGTATTTGGTGTGTGTTCGTTGTATGCCCAAGTAAGAGGCAAGAAACCACCAAAATATTTTAATGTAGTAGATTACTTTACAGACCTTCATGGTTATTCCATATTCCTCATGTGAAAATAAAGATAGCTCCACCATGGAAGGTGTTGATTATTGTGCTTAATTTTGAAAGTTCGGGCAAGATAAAGGTTATATTGGAGTTGTTAGTTCCTCAAGATCCACTTTAGTATAAGTAGTGCGTTAGTAACTAGGATCGATATCTGTATTGTGCTGCTACATATTGCTAGTATTTGACAAGTAAATCAATGGAGAAAGTAATTAAAATTGCGTAATTTAAAACGCTTATTTACTGAAGGAATATTCAAATGCAATATTTAATTCTGGTTAGTAATTAAATAATACTCATATTTAAAATTATACGTATGAATAAAATTTGTATCATAACTTAAGTTAGCATTAAGTTAAATGTAAGATGGTAAGTGTAACTTCTGATAACTGGCCTATAATTAGAATAGGTTATCCCATTAAAGACCATAAATAAAGTAAATGTATTAGAAATACATTTAATATTTTGCGTATTGTATATGATGGGATTAATCATTTAAAAAAAAAAATAATTAGTCAATAATTTTGAATAAAAGCTTCTACAAGGTTACCAAAATGTAATAAACAATGTATTGGTAATGAAATGTACTTTTAGTTAATCAATCCATATGATTGCGTACAGGAGAAGTAGTAACCTCTAGTCCATAACCCAAAAGAGTATACAGATTAATGTCAGTTATATTTTATATTTTGTATTACTATGGGATTATTGAATAAATGTTCATATATTTTTTTGTGATAATAATAAATTATAGTCTTGTTAAAATTTGTTGTAGATTCATTTTTTTTGTTTTTATATGCTAAATATAAGTGTTTGCACAATATTTGCAAAACCTTTTCTTGAGTCCGAAATCATTCCAAATTCTCAAAAACTTAATATACCAGATAAATAAAGTTAAGCAGATCGGAATATGTCATTATAATTTAGTTTAATGATAATTATTTATGGAGTTGAAAACTTAAGACTAAACATTCACCTTTGTATAAAAAAAAAAAAAAATGAATTTATTCCCAAACCATTAACTTTGGTTGCACATTATTCCATTCCCATTTAGTTAAATTGTCTAAATAATAAATCTTAGTTATATTATTGTGTTGTCATGGATGATGGAAGGACACAAAAAGCACCCTTGTCTTTTTATTATTCTGACTGAGTTTCTGAAAAAAAAAAAAAAAAAAAGGCTGTGTTATTCAAAATTATACGTCATTATTGAATAGAATTATCATCTCTTTAAATAATATAGCAGTTGATATGAGAGATGAAGACACATTGAATTTAAGTAAAATAAATGTTTCCTATAGCCGACCAGAATGCCAGTCATAGGCGACAACACAATACTGCCGAGCATTTCCTAACATGAAACAAAGAACCCTGAGATTAATATTATTATAATTATTCTTTAAATTAATAAGTGATCAATTATTGTTCTTATTACAATTGTGGCATGGCTTAAGAGAATTGAATGTACAATTGTATTATATGAAAAGTATTTTGGATCATATTGGAAAATTAATGGATATGTTGCTTTATTTTGGTTGCCTTAACAACAAGTGCAAATAAACTAAATTTCTAACTAATAATAAAAATACTGGGTTAGAAAATAAATAAAATAAATAAATAAATTTCTAATAAACAATTAATAATAAATACTGGGTTAGAATATATATATATATATATATATATATATATATATATATTACTGTTCTAACCTATAGTAAAATAAATGATATATACACAAAATATATTTTGATGCCAATAATAAAAAATTTAAATATGCAATGCAGTTTTAAATAAATTCAGCTGTGATTTCATTTTTCCAAAATCTTTCTCACACATTTTAAATTATGTTTTAACCAATGAGACCATTATCAAATTGTTGACTAAATGATAGATCTATTTCTATCCACAAATAATGGATATCTTCTTTTATTATTATTTATCTTGTAAAATGGTGAATTGAACACATTTTGTGTGCACATGCTACAAAATTATGCAATAATAAAATTATAATAATATTATATATAAAAATATATTTTATATTAAGCCATGAACAGTACCAATTATTGCATATCTTATTTTGTTGTGCTAACTTAAAAAGGAAAATCACATTGATTCATAAATAGTAATACAAACAAGAATCACAAAACATATCTTAAAGCTTCTACCCCTACAACAGTTTTATAAACAACACACAATCTATTAAGTTTAGATACATCATTCGGTTAATTCTTCTTTAACAAAATTAAATCAATAACCAACAAACACAGTCTTCTATTTTAGAAATTGCTCATTAATTTCAATATGTAAATAAAACACATGAACTTTTTTTAAAAATCTTGTTTTATTATATGAACTATTGTAATTATAAATTTTATTAAAGGCTCACTATTATTTCAGTAATAGTTTTAACAAGGCTGTAAACCTTAGCAATGAGCGTCTGAAAAAATCGTCACTAGGCCTCTGTAGGTCTTTAAAATACATGCTTACGTGTCACTAGGGACCTCTGTAGGTCTTTAAAATACATGCTTATGCTATCTTCATAGCGTAAGCATGTGTTTTAAAGACCTATAGAGGTCCCTAGTGACGATTTTTTCAGATGCTCATTGCTAAGGTTTACAGCCTTGTTAAAACTATATGAACTATTACAAAATAAATAACTAAATGTTTTCATCCAAGCTAGTAGTAATCCAAATAAATTAAATGAATAACCAACAAACACAGTCTTTTATTTAAAAAATAGCCAATTATTTCAATATATTTTAATATAAAAGTCTGTGTTGTTGGTTATTGACTTAATGTATTTAGATTACTATTAACTTGGCTGTTGGAGTTTTTAAGAAAATGTTTGTTATTTATTTATTTTATAATAGTTCATATAATTAAACAGGATTTATAAAAAAAGAGCATGTATTTTATTTATATATTTATTTCTTTTTTATTAATTTTACAAGATATTATAAGTGTCTTTCTTTTTTTTACTAAGAATATTAATTTTATTTTTTATTAATAAGTCTTTATAATTTCTCTTTAATTACCTTATTGGTATTCTATGTGCTTGCCTACTTAGTCTTAATAATTTTTTTTAATTACACTATTAATATTCTTTGTGTTTGTCTAAATATGTCTGATGATAGTATTTTAATGGCAATTACATAACATACGATTTCCATCATCTAATATGAGATGTTGGATATTTTTAAAAAAAGTTTAAGCTTTTTCAAATTCATTCATTTAGTAAACACAGGTTGGTATATAACACACTGTTTTTATTAGAATTATTTTCTCTTCTTCAGGTTTTAGTCATCTATCCTATTACAATATTTGCTTGTGAATCAAACATGGATCTTTATATTGATGAATATTGTTTTCAAGGTGGAAATCAAAAATAACAGTCAGCAAATAATCATATACTTATCTACAAGATTCACACTTATTTTGTTAATTCTTACTAAAAAGATTAATTAGTGGTTTTTTGTCATTATATATATATATATCATCATGCTAATGACTTATGGTGCAACCTATAAATCTTTACTTAATCCTTAGGTCATCTTGTACTATGATAATCAAATCAGCTAAAAAATCTGGTAATTTTTACATTATAATAGCAAATTTAAGCTCATTTTAAAGCTTAAAAAGTACTGCAAGATGCTGCTTTCTCTAGAATTATTTTACAAGTAAAAATAAATAATATTTAAATTTGAAGCAAGAACAATGGTAGAAGGCAGAACTTTACAAGGTGCTGATTAGTTGTTTCTCATTTTGAACAAAAGGGAGTGCTTGTCAACAATTTTCACAGCTCCAAGTTCTTTGTTTTGATTTTCAAAATGAAAATAAATATTTTAGAGTATTTCTTTAGTATTTTTTTTTTTTACATATTATAAATTATTTTGATAAAATATGCTGAAAGTGTAATTATTTTAAAAGAATAGTTAAGATTTTAGTAAAACTTCCTTACTTTTACATGAATGTAAATTGTGAAAGAAATCAATGATATATGCAGCATTTTCTAATAGGTTACAAGTGTTCCTTTTAGCTTCTCCACTATAGAATATTTTTATAACTATAAATATAAATTTATTTTTGAAAAAAAATTCATTCACTTTCATAATCTGACAATTTATTAATTTTCTTTTTACAAATGAAACTAAAATGAATATAATATTAAAAGTTGAATAAATTTTTACTGCTGATTTTGTAATTGAACAATCAGAAGTTTAGAATTTTAACTCACTCCACCAACTGGAATTTTTGATGGCACAAAAGTTAATACTGTTTTAATTACTAATAAATTGTTTTTCACATAAAGATTATGTTGATATTATTTATAAATTGTCAATTCTTAAATATTATATCTATCAATGTGTGTAGTATCAAAGCTATAGGCATGTAATACTTTCAAAATATTTTAAATGTAGTGTTACAAATAATTCAGATATGATAAATAATGATTTATTTTTATTTTATAGTCATATTTTAACACAGATTATGAAATATATAATATATCTTATTTAATAATATTTATAATTTTAAATAATGATTATTATATATATATATATATATATATATATATATATATATATATATATATATATATATATATATATATATATATATATATATATATAAACATTACAAGCATAAAGCTTAGGTTGTGTTTTAATATTATTTTTATTCTGGTCTGGTTTAATTTTAGATTTGGCGTAGTTTTGATGATATATATATATTATAACGTTTTTCATCTTGCTAGGCCTCTATATGCAATATAAAATGGGTGATTTGATCAAGTTATGTCAAAAAGAATGAAGTTGTATTTCTATTTCTAAAAAACATAACTATATTTCCTGATCAACTTGGCCTAGAATTATTATGATTTGTGCCATTGACAAAATCAGCTTTTAATTTATTTGATCAGGGTGCCAGAATTCCCACAAGAATCTATTTAAATCTGTCAAATAACGTATCACAAATTAAAAAGAAAAATGGTTTTTAAATGAATCAGTATTACATCATACCGTAAGGAGGATTATTTTTTTAAGATTATTATTCCCGGAGCTTATTCAAAATATATTGGCAAAGGTAAATTACGTTTTTAAATCTTACTAAACTAATAATAAATTTAATAATAAACACTAATAAATATTATTAATAATGTACAAATGAAAATTGATATTAGAAATATTTTTATTCTAACAGATTAAAAATATGTTTAAATTAAATTGTGAATTACTAATTAAATAAATTGGAGAGAATACACACTAATTCAAACATGAAGCAATTAATAAAATAAAGTAATTAAAACAATTAATTAAAGTTCTTGGGTACACAAAATTCTCTTAATCAAATAAATGAAAGTCTATATCGGGATCCTACTATATGTATATTTTTAAGATGGTTTGTCGACAATTTAGTCACAATCAGGAATAATAAAGAGTCATAGCTTTTCAGTAAGTTTAGCAAAAAAGTCATAGATTACTATGCATAGTTTTTTGGATTAGAATGAGCTTGGCCATTGGTTATTAGTTGAACTTGTAATCTATTCTGAAGGCTAGTTACAGAAGCTTTTCTAGTGTCCATCTTTTTAATGATGTCAGCTAAAGCCCTGGTCTATTCCCACATGAGGGATTATTTCATCGTGAAGTGGTCTTGGATTTAATAATCCAAAACCAGCCAAAGGAAAAACAACAAGATGTTCATCAAACTGGTCTCTGCCTTTTTATACTAGAGGCCCAGTTTTCAGACTTCTGTGCATGTTATTATCATGGTGTTTAGGTCATGATCTTGTACAGACTTTACTCATTTTTCAATTACAAAGTTCTCTTTTTTTAGCAAATCTTTCGGCCATCTTTAATTAGCTAAAATATTTTTTTTTTAGCTTATCTTTTTACTTTTTGAATTCTTTTACTTTATCAGGATTAGTAATCTGTGTGTCTTTTGTTTTCTCCAATTTTAACTTATATTTCTAATTACATGAAAAAATACGAAAGAACAATTTAACTTTCATTGTACGTTTTGTTAAACAAAATAAATTATACTCAAAAAAAAATCTAAATTTACTTTTATTTATTAGCTTTTACCAAATGCCAATATATTTGTACCATATATAAATAAATGGTACATACCACAGGGGCCAGGAGATGAGAATAAAATAAGGGTTTAAACTAATTTTATTCTTAAGCTTTAAGTCCATATTCATTTTTTTTTGTAGTAGCATGCTGATATATTCTGTAGATTCACAAGCGATGTTCGGTGGAAATGCAAAATATTTCCACATTCATCTGTGTCCTTTCTGCTTAGGTGTAATAGTAATGATAAGAAGCCCAAGTTATAAGCACAAATGAGCATTGCTCATCGTTTTGAGTCTTACAGGTTCACGGCAACTTGGTCCAACTTGATCTGTCTTCCCTTTATCAGGAGCCCTGCTAGAAATAGACTGATGGGAATATAAAGATTATGTTATATACAGTGTAGACAGATCCAGCAATATGCTTTTTCCCTTCTTCAGTAACTGCCTACCCGGTCAAATATTTGTGACTTACGTCTACATCAGCCTCGATCGTGTTATTTTTAGATATATTAAAAATATATATATTTTTATTTCTGTAAGTCATATAAAACAAATATTTTTATATTTCTATAATCAGGGTTTAATTAGTTAATTAGTTTTTATAATTTTTTAAAAAAAAATCTACAATTTATTTTTCGGCTGTGAGTTTTTTGGGTCAACATTGTAACGTTCTTTATCATTACAACTTTTCTTTGGTTATGGTTTTCTTTGTAATGAAGCCTGAGTTGGGTCGCCATTATAATGCTTTCCATTTTGCTAAGCCTCTATATGCATATAAACTGCATGAGTTGATCAAGTTATGTAAAAGAAAAAAAAAGTTTCATTTTTTTATTTCAAAAAAAGAAGAATGTTTCATTATTATTCTAAAAACATAACAATCTTTCCTGATCAACTCGGCCTAGAATTGTTACGATTACAATTATGAGCTGAATCAGGCTTTTATTTATAAATGAGGGTGCCAGAATCGCTTAGACTCACTGATTCTGCATCAAACATATCGTAACTTGTAAAGTAGTAATTATATGATCAGGAGTAAAATTCCTATTAAATAGTAGAAGATATTCCTCTTTGACTTAATTAAGAAAATAAATCTATTTAGCAAAGGTAATTTATACACTAATTTGAATCTAAATCATCAAAACTAAAACTTAAATATAATAACAATTATTAATTTTATACACATACAATGAAAGTTATGTTAATAATAAAGATTTATTCAAGCCCGTCAAACATTTAATATTTATGATAAAAAAATTATAATATTGGAAAGTATTGTGCATAATGAATTTAATGATTTGATTCAAATATTGAAGCAATAGCTAGTTTGTATGTTATTTTTTCATGGTAACAGTTTCATTCACTACATAGTTCACAAATCTTTAGATCAAAAAATTATCGGTCAAACATTTCATTCAAATTTCTTTTCATAAAGCTTTATTTAAAAGTTATGGCCATTAACTTACCAGTAAGTTGATATTTAAGCAGGTCATTGATCATCCGATGTCCAATTCCTTCAAGGGGTATTCCGCAGCAGTTTTCTTTTTATTGTTTCATTTCTTCCAAATCTCCAGTCAGTAATAAGGTAGAGCCAGACAATGATCTAGGTGACTTTTCTTGAGAGAAAGTGTTGGCAAACGATAGAGTTCTACTCACTCATGGAGAGTGGTTCCAGTTCATATCTAAGTGGACACATTTTAATTAATTTTTTTAAAAAAATATGAGGCACTTCAAATTGCTTAACATCTCTGGAACAACAAGACAAAGACACTTTTCAAATCTGTCAGCTCCTTTTATATGCCTAGATTCTTTTTAGAAGTTCTGCACATATTCCTTTTTCCTTTTGTTTTATTTTATAAACTTCTACATTATTTCTCTTTTTTTTATTACAAAGTCTCTTTTCTCATTATGAATTTTTGCCATTTTTAATTACTATCAGAAAGTCATTTCTGATAGCAATCTTTTACCTTTGAAATTTCCTTTCACTATTTGAATCAATTATTCAGTATGCACTTTCCAACATTGACTTTATTTTAGTTAAATTATATATATAAAAAAGAAAAATTAAACTTTCACTGTATGTTTTTCTTAAACCAACATTATATTACAAAAAAAAATTAAAGATCGGGTTCTCTCTTTTTTATTTAAATGATATATAATATTAAATAGCAATTTGTACCATATATATAAATAAACGGTACAATATATATTGTAACCTTCCAGGTTGGCACCAGAAAGAAATGTGGGAAGATCACATTTGTGCTAATAATGGCTGAAAGCAATTAGTTGAGAAAAATGAATTGTGATGTAATTTGCTAGTTGAAGTTAGAATTTTAACAAAATCTCAAATTTTAAATGGGTATATTGATTGGTGGAGTTTTGGGCTATATGTTTAGTGGTAGATGTTTGTGTATAATAGAAGATTTACATGTCATCATAGGCAGATGCTAATGTGTATTATTAAATAGAATTTTCTTTTTTATATTTTATTTATAATTTATTGATTATATATTGTCTTAGAATCTTATATTTTAAAAATGATAAAGATTATTTGTAATAGTAAATGACATTTTAAAATTAATAATTAATGTTTAATATTTTTTTTAATTACTATGTATAGTATATTCAAGCATTATATTGTTTAAAATTTTATAAATAATATTTCTGGTAAGCTTCCAAAGTTGTCATGGAAACATAGAGGGCGTGAGGAGAGAAAGACAGGGTTTACAACTAAAAAGTAATAAATAAAAAAAGCTCCGAGGAAGAAGTTAAAAAAACTTAAATGAATCAAAAAAACTCTCTAATAGTATTATAACAAACATAAAAAAATCACAAGGATTCTAATAATATATTTATGGAAAATTTCTATTGTACCACTGGAGTAATAATGAAGAGATAGACCCAAAAGGAAACCAGCTTCAAATTTCTACCAAAAGTCATGATTCAAATCTACTACCTTTAAAATTGCCTGGATGTCTCTAAGTTAAGTAATTATTATAATTTATTTTAACGTATATTAAAAATGAATAATATTAAAATGGCAACGTTTTGTAAAATAGAGCTACCTCAAATTCTTTTCTTAGACGCTAAAATTAAACGCCTGATTTTTAACTTAAAGAATTTGCTATCAATATTCTATAAAACAAAATTTAAAATGAAAAAAATTATATATCTAATCTGATATCAAGAAGATAATTTTATATTGTATACTTCACTATACGCGCGTCTATAACAGGATAATTTTTAATGCATGCAAATGTAATTATAATGCCTCTCACAGAATTCTAAAAAGGAAAAGACTATTGTCATTCTTAACAAAATTATGCTTTAACAATGGATAGACATTTTTTTTATGTTAACTAATATGTACATTTCTTTTAACTTTCAATTGTGTTTAAAAAAAAAACTTAACCTGCAATGATAAGATACTGATAAATATTTTCATTACTGAATACAACAGATGTATAATCAATTTTTTTTTTTTAAAGAATAAAATAAAAAACATATATAATGTAACTTCATATCATTTATAATATGATTATTTATTGTTTTATATAATATGGAAATTATATTATCGGTGGTTATAGATGTTTGAATATGTGCGTGATGCTATATATATATATATATTTTAATTGTATTTATTATGCTGAATTTCGTTAATGATTGTTATTTTAAAAAAAAAAGAATTAAAACCTTATCAGTTATAAATTCGTTATATAGGGAGTAGATTAAATATAAGTTAACGATAGAAATGGTCAGGAATGATTAGATTATGTACATAGATTAAGTGTTTTAGTATTGTTTTCCTATGCTTGTCTTTAATTTTTGTACAGTTAATGTTAGATGGAATATATAATAATTATAACGGACATGTGTTATATAAAATTCTATAATATGTATAAAAGATGATTAATTTCTGTCATCATCAAAGTTTTATAAATAATCCAATAGAATATAGTTTAGAAATTCATGATATTTATTATATAAACAAACGCACATATTCGAAGATATATGATTAACATAATAAAAGTAGTGAATTTTCATTTTACCACAGAAGAAATGTAATTGGTGATAAAGGTGTATCAATATTTTTTTTTTATTTATGATTTATTTTTGATTTAATTTTTTTTTAATAAATATTTTATTGAATCAACAGCTTATAGGAATTCCTTATTATATACGTTCGATTCTTCATTTCCACACACACACACACATCTAATTATCATAGCATAGTTATAGAAGATATAAGTTTGTCAAATAATTCAAGTTTTAGTTAAATTTGTTTAGTGGTAATAAGTCTCAGTATTACAATGCCAGTAATACATTTTACTTTGTTTAGAATAGATAGTGATATGGATAGAAAAGTACCCGGTCCTAATAATTATCTATTCTATATTAAATATGATACTTGATGATTGTGCAATAGTTTAGTATTAAACAGATGCTCTGAACATATTTCAATTAATCTTATAATATTATTGTTTATAGATGTTTTTATCATCCTTGTTGGCTTGATATATAAAGACCATACCCTATAACCTCAACTGAGCTAAGCCATAGGGTAATTTCAATATAAAAATCTTTTAATTAAGTTTAAATATAATTTATAATTATAAATTTATTCTATTTTGCATAGAATTGGTGCCTGGGCAATTATAAATAAGTGAAAAGATGGAGGTTGTAAGGGAGGGTTTCAATATATATATGTATACATGTATATTGTACCTAAGTGAAAGTTCACTTGGTCGCAATAGCTGCTAGAATTTATATTAGCGTAACCATTGTATATAATTATCTGTTTTTAAAAAAATAATGATAAAAAAATAAAGAAAAAATTAGTTAATTAATGAATAGGATGTAATAATAATTGGTAATGTGATATTTAGTAAATTTTATATAATTATGTGTGCAAGTAAGTCACATATTTGTAGTTAGTTGTGTTTAAAATGTAAGATTGCATTTTCTCAAAATAAATATTTAAGTTAGTATTTAAAATAATAATAGATAATGTTAATTGTATCATAAGATAACTTTTGCTTTGTTTATTTTTAGTTTATACCTAATAACTGAACTAATATTGTAAATAAAATAAATAATATCAAATTGATTTAAAATTAATCTTTACTTTTCTTAAAGCAGTCAAGTAATAATTTAATCTTTAATGTATACTAGCCTTAACCTGTTAAGAGTTATTTGTAATATAATATCCTTTAATATTTTTATTTGTAGTCATTAAACAGTTATAATTAATTAATGAAGGTCATATAAGGATCATCCCTGTGTGTGTGTGTATGCATAAAGATATAAGTAAATAAATAAATAATTAGCTGTAATATCAAAAAAAAAACAAGAAAACAAATGAATGAATAAAATCATTATAATTATATATTTAAAAGGTCTATTGATAAATGAAATTGGTTTTAATATTATATCAGTTTTCTATTTTTATTTTGTGTAATACATTTTTTTTAATATTACATAAGTAAAAAAAACAACTAATTACTAACTTTTGATTTAAAATCATTAACCCACATGATATTTGAATATTTAGATCAAACTGACATCATTTATCAACTTATTAATTTACCAGCTGATTTTAAAAAAGATTTACAGTTAAAAAACAATGTATGGTCATTGGTTGTATTAAATGAAATTGACATAAAAATTTTGGGAGGAGATAGAAAGAATATTTATTAAAATAAAAGTTTTATTGCATTTTGAGGGTGTGTGTTGCTGTTGTGTAGTTGAAAATTTGAATCCAGAAGTTTCTTAAGGTTTTTCTTCTCTAAAACAAGTTGTAATTATTTTTAAAGTTTATTATTATATTTAAGAAAAGTATGGTAAATTATATCTTTAATTTTTCCAAGACTACAATGGCCGACTGCTAAAAGAAATAGGTAACCATTTCTTGCCATTGACTTTCAGTTAACTCTTAAAAGCTATTGTAAAAATGTTTAAAGAAAATTTTATTTGTGCTATCTTATCTACTAACCACTTGAATTTTATCTTCTGTGAAATGAATTTAAAATATAGACAATTAATATATTTATGGCTAAATGACTTTTATTGCACCAAACTTTATAGTCTAAATTTACTCAGCTATTCTTTAAATAGCCTAAAATTTAAACGAGGACAATTGAAAAACATTTGTACTGAATTAATTGTATATTTGAAAAGTTTCACTATCTTTGTTAAGTTCATTTATAGCTTTTCAAAGTTACTATATTATATTGATTATGCCTGATAGTAACTAAAAGATATTCTTCATTATATTAATTACCTGTTCTAAAATAGTTTTATAAAAAAATATTTTGCTCTGCAATTATTTAAGAACAAACTTTTATCTGTTAAATGGTTAAAGTATAGTTATAATAAACTGTTATATTTGCTTATACCTATACATAAGATTGAGGTAGTTTATTCTAGCTCATTAAAACAGATGGAATTTTTTACTTGCAAAATTCTCCCACTCTTATGTTAAGAAGAGTTAAAGAGAAATTATTTGGAAGCATTTTAAATGTTGTATGCGAAAAAAAATTTAAAAAGAGAAAAACTGCTTAAAAATGCATTTTTTTAGAAAAAGAAATGGAATTAAAATGAAGCTGTATTATTGTATAAGTAAACCCAGGATCCCTCAATGATATTCTCAGCTGAATCATTTGTTTTACCTACCATTTTATTGCTAGCTCCTTACTGTTTTATTAGTATTACTATAATGTTTTATTATATTGCATATTTAAACTAAAAATATCTTTAAAGCAACAATTGCATTAACTTTAAAAAACTATTGAATATGTTTCATTTGGAAATCTTTGCCATATATAAATTAAATGTTTTGACCAGAAGCTTCACATCATCAGATAAATAGTATTCAATAAATTATATACATGTCTTGAATTGAAAAACCAGTACGAAGAAAGCTGAAGCTATGAACTAAAGTTATTGTATTTTATTTTGTGTGGTTTATTGGTTTAAAAAAAAACAATATAAACCGGAAAAATATTTATACTATATATATATTTTTAAATATGTGTAATACTATTTGGTATAAATATGTCAGGTAATTTAATGTTATAATTTTAGTCTTAATGGGTTTATTAGAATGAGTAGACATTCTACCATTCTCAGGTAATATTAGTATAATGATATTTGATAAGCGTTTCACAAGTTAACATATATTTTAATAATTTTTATCCCTGAAGGTTTTAATATCTCACTCTTAGCTAATATAAAAGTGTGGTATTTCACTCAATTATATGTAAAACAGCCAAAGTGGTTTATCAGAGGGTTTTCCATTCATTTGTTTTATAAATGCTACCTTAATAATAACCACAAATATTTTTACATACACATTGAGAATTAATTTTCTTGCAATTAATTAGCAGTCTTTTAAATGTCCACTAGCCACTATATTTTAATATTTAATGTTTTATTATGTGTGCATTGTACCTTTGCCTAGAATTTTTATATGCATTTAATTTTTAAATAGTTTTTATATAGTCAGTTGACATAATTTGCATTGTTGGTTCTGACATTGATTATAAGCATTGTATTTTTAAATTCTTGTTGATGACTTAAACAATTAAAGTGATGTTTATATGTTGTTATTAGTTAAGTATTTGTTAGCCTCATAGAGCTAGGATTTATTGATTATTATTAGAATACCTGATGGTATAGACATGGTCCTCCATCCTTATTTTAATGTTTTTCCATGAGGTATTGTGCTTATTCCTAGTGAGGATTATTGTATATTAGATATTTGTATTTCTAGTGATTGTGATTACATATTTTAAAGTGTTAGATCCCATAATGAGAATCATATTTTCCTGGTGCATCTTTCCTGTTCCTGATGTGCTGAGACAATGTGTCTGGTATCCTATTTTCTGCCTCAAAGATAGGTATTTTTGGAAGCCACAACATTTTTAGAAAGTTGTTCAGCTTTGCAGAGTATATATGTATTTATTTTTGCCTATCAATCATGATGTATTAATGATATTTCCCCCACAGTAGGTGATGTTGCATTTGTTTTAGATATGTAAGGACAATATATTTTTGTTTGAGGAACTTTGCATCTTCAGGTTGTATTTAGCTATTTTTAAGGCTTAAAGGTATGTCAATGCCTGAATTGTGCTGTTATGACAGTTTTATCATCCACAAAACAAACAGACATAATTTATATGTATTTTTAAGTATTTAGATTATGAATATTGTTATAAGTGGCAATTTACACATACTAAGTTAATATGTGTTTGCCGCTGGAATTGTAAGTCTTTTAAATTCAAATTTTAAAAACATTTGGTTTAATAATTTTATGTGGACAGATTTTTTTTGGAATATGTGTATAAATGATCTTTTATGAATGGCCGATGCATCTAGTTTAGTTTAAAGTTAGTTTAGATTTATTTAAATACACCACTAGCTATAATCTTAATAGTGTAAGTGTAACTAATAATATTTTAAAATATATGCTCTATATGATAGTTACAGCTTAGCATTTGCTTAGCTTATAGTATTTAATATAAATCTATTAGTGTATTATTCTGGTTGTTAAATTCTACCACAGTATTATGAAATATGCCAATCAAAATAGTTATGTTTGTTAAGCTCATACCATTATAATTAAAGTAAATACATAAGTAACATAGCAATATACTAAAGCATTAAACAATGGAAAATCATAATTTTCAGGCAAGCCACAAACAATTAATGTTTACCTGTTAGTAACCATAATTATCAGATGCGTCCTTAAGCCCCATATTCATTAACACATGTAATTACCAGTTAAGATGCTTCCTTCAATTTATTTAATTTTTGTCTAATATTTGTATTGGTCCACTACTTGAATCTGAGAACAATATTATTCATCATTTTTATTTTCAGTCAGTTTCTATTGTTAAAATATTAACCTAAAATACACAGAATTTTTTTAATTCAGCTTCTAAAAGTTGAATAATTTTAGATTCAAATTGGTTAAATGAAATGAAAAATTAAAAATAATGTGAATAACTAAAGAAAAATATAAGAAAATAAATGGTTAAAAAATAGCGACTAGTAAAACAAAAGAATTATATTTCAACCAATCTGTGGTGTCATTATTCAGTTTGTAACTATCAATGTAATTTCCTTTTCTTGAAGAGCTATAATTTCCCCAAGCTTATTTTTCTTGTAATATTTAAAATTTTTCGAATCAAACTTTATATTTTGATAAAGTAATGTAAAATCTTATTTATGAATGTAAAAAATTATGATAGATATAATTATTTACTTCAAAATATGAAAGCATACCACATTTTATTTTCCTTTCTGACTTAGTTGCTTAGAAATGCCTAGTATGCAAATTACAGTCATTAGCACAAACCACTTGACTTGAAGACCGATCACTTTTCCCATGCTTATTTTTCTTCTCAAAATGTAAAATTTTTAGAAACAAACTTTATATTTCGATAAAATGATGTAAAATCTTATTTATGAATGTAAAAAATGATAATAAATATTTACTTCAAAATCAATTATGAATGTGTAGAACATTCATTTAGAAATGCCTACAGCACAATTTCCAGAATTGGCAGCCACCCAATCAGAGAAAAAAGACAGGCCTATACACCAATAGGCAGCAAAGAAAATTGATTTTTTTTTTCAAAATATAACACTGTATGCGGATGTTTCTAGAACTAAAATGTTAAATTTCGAATTTCCTATAAAATAAGCCTAAAACATAGAAATTGCGACCAAAATTTACCAAGAGATGGTGCATGCTACATCCAAAAATCATAAATAGCAGTATGGTATATTAAACTAGGAATGTGCATGAATTGTAAATAATAGCTGAGAGGTTAAAAGACTAAACTTGTTTTAGTGTATGCATAAAATAACAATCAGACAAATTAACAAATAATAAAATAATTTATTAATAATAAAAAATAAATCAATAGAGTTTTTGTTGGAAATTTACCTCTTGAATACTTCTTATGTTGGATATCAGGATAAAAGTTTAAATCTTTTATCTCTCTGACTGTTTGTTATAACATCTCCCATAAGTGTATATAAAATATTATTTGTTATGATATAACTTTGAAATAGTTTTATTTGTGACAAAATAGTGTTGTTTTTGATAATCTCAACTTTTAGTTTTTCATTCTATATTCTTTTATAGTTCATTATATCTTTAATTTATTTGTCATGAATATTCAAAAATAATATAAAACATTATTTTTTTCCTTTAGACTATTTACCATTGTTTTTTGACAGTTCTTCTTTCTTTGAATATTTTTCTTCTTTTAATTATTATCACACAAACATTAAATATAGTTGCATGTAGCTTTAATATTTTATTTTTTTTAAACAAAAAATGCTTTATTGGCAATTTATCTGTGAAATTCTGTTTCTTTTCTTTCCTAGCCGCTTCTCATGATTGACAGGGAAAACACTTTGACAATGCACTGAGAATAAGTGCCAAAGTGCTACTTGCTTTAGTCAAGTGTTCCCTATTAAAAAAATATCTGAATATAATGAACTTTTTCATTACTTTTAAAAAATCAAAGTAATTAAAAATTGGCACTTTTTGTATAATTTTAAACTAGTAGTTAATTCTTTTTTTAAAATTTTTCAAAAAGAGCAAGAGAGAGAGACATCGAGTTTATCTCTTTTACATATTATTGACTTCATTTACATGCAAAATCTTTTTGCTTTATTTATACAGTTTTGGGATTGTCTCCTCAAAAAATTTGTAATGTAAATCTGTTTTCTAACAAAGAGGAAAATAATTAAATATATCAGTGCTTATTTATTAAATAAATAAAATCTTTATTCACATAATTATTTTCTGTGCATGGGTATTTAATTTCTCATTTATTTATTTTCGTCTTGTGCGTGTATATATATACGTAAGCACATACATTATTTTTCATAATATAATCAAAAATTAACTTTGGCATCACTATGACAATAACTACAATATATATATAAATTAAATTATAGTAAGAGATACATTAATTTTGAATCATTGTATACTGATAATCTGAATCTATTTGAATTTCTTTTTTCTCACCCTGATCTGTTATTTTCATAACTAGTATTAATATATAATCATAAAGTAAATTTACTCTTAGACTTTTGCTAAACTGTTATTTATATTGCCTCGCTTGACATATTACTATCACCTGTGACCAATCATAATTTATTATGAAATATTTCAACCAGGATCATGACTTATTTATTGTTTTGCCATATGTAATCAAAGAAAAGATGTCCATTATTTATAATTATTATTATTTGAAATGTGTGCATAATGTATGCAGGTGTGTGTAGATATTAATATCTAAATCAATAAATAGATTTCTTTAAAGAAAGTGACACTTATTTTAAGACATTATCCTATTTAAAAGCATTTCCGTTTAATTCCAGCCATGTTTAATGATGCTCAAAGGGCTTTTTTTCTTAGTAATAAAGTAAATAGCTGTCAAGCGCTGTTAGCCCGGAGGTCATCACAGCCGCCATGCAAGCAAGTAGTTGGTTGCAGACGATTGTGGTTTCTAGTCCTAGCCGATGCTATGACATATCGGAAAAAAAAAAACAAAAGCAAAGTAAATAGCTTAAAAGTTTGAAGCATAAAATAAATTTGAAAATTTTAGAAGGTGATAAATTTAATAAATGACATAATAATGCAAAAATTGGAATTTCACTATTATAACAGGATAACTATGACATAACATTAAAAAGTAATTGAAATCAGTCATTCGAATATTACACAAATGTATATATAGCTTAAAAATGTTACAATCCATAATTAATTAAATATCCGAAAAAGGTTAACTACTTTCCAGGAGTGTATTCAGATTTGAAACAACTAAATACAATAGTATAATTAATTTGCAATAAATATTTATCTAAATAATATAAATGAACCGTCTAATAAAAACAAATTAAAAATAACTTAAAAATTAGTTAAGATCATTTATAAATAAATAAAATATTAAGATAGAAAACTTTAAATAAAGAACGAATTAAACATTTTAAATTATATACCTACACGATCTGATTTAGTCTTATAAAAGTTTCTTTGTTTTGATAATCGTGCATGCATATTTTTTGTGGTAGTATTTTTTTTATGGTTCGTAGATAAATTTGATATTGATTTCCAGAAAAAATCTTAAATTACTTCCGAGGCAAGATTAAATACAGACAATAAAAATAGTTGTTCACTTACAGTTTACTAGAACTTTAACTAACGAGGGAATCCTGTTAATCTATATCTGAGCTGCACATAATAATATATTTTTTGGTTTGAGAACTTTGGAGACTAGTCAGAAGTTTATTCAATGGTGATTCTCTTTCTATTTAGTCATTTTCCAATATTAACATACAACACAATGATTCCACTCAATCATTTTTCAGCAGCTTATATATTTCTCATTACAGTTGTTTTACTCCAGAAACTCTATTTCTACAATTAAGCCTTACAAACTATCTATCATTGAACCACCAAACATCACATGATCACTATTTCCTATGCTTGCTTATAACTGTTATTAAAACAGGCAAAACTCTCTCTATATGTATTGCCAGTCAGTGCAAGCCAGATCAATCAATGGATGCCAGAAGCTTGTGCATAAAATCCCCATCTAGTGTCCACTCATCCAATATCCCCAGACTAGCATCTGGTGTGTCATTCCCATCAGTGAAGAACATTGGATCTGAGAGCAATGCATCCAGATCCTAGGATCTAATGCCAACCTCCAGCTACCATCCTCTATCTCTATTTAACTACAAAATTATGAGAATACAATTGAAAACACAATAATATTTTTAATTCAAGCTCATTAGCTTATATAGTCATATGGATCTGATCTCAGTTTAGTACCCATACATTTTGGTGTCTTTAGCTCCCCAATAATCACAGCCACAACTATCCTACTAGGCAGGACTATTACAAAACACCAAACATCACATAATCACTATTTCTAATGCTTGCTCATAACTGTTATTAAAAGAGGCAAAGTTCTATACTTATTGCCACTCAGTGCAAGCCAAAGTAATCAATAGATGCCAGAAGGTGTGTGCATAAAATCCTCATCCAGTGCTTATTCATCCAACATCCCCAGACCAGCCTGTGGTCCTCATCAGTGAGGAGCCTTGGATCTGAGAGCACTGCATCCAGATGCTAGGATCTAATGCAACCCTCCAGAAGCCATCCTCTATCTCTATTTAATTACGAAACTGAGAATAATATTAAAAACACAATAATATTTTCAATCCAAGCTTATTAGCTCATATAGGTATATGGGTCTGAACTCAGTTCAGAACCCATATAATTGAGTTTATTGGCTCCCAATAACCACATCTTCCACTATCCCACTGACAGGACCAGCACCAATCCACCAAACAACACACAATCACTATTTCTTATGCTTGCTCATAACTGTTACCAAAACAGGCAAAACTCTATATATATTGCAACTCAGTGGAAACCGGAGTACCCAATAGATGCCAGAAGGCTTGTGCATAAAATCCCCATCCATTGCTCACTTGTCCAACATCCACAGACCAGCTTTTGGCCTGTGACCCCCTTCAATGAGGAGACTTGGATCTGAGAGCACTGCACCTAGATCCTAGGATCTAATGCAACCCTCCAGAAGCCATTCTTTATCACTTACTTAATTATAAAAGCATGAGCTTGGATTGAAAATATTATTGTGTTTTCCAATTTTATTCTCATAATTTTGTAGTTAAATAGAGATAGAGGGTAGATGCTGGAGGATTGCATTAGATCCTAGGATCTGATTGCAATGCTCTCAGATCCAAGGTTTCTCACTGATGGGGACCACAGGATGGAGGCTGATCTGGGAATGTTGGATGAGTGGACACTGGATGGAAATTTTATGCACAAACCTTCTGGTATCCATTAACTACTCTGGCTTGCACTGAGTGATGATACATATAGAGTTTTGTCTGTCTATCTATCATTGTTTATATAAATTTAGATGTGATCTAACTCTTATATTGCACCCATAATTATAGAATTGTTTTACACTAATATGTTTTCCATTCTTATAGATACTTTATCTTATTTATTGAAACAATTTGAATTCCTAATGTTTTTTTTTTTTTGGCTATTTATTTTTACATACATAACTTTTTTTTTTTTAAATATAAAATTAAAAAAAAACACAACATGCATAAGTTCAGTTGCGAGAGAGAATCGAACTAACGTTTTTTCAAATACATATAAATATATATCTTAATATTGTATCCATGTAATAACATATAAGAATAAAAAAATTAAATAAGAAATTAAATTTGAAAAAGAGAAAGTTAAGTATTTTATAAGTGATAAATATATGGCTGTATTGTTACTATGAAGTTATTTCTAGAATCCAAAAAGAATCTGAAAATTTAAGACAAAATTTAAATGATGGATGTGAGAAAATAAATTATAAAAAAAATCTGTATTCATTTTATTAATCTTAACTTCTAGATATGTGCACTAAAATGTCATACCTATGTGTACAATTTCTATTTTACTTCTGATATTTCATTTTACTTTTGACATTTCCTCCTTTAAACAAAATTGATATATTATTAAATTATTTTATAATAATAATCTTTATACACATCAATTAATTTTAAAATTCATTTTGGTCTACCCAGTAAATGTATTAATATAAATTGGCAATGTTTTGAAGCTTGTTAAAAATTAGCATTTAAGATTCTGATTTGTGATTTATAATAATATATAAAAATTTAGTTGGTTTATGAATAAGTGTATATTATCAATATTACATATGCAATATCTATGATTTTTTAGACATGTTAAAATTATTATAATGAAATATACAAAAACTAAAAGATTAAATCTCCAACTCTTTTAAAGATGATTTAATCTTAGGTATGCAGCTTTAATTAGGTGATAAGAGAAATACATTCATTAGAAAGATAAGTTTTCATAACAACTAATTACTACTAGATAAATCATTTTCAGAGGACTTACCTTAGTAGCACATTAATTATATAATACTTGTATTTTAATATTTTATTTCAACCTTCGAGATGCAATCATATTTTAAAATTCTTATGAATACACAATCATTTAAATAGTTTTTATAGTATTCCTCTTTTTAAAAAAATTGCTATAATCAAATTCATTATCTACTTTTAATAGTATCCATTTCATAATGATAATTTTCTAGACCTATTTTTTAGAAGTAAACAGTAGTAATGGTAGTTTTTTTTTATTTATTTATGAAAGTAAATCTCCATTAGATACTTTTTATGTATAACAGAACATTCTAACTTGAGGCTATTAAATATTTTTGTTTTATGTTGCAGACCACTTAATGTTTAAAATAAGGACTGTATAAGGTCTATGACAAATCTGTTATTCTTTAAAGTTTGAGGTAATTATATATGCATGTCTTCTAGTTATATTTTTATGTGTCAAATGAAAAAAAAATTAAAAATATACACCTGGGTCTCATTTTGTGTGGATTATTTTAATGCAATTTTGAAGTTATGTAATTCATGTTTCTGCTTAATATCTTTCATATTTCTATATTTATTAGATATCAAAAAATTTAAATTATTAATAACTTATTTTGACTTGAAATACTTTTTTTTTTCAAAAATATAACATTATATTAGCAGCTAACATTAATATGGCCTGAAGCTGTATTTAGAATCTCAGCTTTTATGTAAATAATTTACTTATACTACTGAGCAAATAATAATAATAGATTTACACTTGCTTATAAAATATTGCAATAAATATTCAAAAATTTTAAACTTTTAAAACATATTTTATTAGATATAACAGAAATAAATAATTTTTTAGATTTTTAAAATAAATAATGAAGATTTTATTGATTTTGTAAACTGAAAATAATCTTTCTAAAGATAATGTACAATCTTTTTGTTTTTTTTACAATCTCATTTTTTTAATATAGAAACAGAAAACCATTTACACAGCACAAGACTGAAAGTGGCGATAATTGTACATCACATCATGAATCTGATTTCTTACCAGTTCACAAACAAATGCATATTGTCAAATAGCAGTAATGATTAAAATATGTATGAAAAAATGTAAAATTAAATACTGTAGTTAATAAAAAAAGTCAAAAAAGTTTGTCTTGTATTAATGTTTTCAAATATTTAAAATTTTTTATTAGTCATACTTTATTTTCTTATTTTTTTAATGTGAATTTTAAAGTAATTTTTCCTTCTTGCTTAGCTTTTATGCAATTTCTGAAAATTACAGAACCTATCCTCCATTTTTCAAGGTAAGTTAAGTCTATTTTTGTGCGATTTCTTTTGTGTGCATTTTGTGAGGAACCTATTTACCACATAAAATGAGACCCAAATGTAATATATTTGTCTTTCCTTGTAATATTATATAATAAATGAGTATTTTTATTAATTCCAATGCTGAATGTACACATGCTTAAATATGGCAATCAATTGAAAGAATGTTCACATAGATTGTCAAGAAATGGGTGACATATTGTTAAGCAATCAAAGAAGTAAAAATTGGTTTATGTTTATTTAAATATTTTTGGTTAATAAGAGATGTTAATATAAGGGTAAATTCAACAAATACAACATCACAAAAACACCAATTCTTGCTTCCACAATTGGTTAACACACTAGCAAATTTCTCCATACAGTACTACTACCTAGTGCAAGCCATAGTAATCAATGTGTACTAGAAGTTTGTCAATCAAAATCACTATCTACTGCTTATTCATTCAATATCCTCAGATTAGTTAGCTTAGATTAAAACATTATTGTTTTGAATTTAAGCTTAGAGCTTTGTAGTTAACTAAAAAGATAAATGGCAGTTCTGAAGGAATGCATTAGAATAAAAAATCTATGAGCCGTGCTCTCAAATACAATGCCCTCATGATGAAAACCAGTCTGAAAATATTGGATGATTAGGCATTAAATAGGGATTTTATTGGACTAACCTTCTAGCATCCAATAATTACTATGGTTTGTGGCAATATTGTATGGAGAAAGTTGATGTATTAATAGTAACTTTATTGTATATGTGTGCTTGATCTTTATTAACAGATGAATGCTTAGTTATATATAATATATATATATATATATAACAATATATTCCATAATAATGATAATATGTCTGTTGCAATAAATATTTGTTTTCTATTATCAAATATCTAGTTACTTATGCCCATATTTATATATTCTGACCAATTAATTTAAACAGTACTACAAAGTATCATAATAGTCATTATAGTTTTCTTTGTTGAATTACCAAAAATGGATTTAAATTAAAGGTTTGGAAAATTGTATATATTGAATCTGGAGATCTTCAAGTGAAAATAAGAGCCATAAGAGAATAGATTTTATAAAAATCTTGCTTAAAACATTATACTCCAATATTGATTGAAAAAGGTAAAAGACTATAAACAAAAGTTGTTTTCTTGAAACACAGCACACTTGGCCTTTTAATACTCTGCCATATAATTTCAAAGATACATTTTACGTTCCAAAATTCTGCTTAAATTGTGATTTAATTTGATGTAAGTAGATGTCTTTTTGAAATAGAATGCAGTTACTAGAGTTTTAAAATACACACACTTTTCTTATTTAATTTAAATAAGAAGGTCGCTTTACCTTGAAAAAATGAAATGACTTCTTTGACTAAATTTAATGCTACTTTTTTATTTTTATTGTAGATGCTTTTACAGGCTAGATGTGAAAATGCTTATTAATAAAATATGTATTTACTATATATATATATGACTAAAACTGCTTTTGACATTATTTTTCTTTGTATTTCGCAATTCCCAGCTATATTTATCAATGGTATTGAATCTAGGCCTAGTCTTTAATAAATCAATGTCATATTTACAATTAAAAATATTAAACATATTCTTAACTTTTTTACATTATAATGATTATACAAAATCTGCTGATGAATTTTGTAAAACTATTAATTTTATACTTAGTTAACATTGCTGAAATGTTCATTCAGCCACAAACAATAGACGGCAAATCATCAACTGTATCACATTAATCCCACCATTTTGTGAAAGTGACACAATAATTTCTAATTATTAATCTTTTCATTGTTTTTTTTTTTAAATCCTATTGTTATAATTAAATATATGTTTTACAGCAGTTTTCATTTGTATTAGACAGTTATATATAATATTTAACTAGTACTAGTACATTCGTAAAATATTTACCTTTTTTATTATTGTTTCAATTTTATGTATGTTACTAATATATATATATTAATAGGCTTGTCTTATTATGGCAAAATGTGCTTTGTGAATGAGAGTGTTTCATTAATAAAAGATCAAGGACTGATTGTAGTTTATACTTTGGCCCATGAACTTGCCCATGCGTAAGTTAATCTCTCTCTCTCTCTCTCTATATATATATATATATATATGCTACAAAATATCCTTTAACTGAAATTTAAAGTTTATATCTGATCTATGCATATCTCTAGTTTAAAAACGGTTAGTAATAATCATTAATGAATTTATGTGAAATGGTTGCTGTAAAAATTGTAAGAACAAAAATTTGATATTTAATAAGAGTATCAAACTCTCAATACAGTTGTCACCAAGTGCAAGATTTCATAATCAATGGATGCAGGGTTTGTGCATAAAGTCCCTGTCTAGTGCCTGCTCATCCAACATCCACAGAGTAGGTTCTAGTCTGTGGTTGTCATCAGTCAGGAACCTTGGATTTGAGAGCACTGCAACTAGAACTTAGGATCTAATGCAGCCATCCAGCAGCCACTTTATATTTCTTTGAGTAACTATAAAGCTAAGAGTTCAGGATAAAAACACCATAATGCTTCCAACCAAAGCTCATTCACTGATATAGTCATATATATCAAAATTCAGTTTGGTATCTACATATTTTTGTGCCTTTGTTTTTCAAAAAACACGGCAACATTAACCATGAACAGAATAGGTAGAAAACCATCAAAACATCACATGAACACCATATACTTACACATGCTGTTAATAAGAGTACCAAATTCTCCAAGCAGTGGTGCCACTAAGTGCAAGCCTTTGCAATCAATGTATACAGGAAAGTTTGTGCATAAAATCCCTATCCTCAGACTTTTTAATTTGTGGCTGTTATCAGTGATGAGCTTTAGATTTGAGAGCACTGCAGCTAGATTTTAGGATTCAATGAAAAAATGGAAACTAGTCTGGGGATGTTGTATGAATAGGAAATAGGATTTTTTTTGCACAACATTCCTGCATCCATTGATTATAAAAGTTTTTACATGATGGTATTATGTATAAAGAGGGTGGCACTCTTATTAACAGCATTTGTAAGTATATGAAACGGTGATCATGAAATGTTTTGATGGTTTTGTACCTACTCTGTTATAGGATAATGGTGACTGTGGTTTCTAAAAAAAGAATGATACCAACATGTATAGTTGCTGAACTGAGTTCAGATCTAGATAACCATACCAGTGAATGAGCTTGGGTTGGAAACATTATAGTGTTTTCATCTTGTGCTCCTTTTTATAGTTCCCCAAGTGAGTAAAAGGTAGCTGATAGAGGGTTGCATTAGATCATAAGATGTAGGTGCAGTGCCCTCAAATCCAAGGCTCCTCACTGATGACAGTATCAAGTTAAAAACAGACTCTGGGGATTTTTGATGAGTAGGCACTTGATAGAGATTTTATGCACAAACATTCCTGCATGCATTGATTGCAAAGGTTTTAACTTGATGGCACTAGTGTATGAAGAGACTGGTACACTTATTAACAGAATGTGCAAGCATATAAAATAACAGTCATGTGATGTACAAATTTGATATTTATAAATCAAGTTGTAATAAATTGTAATTTTATATGGTACACATTTGTATTGAAAGCATGCTTAGCATGAATAAAACCAATTTTTAAAATAATACATTTATCTTTTCTTTATAAATGTCTGAATATGTATATGTTTAGAATTACAATTGAAAAAGAAAAAAAAAAGAAATTAAAAAAATTACACAATTTATATACCGTACCTGAAATTGTAATACTTCTATTGACAACTTATGCATACATAAACAGAGAAATTGATCGTATATATAATCAGCTTATTTTTATCTCCAATTGAGAACCATCAGTATAAAAACTTTATAACTTACATTTGATTAATATGATTAAAAATAATATTTATGATGTTGGAAATTGTTGGTGTGCAGTATCTTGAGGAAATGTATTGTGGATAAATACACACAAAAATGTATACGAGATCCAAACTTAAATTTGTTTACTGGCTTGAGTTAAGATTTTATTTTTGCAACTGATGTTCCAAAATTCTGAAAGATAAGAGTCGATGTTATTTTTCTTATCTGACTTGAAATTTAACAAATGATGATCGCAGTGTAAAAAAAGGTTTTAAGCCATCAAGCTTGTGGGATTTTGGAGTGATAAATTCAGTGCATTTAGGGCCACAGACATTCATAGGCTTAATTAGCATTTTATAATTAAGATAGATAGTTTCTCACTAAACATAAAAATTAGTGAACTTGATACCTTTGTTTTTATTCTTGTTTTCCTGGGTCCATGATAAGGACAATGACTGTGAGATAGCAGTTGGTATGCTGTTGATTTGTGCATTAGAAGCACAGATGATTACATAATCAATGTAGTCCATATAGAGGATGGAATGATTAGAAATAAGGTATTGAGGTAATACATATTTTTCATGATTAATGAGAATTAGACTTGGAATAATCTTACTAATAGGGAGGCCCATAGATGAACACTCATCCATATTGTAAAAAACACTGTTAAATAAAGTCATAATTTCATTATGTATCCAAGGTAACATCCAATAATAAATTCTGTTTTTTGTGTCTTATAATTTAACTTGCAAAGAACTTGCTTAATGATTTAAATTAGTATGTTGTGTAATGTTGAATGATCCTATGTATTGCTGTTTATTGAGTTATATAGTTTTGATTTGAGATACACATTCAAATGAAGACCTAAGAGTAAATAAGGTGAAGCCAAAATAATCGCTAATCCACTGACCAACCACTTGGGAGGCCTTAGAGTAGTGGGCACCTTCAATGCCAATCATTAAGCAAAAGGGGCATTCTATCTTGTGTAGCTTAATATTTGAGAATAATTGGCTGGAATTGTGGCAGAGGGGTACATTGAAATATTCACATTTGGAAAAGAATTTTTTGCAGAACTTGCATAGCACAGTGGAAATAAACTTATCATTGGATGTTTTCAGATCACATGAGTCAATTAATTTGAATATGGATTTTTTTATCTATTGTGCACATTCCTATTGCAAAATTTGTGCTAGGTAACAAAACAAATTGGTATCCTTTGTCCTCTTTAATACATATTATATGATTATGCTATAGATATTTGTTTAGTGGATTGAACATATTTAATCCAAGCCTTGTCTTTCAGGTTAAACAGATTCAATGGAATATTTTGTACTATTTGTACAATGATAGCCTGCCATTGCATTCTGTCATTATAGATTGCTTCAATGGCTGTTTTGAGCTCTCCAATTGGATATTTCCAGGTACTGTCAACAAATCATGGATCATTGTTTAGAATATTAATATTATCTGTTATGATGTACATTGTAAAATTGACAAAACTCTAAGTATTTGCAGGTGCTACATACACAGCTTGTTGAATGATCAGAAAACATATTTTTTTAGAACATTTAGCCTGTAAATTGAGTGCAACTATCCACAACTTACCAGTAATCTTCAGGGGAATATCCTAAAAACCCCATATTTTGTGATTATGTGACTCTTGATGTTTAAGATGTTTTTTATAGCTCTTGATAATATTTTTAAACAAGAAATATTTCAAGTGAAAGATTATTTTTTTTATGATTACTGATTTGGGCATCTGAATTTTGCAATAATTTGGAAAAATGTTACAAACCAAGCCATTTTCTAAGAATTTTATTCTCTCATGTAATTTACAGGTTTATGTAGAGCTTGCAAATAGTTTGAGTCTTGAAATAGATAGCCATAAAGTTGTAGTAATAAATATAACATTGAACATTTTTGGTGTACAGTATATTGATGAAATGTAATGTGGGTAAATATATGCAAAACATATATGAGATAAACTTTAAATCTGTGAAGTGAGAAATTTTGCCTACTGTACTTTTAACTAAGTTATATTAATCATAATCATGACAACTGATAGAGGAGAGAAGATTGCAGGGTTTATTAAAGAAACATGAATGAGTGATTAGCATAATTGAATGGCTAATTATTAGTTTAACCAGGCCATTATTTAAAAAGGGGAATGCAGGAATCTTTCTTCTTAATTGCATTTTTATCTCTCACAGTGTGACAGACCTCTCAGTTTTCACTTGGTGTCATTGTACTCTAGGCATATATGTAGGCACAAAGGAGATGCTGGAAGTGTATTGGTGTTCATAATAAATTGAGTTGTTATCCATTTGTGTTTGAGAATTATTATATATGTACTGGGATTGTGCTAATCATGTAAAGAAGTTGGCCTCCATTTCACCACAATATACAGGTGAACAGTTGGTGTATATGATTTGATAATTTCTCATTTGGGGGAGGAATGTCTTCTGTGTTGTTATTAAGTCAGTTCAGAGGTAAAAGTGTGTGTATAGCAGTTTGGTGAGTTGCAGAACAAATTTTAGTAAAACAATAAGTAATTCTAGGAATGTGTATTAAAGAAGATCAGGGTTAATTAAGATTTTGTTGTTTTTCTGATGTTGCACAAGTCTATAAGATAAGAGACAATGTTATTTTAATCTGATTTGACTTTGGAATGCAAACTACTATAAGGCTTTTTAAATGATTGTCAGTGGCTTAGCAATCAATTTGGCTTTAGACAATTCAGTCTTTTTTAGTCTTCATTTGAATATGTATCTTAAAATAAAAATTATACAACTCAATAAACAGCATTTCTTGACATCATTATACAATACCAAGCTGTATGGCTCTATCCCACACTATTATGAGATTTTAAAGTCATCTGCCAAAAAAGAAGTTAGTAACTGAAACTAAAATGCATTTAGATAAAGAAGTCTTATTGAAAATTTAGGATTTGATTTAATAATGTCCAATTATTTAATTACTTACAGCTGCAGATCACTTTCAAATAAGAGAAGATTGCAACTATTGGATGGGGCAAAATATGGAGAATTTTGATATTATTTAGAGAAAAAAATAATAAAATGATTTGAAAAGTGGACATGTATTTCAGTATAAAAGCACAACTATTAATATCAAAAGAGGAGTAATAATTGTGAAAATATAACAATGTGGAGATTGATGTTAAATCAAAAAGATACTTGAATTAGTTACTCAACTTAATAGAAGATACCAAATACAAATAAGTCAGGTTTTTGTCACCACCAGCTTTGGCTGTGATGAGGGATTAGAGGAATTTTATATAAGTGTACAAAATGCTTTTTATCACAAAAAACAATATATTAAAATTGTCAAATGTGATTTTAATACTAGATTTGATAAGCAATTGAAAACCCAATGTTCTGTGCGTAAATTTGGCTATGATGAAAAACATGAAAAAGACCACAAGTTTATAAAATTTTGAAGAAAGAAATGTTTCAAAAATATGATTCTTTTTTCTGTGAAAAAAATGTTAAATGGAAATAAATGTGAAAAAATCCAAATGACGATAATGAATTGAATTATATTTTGACTAATTGAGAATATGTGTGATGATTTCAGTATTCTTATAACTTCAACTTAGAAGAGTAAATAAATAAATCAAAATGTTTTATTGTTGGAAGTTTTTAAGAAGTTTGAATGTGGAAATTTTAGAATTAAATTTGATCCAAGGATAATACTCTCAAGAGTATCTATTTTATTAAAAAAATTAGCAGTGCAGCACAGAAAGTAATTATAGGTTGATTAGATGTAAGATATGTGTTAATAAAAACTAGATAGTCAAAAACTATAAAAGGAATGTGAAAAGAATGTATAGATAGTTAATATTTTCAATCTGTGTAGGTGCTTAAATTAATTTAATATTAAAACTTGTTAATCATTATATTATTTTGACAGATTTTGAAAATAGATAACTGATGTTTTATTATGAACTATAACAAAATAACATATACTATGATGTTTAAACTGAGATAATAGAGTATAGAAAAAAATGTAAGATATATGAAAAATATTTAAAACAATTTATTAAAGAATATTGAATATTTGAAGATCTGTAAAATGGGACAATAAAGAATCACTAATAATAAAAGAAAATATAATAGTGAATTTACAAAGAGTGTTAATAAGTATGGAAAAAGTTTTCAAAGTATAAATAAAGATCTTGGTACTGGAAGAAACATTGTTATGAAAATGAAAAGATAAAATTATTACTAAATGAATGGCATAATAAAATGTAGAGTTAGTTTTACAATTAATTATATAGAAACAAAAAACAAAAAAAAAACTCTCCAGTGACTACAGTATTTGAAATTCCCCAATCATAGTAAATAAACCCATAAGATGTAAAATTAAATCCACGGAGCAGGGGAAAACTTCAGAAAATGATAAAATTATTACACAATTAAAAGAAACAGGTGATGAAATATTTTTTTGACAAAATTATATGTCAAATGTCTAAATCATAATGGTGTACCAGTTGATTGAAGGAATGTAATAGTAACACTTATATTTAAAAAAGATAATAAAAATGATATGAGCAATTATTTATTTATCATTTTTCTATGCAGTTAGTTCAGACATCACATGATCATCATTTCTTATGCTTGTACAAAATCATGATCAAGATAATTTCAACTTGACTACAGCAGAATCAATCAACCAAAACAATATGGATGTAAAATTAGTTTTAGTACAATAGAGCATAGCCATGTATTATGAAAAGTTGTTGAAAGGACTAGTAAATATGCTATTTTGGATTTAAAGTTTATCAAAAAGCATTTGATTCTATACATATTAACATTTATGAACAGTACTAGCAGTGATTTGAACTATCATGGTATAGTGACAGAGTATTGTCATTTTCTGAAGAATATTGATCAAAATGCAACAACAGTAATTAGATTCCATGATGTCACAAAACATTGTGATTAATGAGTGTGTGGTAAGACAATTCTCTATTTCCAAATCTCTCTACTGCAGTTTTACAAAAAAGTATTTTGTGAATTTGAACATATAAGAAAATAAAAAAGTGAAGATTATTTAAGTTATCTAGATTTTACTATTAATAGGGTCACCTTTGAAAATACTGCTTCAGATTTTTAAGGAATCTTGCAAGAATTACATGAAAGGAAGTAAATACAACTAAAAATAAAAACAATAAAGTTATATAAAATAATAAATGATAACTATGGGTTAAAAGAGGTTAACTATGTATATTTTGATCAGTCTATTATTATAACTAATAAATAAAATTGTGCTTTGAATTCAATTTGGATAAATGTTTTTGATAGAAATAACTTTATGGTAAAAGAAATTAGCTCCTATACTTAAAAAAATGGTTTTAATAGGTTTAGTTTACTGAGTCAGTACTTATGGATCTGAAACATGGCCATTTTACATTATATAGAGATAATCATATAATTGCAGAGTGTATGGAAAGATTTGTGTTTTAAGTAATATGAAGAGATTGAAAGAGAAATGCTTAATGACAAAGCAAACATGAATCATTGAAACAATTAAAGGACTAAAATGGAACTAAACTGAGAATATTCTTTGAAAAAATGATAATTAGAGAATAGTTGAAGTCTTGAACTGAAAGCAATTAAAATCTCTAGAGAGAAATTACATGCAAAATGGGGTGAAATTATATGAAGAAAAGGGATTACAGATTTGACAAACTGAATTAAATTTGTCAATAATCCTTCCCTGGATTGATAATAGGTAAAAATGATAAATTAAACAGACAGAAACATGGACAGATAAACAGGTAGTTTATTAATTGAGTATCTGGATTTTCAAGGATTATGTTTAGATAACACAATTTAGTTGCTACTAAGTTACATATTTTTATTATAGTCTAATACTTGTCAAGATATTCATTTCTACATTTTTCATGTTGATGCACACCAGCTTTAGTGTATCATGTTAAATATCTCTAATTAAATTTAAATGAATGACTTTGGATGTACCAATAAACGTAGAAATCTGAAATTTTTAATCGTTATTCAAAGTATTATTAAATGCTCATTCTACACGTTTAAAGTAAATTTATTATAACATTAAAAGATTTTCCAAAATATATAAAATGTCTAACATATAGAAATGTCTCTATTTTATTGGAATATTTTTAATGAATTAATGATTTATAATTCTTTTTCTGAGTTGATATTACATTGTATTTGCTTATAAAGATTTATATTTATTTTTTAAAATAGCATATAGTTTTTTATTTTGTAATAAATTTATTGCCAATAAATATTGCAATGTATTGCAATGATTTCAAGATAAGTCACATTTTCTAAACACACTCTATAATGCAATTGTATGCTTAAGTATAAAAATAGCAAGTTAATTTTTTAAAGATTTTTTTTTTTTTTTACTTTTAAATATTATCGTAAATTGTACATATTTTTACAGACAAACTACGTAAAATGTTTTATAAATTATTGTATAAAACCTATTTTATAATATAACTGTCATTGTAATTAATTTATGACCTCCATATATAAATAATATTGATTTTTTTACATTAAAGTTCTTACTGCGATATAATTATTTTGAATTTACACATACGTGATTTTCTTTGTAGTGACTTTTATATTTTAAGATTGAGTTTACAATAATGATTCAATGTATAATAAAACAGTTCAATTGAGTTTATAGGATCAAAGTTTTAGCTTATCAACACATGCATTAAAATATCTAAAATAATTAGTGGGATATATTTCAAAATATAATAGTTACTGATGAGCTTTCTGATCTAGCATTGCAAATTAAAACAATGTTCAAATTGACTCCAGCATTATAATAAAAAAAACAAAAAACAGCGTGTATTGCATTTAAAAATTTCAAGAATAGAAAACATAAACATGGTTGAACACATTACTTTGCAACCAAAATGACTTTTTTAATCAATCTATTGCCTTGTACAAACATATAATATCTATCTCTTCATTTACCATTTCTTTTCTTCCAGCAGTTGCAGTTATAGTAATCTTAAATCTTAATTTTTTTGTTACCTTATTATCCAATATTTAGGTTTTAAATAATGTATGCCATTTAAAGTTTATCGTTATTACCACCATACTCTTGTAATTTATTGTGTCACTAATGAATATAAATGGCATCCATTAATCTGGGTAAAATAGATATTAGAGGCTATCATTTATTTTTCAATATTTAACCACGATCATTGCAGATGGCTTTGGAATGAATAAAAAAAAATATTGTCGGAAGCATTTTCATGAGCCGAAAGACATTTCTTTCTTGTATTAAAACTTTTATAAATATTTCCATCATTTAAATCAGAAGTGATATAGCCATATAAAGTACAACTGATTTTGCTATATGCCATATTTATCTCTACCACTTTTAGGTTTATCCAATTTGTAAATTTATATCTCAATTTTTATTTTAATTAATAGTTATAATTTCTTATGCATGAAAACAACTATGGTCACAAGACTGACAAAATAAGCTTCGTAAGAATGTTTTTAATTTTTGAAGCTTTGTATACTGATTCTAGTTGCACAGTTCACTATAAATCAAAGAACAAATATAAGATAAAAATATGATTGCACAACCATGTATTCCCACTATTAAACTTAGTACAGACAAGCATCTATGACATAATAGTACAATCTTAGTAGCAAATAAAAAATAGTAACAGATCAGAAAGTAAAAACAGAAAATAAATATTGATTTAGAATGCTATCTAGATTTTAATGAGCCAATATGACAATTTACAAATTATCAGGTCATATTTTGATTAGAAATCCTGTGTAAAACATTAAAATTTTGATTCTTAGACTTGTCATATCAACTAAAGTGTTTATAATAAAATTATTAGGGACTTTTACTGGTAAAGGTCTGTGCTTGGATTCTTAGTAATATGTTAGAAATATAATTTTATAGAAGAAAAAAAAAAAAAAAAAAAATCAATTTTTGTAAATATTCATCTAAAAGAAATTTATTACAAACACATACATTTGATTATTTAATGTGTTACAATGAATATATATGTATTAAACAAAGCTCTCATCTGTGAAATAACAAGACAATAAGAAAGTAAAACTGATATGGAAATATGAGACACATGATCCTGTAAATAGTAATAGAGTTAGTTATGACCGAAACGTCTTATGATTTAATGCCAATAAAAGTAATGCTAAATTATGGGATTAAGTTTGCTTTATTAGTTTGAATGATTATCTGATTATATCACAAACGGGGGGCCAATTTTCATGTATACATCTTAAATTCTACGAATATATATATATAGGTTTGGAATTCCTATATGATAGATATTTAATTTTCATGTATACATCTTATATTCTATATATATATATATATAGGTTTGGAATTCCTCATGATGGGGAAGATTTTTTATCTTCTGAATGTCCTCCAAGAATGTTTTTGATGTCTCCAATCTTAGAAGCAGGTAAAGTTACCTGGTCTAACTGTAGCAAAAATTTCATGACAAATTTTCTCAAGTAAGTCGGATATCACCTAGTATAAAATTAGTTATTTATACATTTATTTGTTAAAACATTGTACAGCTTACACCTGCATTTATATATGTAATATATGCGGGATTCGAACTGAGGCTTTCACACGACCCACAACTCTCAGTGCCATCTTATATTGCTAACCCACCTGATCACACACATGTTGAAAAGATAAATAATCACCAATATACGTATTTTTTGCTGGCACGAAATAGGTATATTGGTGATTATTTATCTTTTCAACATGTGTGTGATCAGGTGGGTTAGCAATATAAGATGGCACTGAGAGTTGTGGGTCGTCTGAAAGTCTGAGTTCGAATACCGCATACATTTATTTGTTGTAAATGTTAAATTTATATTATTTTTTAAGCATATATGAGGAGTAAATTTAGCAATTTGATTATAAATAATAAAATGGTAAACTATCATAATAATAACAATGTTATGCTACATTTACCTTTTTCTGATTTATAAATTTTAGCATTTATACATTTTCTTAAAATATGTTTTTTATAATTATAATATACATAAAATTAAAGGTAAAAATATTCATTTTTATTTCTTTGCTTACTTATGTAATATATTTGGATAAACAAAAAAATCACCTTTATTTCCAATTAGAAACATACGTTTACGTGAGGATTTCCCAATCATCAATTTGTACCCACTATTTTGATTTACATCCATCATTTATTGCTAAAAAATTTAAAACAAATGTCAAACTTTTTTTAAAAACAATTTCGGTCTTTTCAAAATAACAAAATGATGGGCATTAGTGCCACATCATTCAAAATTAAAGAGGTAAACATTGATGCCAAAAATGTATAGTACAGAACAGAATTTATAATTGTATATATATATGTCATATTATTATTACTATTTGCGGGGTATTCCGTGTAGTGAAAAAGCTAAATGCTGACGTTTCAGTACAATATCAAGTACCTTCCTCAGAGCGTCCTTGATATTGTACTGAAACGTCAGCATTTAGCTTTTTCACTACACGGAATATCCCGCAAATAGTAATAATAATATGACATCTTTTATCCGTGAAAACATTAGAATTAACATATATATATATAAAATCAAAATTATCGCAAATCCAAAACTCAAACAGACTAGCCAAGAAAATAAAATCTAAAACACTACCAATGGTTTCACTGCTACAAACAGACATCTCAAATGTAAAGAACTACAAAATAATAACATAATTATACTAAACATTACCCACATTTCCATTTAATTTCCATCCACCCTTACCTTTGAGAAATCTGCTTGTAAAAGTAAAATCATTGGTAGTGTTTTAGATTTTATTTTCTTAGTTAGGTTGGTTGAGTTTTGGATTTTAGGTTTATATAAAAAAAAATCACCAATTTTTTTGCCAGTAGAAAAAGTAGTCTTTATATTAAAACAAGATAGTCTTCTACTGGTTTTATCAGTAACCCCTTTAATATAAGGTGAAATTACTCTATTAAAAGAGGAATTGCCAATTCTATCCTCTTTTTTCTTTTTAGTATTAATGTTATGTAAAGGCTTACATATGATGTTTTTATTATAATTATTAGAAAGAATAATATTTTTTCGTAAGTTCTATTTCTTGAGTAAGATGTTCTTTATCAGATAAATTATAAGGTCTAGTCAAAAGATTTTTTTTGCTACAGAAAAAAATTGTGCAAGATGATGATGAGAATTAAAATTAAAATATCTGTTTGCATGGGTGGATTTTCTGTAAACTGATATTGATAATGTTTCATCACATTTTCTTGCAATTAAAACATCTAGAAAAAAAAAGCGATTTGTTACTTTTCACTTCCATAGTAAATTTAATATTTGGATGCCAATTATTTATTAAAACAAGAAAAGAATTTAAGGCATCAATGCTATGAGGCCATATGACAACTGTATCACCCACGTATCTGAGCCAAATAGAAGGTTTTTTAGTAGCTGCACATAATTATCCATGAAAAGACCAGCAATTACAGGTGACAGTGGAGATCCTAGAGAAAGTCCTTTAATTTGTTTAAACTTTTGAGAATTATGAAAAAAAAGTATTTTCAAGGCAATGCTTCACTAATGGAATAATAAAATCAGATAAATCATTGTATTGTGCTTTTATACATAATGCTTCTTCAACAGGAATATTAGCAAACATAGAAGAAACATCAAAACTAAACAATAAATCAGTCCCAGTTAGTTTTAAGTTTTGTATTATAGAAATAAAATAACTTGAATTTTTAATTCTTGATGAAATCTTGTCTGTCAATGGTTGCAAGCATTGGGCTAAATATCGAGCCAAAGCATGTGTGTGAGAATTTATAGCACACAAAATAGGTCGCAAAGGTAACTCAGGTTTATGAATTATAGGCAAACTATAAAATTTAGGATATAATGAAAAATCTTCTCTTGGAGAAATTTTAATTTTCCTATCTTCATCTATATTAGAACTTTTAATTAGACATTTTGTATTTTTTTCTAAATATATCAGAGGATCTCTAATAATCTTTTTATAAGTTCCATCACTTAATAAGTCTAAAAATTTATTATTATAATCTAAACGATTAAGTAAAACAGTCGAATTTCCTTTATCTGCTAGAATAATAACAATAGAATCACCTTTTTTTAAATTTTGAAGTGCAATAAATTCTCCTTTAGATAAATTATTTTTTGGTGGTTTCATATTTTTTAAGAAATCACAAACTTCAAATCTAATAAGATCAGCTGTGTGTAAGTCTATATTTTTATCTGAGATAAAATATTATTAAGTCTATATTTTTAAGGAAGATTCTATATTGCAAGTAATATTTTCAACTGGAACATGTTTAGGAGCTAGTGCATAATTAAAACCTTTATCCAACAGAGAAATTTCATCAGAAGAAATTGGATGATGGGATAAATTTTTTACAACATGTGAATCACTCACAGTGTTTTTTGTAAATTGTTTTTCCTTTTTAGTTATTAATAAAGCAAATTTCATTTTTTGTTTAAAAGTTTTAAATTCTGAATCTTTAATAGATTGAAAATAAACAATGTTATCAAAAATAAACCAAAGAACAGGGTGGATAATATTGCTTAACGTTATACGTTCTCTCAGTAAAAAACAAGCAATATAGTTTAACTTCTTCCTAATATCTTAAATAAAAGAAATCAAAATCTTCTTACTCACTACCTGTAGAATGTTTCTTATTTTAAAAGAGTTGAAATCAAACTTTAATATGCAGCATTTTGGAACAATTTCATTATCTCTACAATGAATTAGAAATGTAAGATCACACAACAAATTTTCTTTCTTCACTCAAGATTTTTCGAAAGCTCTTAAACGACAAAACATTTTCTCCCCATAAAAATTAATAATACTATATTTAATGTTTTTATGGTTGTATGATGTAAATAATTTATTTTTGGGTAAAACCGTGTATTATTTTCTATTATATATCGATATTTCGAGACGAACTAGCATCTGTCATTGTCAAGGTAAAATCATGAAAGAAAATTTGTTTGATCTCAAACTGTAACATAACTGAGTGTGAGATGAAGCATGAGAATCAGTTTGAAATAGTTTAGTATTTAGAATATGAGGTTTATCAAAATGTATATTTCTCTTAGTTTTATCACCTATTAATTTAAAGTCAATATTAGAAGACATATATAAAATGAGAGGTTTCCATATGACTGGAATACATTGTGCTTCATCAGCCCTATTTAAACCAGTCAGTCTCTTTAATATTTCAATTAACTCTCTCATAGTTCTCCAATCATACTCTCCAAATTAGCAATCATTTTTGCATTGTCAAAATCAGGTTTATGACCATTTTCTAAAAAATGGGAAGTAAAAACTGATGTGTTAATTTTTTGATTAAAACATTTTTATGTTTCTTAATTCTGACATTCAGTCATCTATTAGACTGACCTACATACTTTCTTGAGAACTGCAAGCATGGAATTTTATAAACTCCTTAGTGTTTCAAAAATATTCTGTCTTTAGGTTTATATAAAAAAATCACCAATTTTTTTGCCAGTACAAAAAGTAGTCTTTATATTAAAACAAGATAGTCTTTTACTGATTTTACTGCTGATTTTGTAATTGGCCAATCAAAAGTTGTAAATCTTTAATTTACTTTACCAATAAAAAAACTGTTCAGTTAATTTTTTTTTTTTTTTTATAATTTCCGTCTTTTTAATTTAACAGTGTACTAAATATTTATGACATTTTATAAGAGTGTATTTGTAGAATTTATATCATGAATTAAATAAAAATTAGTACAAACTAGAATTTATGGGTAAACACCAATTTAGAAATTAATAATCATATGGTAACACAATGACATAGTAATAAAAATGGCTGGCACTCATTGGTTATAAATTTTCCTTACTGCATAATTATTTGGCTGACCATTTATAAGTTTAACCTAAGAGCACATATATATATATATATATATATATATATATAATTATATATATATATATATATATATAATTACTAAAAAGTTATCTAATTGTAAAAGTTGGTCAGCAATAATTTAGACTAAAAGCAGCGGTAATGCAAATATTGGCATATTTTTGGAGGCTCAACTGGGCACCAGGTTTCATTGAGTTTTATTATTTTATTTAAAAGTATGTTAATTTCTGACTTGATAATACCATATAAAATAATATAAAATTTGCATAACTCTAAAACAAGAGACAGAATGTTATAATATATACATTAACCATACACACATATATTTTCTGTATGGAATAAGGGAGTAGAATTGATATTATTTTCATAAAATAAAATATTTCATTCCAATATCAGTCTTTTAAGCTAATTGAGCACGTGCCTTTTGAGAGTGTTAAATAAATGAATATTCTCCTCTTCAGTCCAAGATATAGTATTTATGCAGGAATAAAAAGAATCCCTCTTATTCCTACGACTCAAATTCTTTTATATGAGCAAATCTAAAGAACTGTTGAAGAGAGCGTGAGTAGATACTCACTTTAAATTACTATTTACAATGTTTTTTGAGTGAATGACATTGGTGTCATTACTTAGAATTTACTAAACGTCATTCTTACTGAAACTTAATTATGAGTAAATAAGGAAATATTTATCTAGCGCCGTGCTTGCAATTATATTTCATTCCAATATCAGCCTTTCAAGCTAATTGAGCACGCGCCTTTTGAGAGTGTTAAATAAATGAATACTCTCCTCTTCAATCCAAGATATAGTATTTATGCAGGAATAAAAAGAATCCCTCTTATTCCTATGACTCAAATTCTTTTATATGAGCAAATCTGAAGAACTGTTGAAGAAAGCGTGAGTAGATACTCACTTTAAATTACTCTTTACGATGTTTTTTGACTGAATGACGTCAGTGCAATTACTTAGAATTTACTAAATGTCATTCTTACTGAAACTTAATTATGAGTAAATAAGCAAATATTTTATCTAGAGGCATGCTTGCAAGAGTATTCATTTATTTAACACTCTCAAAAGGCACGTGCTCAATTATCTTGAAAGGCTGATATTGGAATGAAATATAATTGCAAGCACAGTGCTAGATAAAATATTTGCTTATTTACTTATAATTAAGTTTCAGTAAGAATGACATTTAGTAAATTCTAAGTAATTACACTGACGTCATTCAGTCAAAAAATATCGTAAATAGTAATTTAAAGTGAGTATCTACTCACGCTCTCTTCAACAGTTCCTCAGATTTGCTCATATAAAAGAATTTGAGTCATAGGAATAAGAGGGATTCTTTTTATTCCTGCATAAATACTATATCTTGGATTGAAGAGGAGAGTATTCATTTATTTAACACCCTCAAAAGGCACGTGCTCAATTAGCTTGAAAGGCTGATATTGGAATGAAATATAATTGCAAGCACGGCGCTAGATAAAATACTTGCTTATAAAATAAAATAGTAAATAGATATGGTCATCAATAAATGAAGAATAAAGAAACCAGGGTTGTGAGAGTTATAAATTAGGCCAGAAGGTTTTGAGATGATGTCTAGATGAATAGGTAAAATGGATTATGTGATAAGTGACCATGATTTTTCTATAGTCACTTAAAGGTATATAATATGAGCAATATTTTAATTAGTATAGAAACTAACTGGGAAGGAAAATTTATTTATGTTTCTTTATAGTAAGGATTGTTAAAAATAAGTAAAATAAATTATAATAAATGATAGCCTGATCTTAATTAAAAAAGATGGAGCAACAATTCAATATAGAGCCAATGGAAGAAGAACAACAAATGCAATCAAAAAAACACTGAAAACTGTTGAAAATGTGAGCCAACAGTAGTTCAAAATGCTGATAAAATTGATGGAAACCTTTCTGAAAATGAACAAATAACTGATGAAAAGTTTTGGTAATACAGCATCAATTGATCCATGCCATAAGATGGCGCTGTTGCTAGTGAAAAACGAATAGATATAACATTACGGGGCTGATTTGATTATTATTATTTTGTAATGTTATCCTGTTTTTTTTTTTTTTTTGGCTTTGGATTTTTTTTTGGACCGTATTTTCTTTTTTTTTTAAATAAATAAATTGATTCAAAATTGATTTTTTTTCATACATTTTTTAAAACCTTTTTTTTTTAAAAAAAAAACTTGTTGTTTAACAAATTTGGATTACGGTTATTTTTTAAAGTAACTTTTTTTTTTCGCTTTTGATTATGGTTTTTTTTTTAAAGAAACTTTTTTTTCTTTATATTTTTCGTGCTTTTTTAAACAATTTTCATATATTTCATTTTTTTTTTTTGGCTTAATTTAACGTGTATTTATTAAAAAAAACAACAATTACATCAAAAATTAATTTTCTCATTAAACTACCACCACCGCATCTGCTTCTGTAGTAGGCAAATCTACAAATCGAAATGCCAGACAATCGTCTGCCATTGAAATGTTTTGATCATGAAAAAGTCTGCCGAATTGTGACTAATATTCCTCATTTTCTGAATTCTGACCCCTGACAACGAAACCAGAGGCGTTTGGAAAAGCGTTATAATTTTTACAAACCAAACTAAAAAAAAAATACACCCAAGCCAAAAAAAAAACAACGTTATAATATCCTTTTGGTCATTCAAAATAAAGACACCTTCACATCATACGCTGTACAATAGTTAAAAATAATGTCTAGAGAGTCTTGCATACTCATTACTAATAATGTTCGACATACTAGAGATGTTGGGGTAATGGGCGCACTTCAACATCTTTAGCTGTTGAACAGTTTACAGGCCATAAGATCTATGTAGCAGCCTTGTAAACAGCATATTTATGTGCTTTAGCGTAGCAACAGCACCATCTTATGGTGTGGATCAATCGATGCTGTATTACCAAAGTTTTATAAAAAACAAGAGTGATCAGAAATATGCAGCAAAAAAGTGAGCTAAAATAAAAAGAAAACATGAAGTTGTTATATAAAGAGAAAAGCAAAAAATGCTGGAAAAGATAGATGAAAAATGGCAGCCATTTAATTCAACATTATTGGAAAGTGAGAAAGAAATAGGCAAATGGTGAACAATATTAAAAGAGCTATTAGAGAATATAATAAAATAATTTTCCAAGAAACATGGTAAGAGAAAAATTCAAAATACAGTATTTATGTAGAAACTATTAATTCTATTAAATAAAACAATGAGACTTCCATTACAAATGAGTATTTGAATGAGAAGGGGAATCAAAAATAAAATTGTCCAATAATCATAATTAATATTGTAAAAAATATAGATGAGCCAGTACAAATAAAAAAGAAATTGAAATGAAACCAGTTGAAAAAAAGTTAGATAGCAAGAAAAAAAAAACTAATAATGAAAGCAAAAAAAAAAAGGAAATCTAGGCAAAAAATCAAAGCTGAAGGTAACATTGATACAGCTATAAAAAGGGGATGAGTAAAAATAAGCAATGTAGACTGATCAATAAAATGAAGAAAAGTATCTTACAGCCTGAAATCACATTAGGTCATAAAAAGTTTTAATGATATAGTTGATATCAAGATTTATGATTTCAATATAGTGATATTTAATCAGAGAATGTTTAATTATGGATGTCAATATCAATTTTATTCTCTACTTATAAGAAAAAAAAAGAAAATATGATAACTTATCAGAGTGTTCTGCCTTCCATTTCCACTAAAGGGAAAACACTAGATAAAAAGTAGTTTCAATGTATGTGACAAAAATAAATGTTTTATTGCTGATCACTCTGGATATGTACTGAGATATATGTTTAGGAAAAAATTGTATAATATAAAATTAATAATTATTTTTTGTATATCGAGAGATTAGACAAATATTGACCAAGAAAAGGTTTATGCTAAACTATGTTATCAAAGTGATAAAAAGAAATAAATACAGCACAATTCTTTCTAGGTGTTTAATATGGAAGATAAAGTTCTTGTAAAAGCTTCTAAAAGGCAGTTTCCCAGAGCAGCATATTTTTAGGAGATTCAAGAACATATATGTAAGTCAGTATGAAATTATAAAAGGACATGGTGACACAGTGGCCACATTTTCAAACTGGTTTAAAATAAAGATACAAATTCATTACAATGAATTAGGAGAAGTGCTTAAATGTATGTTGATGCTTTTGAAGTTGTTAGATAGCTAAGAATGGTGATATGTTGGTGTGCATTGTTGAGATATCTGAGTATTATTTGGTGGGAGATTTATGTTGAAATGATCATGTATAATTTTGTTTCAAAAATATATTAAGAAAATTTTGGGGCACCAGATGGAATATCCTGGGCTATTGTTATCTGCTGCAAGCAGTATTTATTTTTGTTTGATAGAGGAGTAATTTATATTTTAAATAGTTTTATTTTAAATAGTTTTATATATTAGATAGACAGTAAATAATTTTCTGATTTTTTTATGGTGAATGTAGTGGTTAGCTTATAGTAGTAGAAGACCCTGTGAGCCACCTATATATTGAGATGATTATAAAAGAAAATTGGCCCTCATTGTGAAAGCATTGTGAAAAATTTCAAAGGTGCAGAAAGGAGTTTGCTATTAACTGAAAGGAGACCCATTGATTCCTGTTAGAGGCCTTAAAGGAACTGAGCAGGACAAATTCCTAATGTCCATTCCATACGTTCTTGTCATTGCAGCTGTTATTACTATGTGGTTATTCATATAGTATATGAACATGAATGGGCTGCTCACCAAAACACATTAGCCAGTGTGGTGAGTTTATTGGCTTTTTACCTCTGAGTTTAAGATCAAGAAACACTATGGTCTTTCTTCTCAGTTGCCTGTCAAAGCAGAATGAATGTTTGTGTAAATGATAAATATTTTTCCAATATATACAATTATGATAGACAAAAATAAATCATGGCCCTTATTCCCAGGAGCCTGTAAAGTCACCAATGAAGGCAGCAGCTGGTGGCCGAAGGCAGAGGGTGCTAAGAATCCCCTGATTGCAGACCCAGGCTGCCATTTGATGATGACTTTTTATTTAGGCATTTAAAATTGCAGATCACTTTCAAGTGAAGGAAGATTGCAAGAATTAGAAGAACTGTCTTATATTAAATGGGACATTATTGGACTTTGAGAAGTTAGAAGAAAATGTGAAGAGACAATTGATTTAAAAAGTGGACATGTACTCTATTATAAAAGTACATATATTGAAAATACAAGTGGAATAGGATTTATTATAAATAAAACGGGGAAGAACAACATTGTGGGGATTGATGGTGTATCAGACAGCATAGCTAGATTATTTATACAACATAATAGCAGATACCAAATGCAGATAATTCAGATTTATGCCCCAACAAGTTTTTATAGTGATGAAGTAGTAGAATATTTTTATATGGATATACAAAAGGCTTTTGATCAGAGTAAACAGCATTTTAAAATTGTTATGGGAGACTTTAATGCTAGAATTGGTAAACAAATGAAAAATGAAAGTGCTGTAGGTAATTTTGGTTATGATAATAGAAATGAAAGAGGACATAGACTTGTGGAGTTTACAGAAAATAAAAAACTTTATATTATGAATTCTTTTTTTTCTGAAAAATGTTAAAAGGAAATGGACATGGAAGCATCCAAATGAAGGTACAGCAGAATTGGGTTGTATTTTGACTAACAGAAAAAACACATTTCAAGGTTGTAATGTTTTTAATAAATTTAACACAGGAAGTGATCATCGATTAGTAAGATGTAAGATACATGTTAATGCAAAACTAGAGAGACAAAAATTATTAAGAAAAACAATATTTACTGTTGACATTCCTAATCTTCAGAAATATTCTAATGAATTTAAATTAGAACTTACAAATCGGTTTCAAGTATTAGTAGATTTTGAACATGATTCAGATTTGAATGAAATTAATATGAAAATAGCTGATACACTTTTAAAAACTGCAACAAAGATAGCTGGTAGAAAAAAGCAGCAATTGATCAATAAAATTTCTACTGAGACTAGAAAATTTATGAAGAAAAGAAGGAATATGAAGATATACAAAAAGATGCATTAAAAAGGATTGAATATCTCGAATTTTGTAAAATGGTACGGAAAAGAGTTGAATATGATATAAGAAAGTATAATTGTGAACTAGGAAGGGAAGCTATAGAAGAGAATAAAAGTCTCAAGAGTGTAAAACAACATTTGATGGAATTATTACTAAAAAGAGAGATGACATCATGAAATGGGTAGAAGACTTTTATCAAGAATTATATAGTAATAAAGAACAAGTACATGCTATATCTATTACATCTTCTGAATTGCCCAGAATTTTAAATGAAGAAGTGAGACATGCGATTAAATGTATGAAGAAAGGAAAGGCTCCATGTAATGATGAAATTATAATTGATATATTAAAAGAAGCAGGTGAAGGAATAGAAAAAGTTTTAGCAAAGTTATATACCAAATGTCTAAATGATAAAGATGTACCAGATGATTGGAAGAATCCAGTATTAATATTAATATTTAAACAAGGTGATAAAGAACACATTAGAAATTACAGACCTATCAGCCTTTTATTAGTTTATGCAAATTTTTTACCAAGATAATTACTACTCGTCTACAGAGAATATTGGATTTCCACCAACTAAGAGAAAAAACTGGATTTAAAAATGGTTTTAGTATATTAGATCATATTCAGGTATTGAGAGAAGTTATAGAAAGGACAAATGAATATGAGTTGCAATTATGCTTTGGATTTGTAGATTATGAAAAGACATTTGATTCTATAAACATTTCTTCAGTGATTAGAGCATTGGATCATCAAGATATGGGTCCAGGATATTGTCATATTTAAAAAAAATATTTATAAAAATGCAACAGCAACAATTAGATTACATAATGATACTAGGAAGGTCGACATTGAAAAGGGGTGTAAGACAGAGTGTCTCCATATCTCCAAAACTTTTTACAATAGTGCTGCAAGAAATATTTTGTGGATTAAAATGGGAAACTAAAGGAGTGAAAATAAATGGAGATTATTTAAGTCATTTATATTTTGCAGATGATGTAGTTGTTTTTGCAAATAATGCTTTAGAGCTGCAAGAAATGTTGCAGGGGTTATCAGATAAAAGTATGAAAGTAGGACTAAAGATAAATATTAAAAAGACTAAAGTAATGTTTAATGGATTTTCTGAAATAAAATAAATAAAGATTAATTGTGATGAGTTAGAAGAAGTTAACAGTTACAAATACCTTGGTCAGATTATTAATACCGATGGAAACATAATGGATGAAATTAATCATAGAATTGAACTTGGTTGGAGTGCTTTTGGTAGAAATGACTTGATATTAAAAGGAAATATGACTATGTGTTTGAAAAGAAAGGTTTTTAATAAATGTGTTTTATCAGTTCTTATTTATGGATCTGAGACTTGGACACTTAATAGAAGAGCAATACAGAGACTTCAGACCACTCAAAGAAATATGGAAAGATCCATGTTGGGAGTAACAAGAAGAGATCGAAAACGTAATATATGGATAAGAGAACAAACAGGTGTTACTGACCTTATTGAAAAAATTAAAAGGCTGAAGTGGAGATGGGCTGAACATATTGCTAAAAGAGATGATAATGGATGGACAATTGAAATCTTAAACTGGCTTCCAAGTGATTGTAAATGACTCAGAAAGAGACCACATGTGAGATGGATGGGTGAAATAAGAAAGTGTGCAGGGGTGATGTGGAAAAGAGGAGCTAAAGATCGGAGAATATGGATTAAACTTGGAGAGACTCTCATCCTGCAGTGGACTGATAATGGTTGATGATGATATTTGTATGTTTCAGACATGAATTTTAAGTTGTATCTACAGGTTGAAATACACAATTTTTTTGTATCATTTCTCAGTTTATCAATTATAAACAACTTTACCAGTTTCCCAAACTGAGTAAATAAGAAAGTAGATTTTTTTTAAAAAAGAAAAAAGATATGAAAAGATCCATATGACAATTTATGTTTCATTCTAGTGAGGAGAAATTCTTCAGATTGTTATGATGCGTGAGTGTAAACTCTTCAAACTTGATATTAATAAAAGTTAACGGAATATTTTTTTTTTAAATTAAAGAATAATTTCAATTTGTTTTTTTAAATATATATGCATAATTTATGATGTAAATATGTGTACGAGTAATTGTATATGTAACTTTAAATATTTGTTTGTGAAACTTAAAAAAAAAAATAAAAAAAAAATTTTTATTATTAGATTTATTAATATAAATTAGGTCACATTTCAGAAAACATTTATAAAAATGCAAGTCTTAATTAGTTCATAATACTGTTAGTTGTTCATCTTTTTTCAATTGCTAGGCTGAAAAAAAAACAAGAAAACCTTTCACATCAAGCGTTGCTGGACGAGTGGTCAGCACTGCTGCCTTACAAGCAGTTGTCCCGGGTTCGCTTCCCGACTTATGCTTTGACACATGAAAAAAAAAGCTTTCATTAAAAAAAAAAGAAAAAGAAAAGATTTAGCTAATCATGAAGTGTAAAATTGCTAGTGATACATCTGGAGAAAATGAGAAAAATATTTTTAATTGTAAAATGAATACGAACAGCTAATGACATACATTTGCAGACATAGACAATATCTTATTCACTAAAAATGACTGCTGTTTAGCTAGAAGAAAGTCCATGTGGAATCTATAACATAATAACCAGTGTTTTGTGAGAGTGTAGACCAATAAACAGAATTTTAACACATGCAAGTGATGACTAGAAATTTTATCAACTATAGAAATGAATATTAATGTTTATCATCAAGACTGTTATGAAAGATGACATTGAATATATGATACACATTTATATATTGCCATATTTCCATATTTAAATACTTGCCTACACATGTAATTTTTACATCCATAAATATAAAGGATAAAAGTCATCAACCATGATCAATCCACTGCAGGATGAAGGTCTCTCCAAATTCAATCCAACTTCTCTGATCTTTAGCTTCTATTCTCTACATAACCCCTGCACACTTTCTTATTTCATCCATCCATCTCACATATGGTCTCTTTCTGGGTCTTTTGCAATCTCTTGGAATACAGTTTAAGATTTCAATTATCCATCTATTAACTTCTCTTCTAGCAATATGTCCAGCTCAACTCCATTTCAGTCTTTTAATTTTTTCAATGAGATCAGTAACACCTGTTTTTTCTCTTACCCATATATTGCATTTTCGATCTCTTCTTGTTACTCCCAACATGAATCTCTCCATACTTATTTGAGCGGTCTGAAATCTCTGTATTGCTTTTCTATTAAGTATCCAAGTCTCAGATCCTGAAGTAAGAACTGGTAAAACACATTTATTAAAAAAACCTTCCATTTCAAACACATAGGCACATTTCCTTTTAGTATCAAGTTATTTCTACCAAAAGCTCTCCTATCAAGTTTAATTCTATGATTAATTTCCTCCATTATGTTTCCATCTGTATTAATAATTTGACCAAGATAACATACATAGATTGAACTATAAAATTCGAATTACATTAAAATCTGAGTTGAATATGTAATAACAGTATTTATACTGTGTATTAATTCTAATGTGACATTATTAATGTTTTATGGATTTGTAGCCAAAAGGGATTATTTTATACGGATATTTTTGTTATTAGTGATTATATATTTTTTAATGAATTTAAAATATCATTTACATATATGTTTTATAAATGACTATTATTATTGCTGTTTGTTAGTGTAAAAAAAAGAAAATGTTTTGTAATTTAGGAGGAACTAATTAAAACTCCACTGCATGTATTATCATTAAATTTATCATTTTTTTAAAAATTATAATTTCTGTCTTCTTATTTTAACAGTGTACTAGATATTTATGAATTACTGTCAGTGTGTGTTTGTAGAATTTATATCACGAGTTATCTAAGAATAAGTACAAGTTAGCCTTTATGGGTAAATACCAATTTAGAAATTAAAAATCACTTGGTAACAGACTGCCATAAGAATAAAAAATGACTGTGAAACAGTAAGATTCGAATTCGAATCTTAAGTTTCACCTTTTCTATCATCCACCACCTTTATCCTACCTAAATTTAAACTTTTGTTATTGAATTGTGTGTGTAGCGATATTAAATATATAAGAATCTGTGGAATTTGCCATTAACACACACACATTTCGATAGCAGATTTAAACAGTAAATTAAAATATTTTGATATAATTTCAAAATTCTTCTTATAGTTATATAATGTTTATATAGCTTTATCTATTTTATTTTAAGTTATAAACTTTCATTCATTTATTTTTAATTTTTTAAAATCTTATTTTAAAATAATAACTTTGAAAGTTGATTTTAATTTTAAAAATGTAAAAATAAATTATAAATCCCTGTGTATTTGAAATTTCTCATGTTCGGTGAGAGATAATGAATTAATTAGAAAAATGTCCTAAAAGTTTTAATTGCTGCAAAACATTAAAATGTGTAAAAACAAATCTGAACAATAGAAAATGTAGTTTTCTGATTTAATTAAAATCTTCAATTCTTGACTAATGCAATTATTCTTCTGGAAGCAAATAGATCGATCTGAAAATTGAAAGATAAAAATAAAACATGATCAGTATAAAAGGACAAAGTTAATTTAATTGGTGCGCTTTGATTTGTCTTGAGTCTTGTGAATCCTGTTTTGATTCATGTGCTTCTGGCCATCAGAATTTAATTTTTCATAGAAGGGAATATTAAAAAATGTTCAAGTAGAAAGCAACTGAGCTATTCTCCTCTGGAAATGGTCAGTCAAATGCCCAAACCTCCACATGTGCCCTTCAGATGTTGAGTAATGGGAATCTGCTGTCAAGATAGATGGAAAGCTACTATCAATATCAAAATGAACACCATAACCTGAGTGCTAGGAAAAGAAAACTGCTGTTATAAACTAAACAGATAATATGAGATTAATCTGAAATGTGAAAATTCATCTCTGGTATAAAACAGGTACCTGTACCCAAGGCCTTTAGAGTACTCTAAATTTTTATTTCCAAGCTATAGCTAAACTTTATAAATTGTGTACTTATAAAATATACTTATTAATCTAAACTCTGTAATTCTCTTCTAATAATTTGGCTTACCTGACTGTTCTCTACTTTCTTGGGTATATATTTTTATTTTGCATTTTTTACTTTAGTAATAGCATGCCTATAAGATTTCTGACTGGACTTAGCCAATCTTTAAATGTAAATAATAATTAAAACAGTTGCCATATTATGCGGTGATCAAATTGAAGATCTCTTTTATGTACTTATGTTGGCTGGTCAGCTTGGAAATCACCTATTGTTCTAGGGAATAAATGATTATATGAAATAATGGATGCGTGTCCTGCAAGTCATATTATTGATATTTTACTCATGTTAAATTATTTTGTTCAAATTAGTTCTATATTAATCGATATGCATTCATTGTTTCCCTTATTGTAAATGTGAGAGTCTACCATGAAGTAGGTGGCAGACATATTAATTCTTAAAATAACAATCCCAAACTTATAAATTCTTTTTTAAACCTGATTTTGAGTTTTAATAATAAAGCTAGTGTATTTCGACAAGTCCACTAATTACATTTATTTGGGGGAAAAATAAGTTAATTTATAAAATGTTGGTATTGGGAGACTGAGTCATAAATTTCAAATTTAATTTTAAAAGTAAATCTGATTTGATACTTACATTAGATAGATATGTGAGAGTTTAGAGATGCGATAACCCATCTTTGAGCCTTGGATATCCCTGATCAACAGTGAATACTGTATCCTTGTTGTCTTATATAACTGGTCATAAGAAATGTTCCCACACGACTTGACACCTGTCACATGGTCAGGGAGTAATTGCAGCATGGTCCCTTACACGTGATGATGCTAATGTGACCACTTTATCTTTTGCGCCTATGGCATATGCCAGTCCATTATTTTACATTTATCCACTGGCTCCACAGTTTCAATGAACTGTCACCTTCACATCACATCTCTAAAGGTACCACATGTTTCTTCATAATTAATTTTAGTATTTCAAGTGCGACTGCATCTTTACATTATCCAGCATGAATTCACTCTCAGATAAATGTCTGCCCATAATTAATTTTTTCTGTAAAGTAAATCTAGTATTTATGTAAATAAATTTATCTGTCCACTACTGCAATTATTATTTTCTGATTTAAACTCTCACATTACAAAAGATATTAAATTCTCAGATGCATGGTCATATAAACACTTATCCCAAGCATTCAGGTAGCTATATTATATTAATAAATAATTGTACTTCATTTTGTAAAATACAGGGTATTGAGATAAAATAACACTACCAGAAGTTCATTATTATTAAATATATTCATTAAAATAATTTCAAATCATATGTCTGCCATCATGTGTTTATTTGTTTGACACATGTTCAGAATAGTATCTCCTTGATTATTTAAAAATATATAAATCTCTAGATTTATTGTTATTAGAGGGCTAACTCCAAAATAAAGTAAATGAGTCACTTGTATCTCCCTGATCCCCATGCCTAAAGAAATATTTACTAATGTAGCATCAGAGGCATTGTTTTGTAGTATGTATTGTGGAACCAATAACCATGTTTGAACTCAGTATTGTGGGTAGTTTTCCTACCTATGATGCTGCTCTTCTGTATGGTGGTCCAATTCTGCACTATGTTAATGAAGCATACGAATATGACCATTAAAGTTGGGTCTCATCAACTATAATTTTTTTTACTGCATGATCTTTTGGATGATTGTTTATGGTTACACTCAAATTTGCAAAGAGAAAAAATGTGTTTAATAAAAACTCATGTGAAATGACTAAAAAAATTTATATACAAATTGCCATTTTTATAGTGTCACTTGAAAAATAAACATGTAAACTGCCTTAAGATTAACATTTTCATAGTTCAAATTTTTTTTAGCTGACTGAATTAAAGTTCTAAACTTCTGATTGGTCAATTACAGAATCAGCAGTAAAAATATATTTGTCTTTCAGAATAATACTCATTTTAGTTTAGTTTCTAGATAGCAAATAAATAATTTGTCAGATTATTAAAGTAAACAAAAGATTTTAAAAAATAATTTTATCTATAATTAATAAAAATAATCTATAGCTGACAACATAAAACATATTTTTCATAACATATTATAAAATGCAGGTAAGTCATTGATTTGTTTCTCAATTAATTCCACATAAAAATAAATAATTTTTACTAAAATCTGAACTATTCTTCTATAATAATTATATTTTCATACATATTTTATGAAAATAATAATAAATATGCAAACAAATTCTCTAAAACATACACTTTCATTTTGAAAATCAAAACAAAGAAATTAGACCTGTCAAAATTGTTAACAAGAGCTCCCTATTATAGGGAATGAGAAACAACCAATCAGCACCATGGAAGGTAGGCCTTATCTCATTGTTATAAATACTTAAATATTATTAACTTTTTGGTTGTAAAATAATTTTAAAGGGGATGACATCATATAGTATGTTTTTCTTGATAAAATAAGCATAAACCTGACAAAATAACATAAAAATTAATGGTTTGAGAATAAGTTAAAGCCAATGACGATGTCACTTATGAAAATGGGAAAAAGTTAATGAAACAACTTGTCCATTTCATAGTAAAATTGGATGACAAAGTTAAATATAAAGTTAATATTTTGGAATTAATAATATTTTAAAAGTTATAATTAAAAATTTTAAAGTTGGCAGTGAATTTTTTTTATATGTTAAGAAATATAAAGAAAGAAGGAGAGAAAATAAAAACTGTTTACTTTCACTTATCTACATATAAAGACATGGCACAATGTGCATAAAATTTGTATCTACATGATGTTTTGAAGATAGTAAACATGTGTTTTTCAAAAAATATGTTGCTATAATGATGCAAAGATCATATTTCTCTTAGCTCATGATGTTGTTTGAAAACATGTTGTTTGAACATCAAATAGGTGTAAATAAGTCTGAAGCAAACAACTTGGCATTATTGTCAGTGGTATTCTAATTCCAGAAGTGTAGCAATCTGATTCCATATTGCTCTGCATGCTAGCACAGTCTACTTTTGAAGCAGTGCTTTAGTAAATCATGCTAAGGAAACAATCATCTGCTGGTTAAAACTGTTTTCAACCATGATTTGGATATTCATACTTTGCTAACTATTTTTTAAAGTATTTTTAAATACTCCAGTTATAACAATCAGTATAATCATTTTATATAGAAGAAATATATCTAGCACATATCACTAAATAACCAAAAATCATGCAGCCAGATCTAGAAGTTGGTGCTGAAGTTTAAAAAACCACTATCTTCTTCTATCATGGCATGAAAGAAGAAATGGGTTAGCATCATGCAAATATCTAAAAATATTATATCTCATATAACATCATGTATTTAGTCTCTCTAACATCACCAGTGTTCAAGAATTAGACTATTATCAGAAAAACTAAGAAAGACAACAGTAAAACTTAGACGCTACCTAAAAACCCATGATTTGTAACTGTTTTAATAGTTAAGGTAGTATGATCTTATTATTACCCATATTACAAGGCCTTATGCTTCAACTTATCTTAAACTTAAAATATTTGTTGTTACTATAATATTTAAAATTGTCATGTATGTGTTGATAGTAGCAATTATAGACTGGACTGTTTTATTTACTCATTATTAATAAATTGTTATATTTTTTGTTTTATTTTTATTCAATTTAGTTTGTGCTTCTAACTCATTTCAAATATATATGCTTTTTACACACATATGGTAGTTAATATGCACACCCATGAGAAATCATGCAATCTATTGAGGGATGTGCTGAAAAGTTTTCCAAGAATAATTTTTTTTTAAAAAAGTTTTAGTGCCTTTCAGTTTTTTTTTTTTTTTTGTGAAATCTGGAAAACAAAATACTTTTTGGAGTACTTGTATGTTTAAATTAAAAATCATCATCATCACATTGGTTAATATTATTTATTTTGGATAAAATTTATGTTTATATATATATATATATTAGAACATAAAAATTAAAAGATTTGAAACCATAGAAGACCATTTCTGAATGCATTACGTTTGATTCTTTCTAGAGTAAATTAGACATCTTTTGTATAAGCACTCCATTGGTAATCATCAAATCATTATTTGAATTATGTTCAACAATTTAGTTTCAAATAGTAAATCTGATAATAGTTTAAATGCAATAAAATTTACCTCACTTTCTCACATTTATATATTTTTTTGAATTTAGGTCATCACAAGCTAACTGTGTACTAGATTATGCAAAAGAAAATGAACAATTTAATGTATATAAAAATAAACTGCCTGGAGAAATATATTCAGCAGATGAACAATGTAAATTTTCAGCCGGAAAAGGTTATACTGTGCTTAACAAAAGCAAAGTAAATATATTTATTGCTGCAATTAAAACTCATACTGCCTTTAACATAACTAATTTGATATATTCTAATAACCATATTTTTTTACTTGTAACAATCGTCAATTTGCATTCCTTTTAGATCTGTCATGAAATGTATTGCAAAACCCCCACTTCTTTGGCAGAAAGAGCACACATGGCTTTAGATGGTAGCGATTGTGCTAAAGGAAAGGTAAATTTACAGTTAAATTTATTGTATGTATATCTTTCTCTTTCAGAATTTACATAACTATTTTTACTGTTATTTACTTTTTTCTATATTGTTTTAAGAATTTCAAATTAATCATTTTTTTAAATAATTAAAAGTAACACTGTTTTAAAAACATGATTTACAAATAATATAATTATAATATTAAATAAAGGCAATAAAATGACAATAATATAATCTTAATAATGGGTGTAACTTGTATATTTATACAAATAAACGAAATAAATAATTAACATAAACATTGGTTTTTCCATAATATAAAATAATTCAGCGAAAGGGCGATAAATACTATATCTAAACTAAAGTAAAAGAAAAAAAAAGTATAATTGATTTATGATATTGAAAGGATATCGTAGGATAATAATAATAATAATAATAATAATAATAATAATAATAATAATAATAATAATAATAATAATAATAATAATAATAATAATAATAATAATAATAATAATAATAATAATAAAATAGTTGTGCATATGAATATAAAACAAATAAACTGCATATAACCAAAAGAATAGAAGATGAAGCTGAAAAACTTAAAGTTAAAATATAAACCGGAAACGTATAGAATATCGATACTTTTAGTCAAATTACTGGAGGCTTTCCTTGAATTAAGTAATTCCTGATTACATATTAAGAAAATCTAAATTTTCAAGAAGTAAAACTAACAATTAAAATGACTAATATAAACACAAGATTCCAGTGAACCAATAACTAAATTTGCCATATGATTTTATTAAATCAATACATTGAATATTCACAAAATATCTTTGCGTATACATTATATTTTTAATTTTAATAGTAAAGTTTAGGCGTCAGATTTCAGTGCTTGACTATCCCATAATATTATGCCCCCCTAATATCGCCCCTCTAATCTCTAACATATTTATAGAATATTATATAATATATAGGGTATATGAGCACAGACTGTCACATGACCCAACACTCGCCACTCTATATCATATCACTGATACAATTGAACACCTATATGTCGAAAATATAAATAATCACCAGTACATGTATTTCATGCTAAACCAGCAATCATCAGTTGGTCCAGACTATCATCTCCACACATATATGCAATAAGTGCTCAGATATATATTAAGACAGCCAATCTTCATACTTTAATGAATAGGCCTCGATTCACTACAGACTTCAATTCTTCAACCGTCCATTCAATTAAAAATCTAATGATGGAATGCTCAAAGGCCATCCTGTATTTCAGTTATTAGAATAGTATATTATCTTTTATTTTCTTTAAAATCATTTTCTTAAGCTTATATTACAATCTGCTTAATTCCCTAATAATATTGGTGACTTTCATAGGCAAGATCCTGGGAGAGATATCCCTTGCTTCTTTTTTTCCTGCTACTACAATTCATCCACTTCTTAGATGGTCTGGAAGATGAAAAATTTAAGAATGTCTCATTGTCTGCTTAAAATTATAAATCTTCCCATTCTTTTGTTTTTGACTATTTTTTAAAATCTTATTAACTAAAAATTAAAGATTTACTTTGTTTCTCAAAAATGTACATTCATCAAATTTTACCTTGTATAAATTCTACATTCTTGACCTATCCAGACAGTAAATTATGCAATTTTATACCTTTTGTGAATGCATTTGAAGCATGTATTTTTTTATAATTTTATTCCCAGATGAAGGCAGTAACTAAAATAATTTTTGTTCAATAGATTACGAAATATTGATTAATTTAAATACATTAAATAAGCTACTATTCATTGTTACTCTTTTCATTTATAAAATGGGTTGAAATAATACTTTTATTTTTTTTTTAAATTTTAAAAATAACAATTTATTAATGTAGCCCAAAATAATATGATCATCATTTAGTATATAGTGAACTTATAACTATTAAATTGAAATTAATGCGTATCCTTATTTTTTGTTACCTTGCACTAAAAATGCTGTTATTAATTAAAATTCAAATCAGTACTAAAAGAAAATTTGAAAGTAATTGAGGGCGTCAATAGAATTAATGGGCGAAAGTTCGAAAATTGACAAAAGTTACAATTTTATATGGTAGTGGATAATATAAAATATGGAGATTTTAATGAAAACATAATTATAGTACAAAAAAAAAAACTTTATAAAGAAATTATAATTGATAACTAAAAAATAAATATCAAAGATAAGAAAATATATTTTATTACATCTTAGACTACCATCTCCAATTTGAGTATTTGAACCTTATAAATATTTATGTCAATTCAGAATTTATGATTAAAACTCTGCTAGGTTGTTATATTGTAAATTTTTTTTTGTGTAAAATTTTTTCAAAATGATTTTTTTTTTTTTTTAAAAAATATTACTTTGTCTACCTCTTTTTCTACACACATATATATATATATTCATTTTTTTGTTTGGTTTTTATCAGTGTCTTTTTATTTCAATTCTACCGATCCGCCATAATCCTCCAATGCAGATCTGCTTAATTATTTTTAAAATGAAAGTCATTTACCTAAACAAAAATAAATAGTAAACACTGGCGTATGATTGATATATATATTAAGATTAGAAGCATTTTTTTAATATTTAAAAAAAAACCAACTTCGTATTTTCTCTCCGTGGATTAAAAATAATACAATAATTGGCAAATATTTGAATGGTTGTTTAGTCAAAAATATATCACTGGCATAGACTATTATTCCCAATCATAAAACAAATATGTTTTCCAAAGTAATATTAGAATTTTTTTTAAAACTCAAACACAAGTCAAAATTGGTGGTCGAGAGGTCAGCGCGACCGCCTTGCACTTGCAGGCAGTTGCCCGAGTTGCGGGTTCGCGACCCGGCCGATGTTATGACACTTAAAAAAAAAGATTAATTAAAGAAACTAACATCGTAGCGGTATTATTTCTTACTTTATTAATATATTGTCAGAAATCATATTATTAAAAAATCTGCGTCACACAAATTTAGTTTGTACAAATCTGTACAACAATTAAATTTTCAGGTATTCTGAAAGGAATTGCAAAATTTTGTTTAATGTTAAACACTATTAACTTAATGGATACACTTTGGATTCATAAAACATTTCATGGTAAGATAAAAATTTAATTAATTGAAAATACGAGATGTCATTTATGGAGCCACTAGATCAAGATATTGCGAACTTATAAATTAATTAATAATATATCTACACATTATAAAGCGAAAAATGTATTTCATTGCGAAATCTGTTTATTTATCTATCTATCAATTATGTATTTATCTATTTATATCTTCTATTTTGTACCATAGAATAATGGATACATCCGTATTCTATGCCTCTAAATTTAATTCCAATTGACTGGATTTATTTTTTATAATAATCAAACAAATTTAAGTATATTTTGGTTCTTGGACGACAGTAGTTACATGCTAAGCATTCAAAATTTATCCGTAAAATAGTTATCTTTTTATTTCTCAATTTGGGTTTTACCTTAGCCTTGCCTAAGTCTTTTTCTTTATCAATATTTTCCCCAAGAATATGTTCATGAACTATTTCTTCACTTAATAATTTAAGCTTAACTTTAGCTTTTCCAACATCTTTCTTTTTATCAATCATTTTATTAAGAAAATTTATATTACCTGGCACTTCATCCATTCCTTTGAGTTTGACTTTTACCTTACCTAAATCTCTCTCGGTGTTGACATCTTTCTTAAAAAATTGTACATAAATTTTCTCTTTACTTTTATCTTTAAGTTTCACTTTTGTTTTACCAATATCTCTTTATTTATTAATATTTTTCTTAAGAAAATCTATACTAACTGCCTTTCCCTTTATCTCTTTAAGTTTAACTTTAGCATTTCCTATATCTCGTTCTTGATCTATTATTTCTCTAATCACATTTAGATTAACTCTCTTTCTCTTATTTTATTGAGTATTACTTTGAATCTTCCAATATCTCTTTCCAAATCAATACTTTCTCTAAAAAAATTATCTTAATCGTCTTTTTATTCATCATTTTGAGATTTACTTTTGTTTTGTCCTATCTTTCATAATTGCTACTTATTTCTCTAAAAAAATCATTCTAATTTTCTTTACACACTTAAATTTAAGCTTTACGTTAGCTTTAACTAGATTTCTATCCAGATCAATTGATTTTTACATGATATCAAATTCTAATACTTTTAAATAATATTTATTTTTAAATACCACATTTTGGACTAGTGTTTCAATAACTGATGGTACATTTATGAGCTGCATTCTCTATTTAATCTTAAATTTGTTACTAGTATTGACAGTAATTTTTGGTAATTCATTCTCTAATACTTCTAGCTATTTTTCCTCCAAAAAATTAATTCTATCCATAAGAACTCATTAATTTCTTTGTCTTTACTAAAGTTTATATTCAGATTTTCAGATATATCTATCATTTCTTTCTCCTACATCATCATTTACTAACCTATTACATTATTTATTCTCTTCTATATTTTTATTAGTTAATTCATAAGACCTTTTGGTTTTCTTCAATTCTTCATTAATTAATTCATTGTCTTGATTAATTATTTATGCAGATTCTTTATATTCTTTTAATTTCTCACTGACTAATACATCATCCTTATTAATTAATTCAACAATTTGCTGATTTTCTCATTTGCTAACACAATAAGTAATTTATTCTATGTTATATCATTATCTAAGCTCAACAAATGATCTATCCTCATCAACATCTTTACTAATTACTATAAACGATTGCTGATTTTCTTCATATACTAACTCAACAAATTGTCTATAATATTCTACTTCTTTAGTGATTAATTCAAGATGTTCAGTATGCTCTTCTACCTTTTTACTGAACAATTTACTATCTCGATTAACAACTTTAACAGATTTCTGAGTTTTCTCACATACTGACTCAACAAACTGTTTATTTTCTATCATATCTTCACTGATTAATTCAACAGGTTCCATAGTCAATTTCAAATTTATACTGATTACTCCCACAGATTGTTTAATTTCTCTACTTTCTAATTTTTCCTTTTCATCATTATAAACTAATTTGATACATTTTTGTATTCTTTCATTTCAGTATTATTTGAATAAATTCTTTCTCTTCTAAAGATTTATTTATACACTCTGAAGATCTATCTATCTATCTTTTTTTCTAAAGATTTACTATTTCCCTTTAGACCTTCTACATATTTATCTATATTTGGTTCTAAAGAATTACCAGTATCATCTGCAGATTTATCCATCCCTTTATTTATATCTTCAAATGTTTTACCTATTCTTTCTTTAGTATTTTCTGCAGCTTTATCTTTTCTTCTAAAGATTTAATCATACTCATCATTAGTTTTATCACTGATTGTATTTCATTATCTATCTTGGTTTGAAGGATCATTTTAGCCTTAATTACAGGTTCAACTATTGTTGATGCATCCTTGTCACTAACAATAGAATCATCTTAATCCTCAAATTCTTTTTTACTAATTGCTGACTTTAATAAAATATATTTTTCCTCAACTCCTGCATAAATACTGCTAACCTCAGGAGTTAAGGAGCTTTCCTCCTCCATAATCTTTTCTGAATTACATTTTATTTCACTCATTTTTATCAAAACAAATTTATATTTATTTATTTTAGGCAAAATAATTTTAAAACAGTTTTTAAATATTGAATTTCATAATATAATCCACTCTCCAAAAACCAACCACTATATCACAACAAATTCAAAAGAGAAAAATTTAACTATCTACTTACAAGATGACAATTTGTAACTAGTTAATTAAACATACATGGATTTCACTTAACTAATAGTACAAACTAATGTCCCATTTTATAAACCATTATTTTATGTCCATTTCTATTATCATCATAGCACATTTTTTAAAATAAAAAATAATGATAAATATAATTTATAAAGCATGTATTTCATGCACATAAATTATAACAGTATCAATGTCATATACCATATAAATCAATATTTACAATAACATTCAAATACAAACAAAATTTAAAATAATAAGAACTTATTAATTGATGTCAGAACTCAATAAATGGATATATCTTAAATCTTACATAAATTGTAATAATTAACTAAACAGACATCTGACCAATATCATGCCAGCACACAAAAATGCAGAAAATAAAGATATTGCCATTTGAATAACCATATTATAACTAAGGAACCAATATCTGATCAATATCTGGCCCCACATTGGGTAAGAAAAAGCATATGTAACCCATAGTGATGATGGGTGCAACCAAAGTAAACAGTGAGCCCACAAAAAGGTGTGAAAGCAATAATCAAATAGTAATAATAAAAATAATAATATAACCACTGATCTCAAACTGCTTTAATAAATAAATACTCATTAATTAATAATTTCCTAGCTCAGAATAATAATAGGAATAATTATAATTTGTCTCATGAGAATGTGTTCTTATGCCATGGTATACAGACTGCCTTAAAGTCAAATAAGTATCAAATACACATACTTGACTGCATACAAATATTTTATTCCAACCAATTAAGAATTACAATCATATCTCTATGACTAACTATAAAAATCCTATTTAAATAAAATTAAAATATTATTCCAACTAAATATTTAAGAATAATAATGTTAAAATTTATTATAAGAAAAAAATTATATTCTAATTTAAATTTAAGTAAATCTTGATCTAAAACTTCATTGTATTTCAATATTTATCTTGGGGATATCATATTACAAAAGAAACAAACATAGGATATTGGATAACAAATGGAAACTTTATAGAAGTTCAATAATCAAGACAAAATGTAGAAAAAATGCAAAATAATAATATTATTAAATTATAATTTTCCTCTGCAATATGATAACTAAACTGAAAAAATAGTTACATTAAGTCTTATAGGGTTTTGCAATTCAATTAAAGAAGAAGATCTAGCTATAATTTAAGGAATCTAATAAAATATAATTTGGATTATCAAAATACTCAGAAATAATCTCTCATGATGATAATACTAACCTTTAATATTATAAATATAGTTAACTAATCCTATGATGCAAATATTTAAATAAAGTTTATTACTTTCTTTAAAAATAATTGGCATATGGATATCCAAGTATAGTCCTGCTTACACATCTTAAAATAATAATAAGTTCTGTATTTGAATGCAAAATAAGTCTAATAATAATAGTAATGATTGTTATTAGTTTGAAACAAACAACAAAAAACATTAAGTTTACTATGAAATGAACATATGTGACCATTGAAGATAATAACTCTTGTGCATGATTAAATAAATTTGAATTTATTTAATAGCTTTTCTGAATGCACGATAATTTATGACTCAATTCTCATATACTTCTGGATAAAAAATAATCATTTTCATAAGTGTAATACACATATTAAATAAAATGCTTTATTATAAGTGTGCAATAAAGTAAATACTGAATTTAATCAGTGTCTGCAATGAATTATAAATGTCAAACTACACAATTTTAAAGTATACAAAAATGAATTTATTTACAAAACAATATTTAGGATTTACAAATCAATATTTAACTTTTATTGTACAACACACAAAACACAAGTAATTTTCAATTAAAGTGAATATTTACAAATTCCAAGAAAATAATTTTATATTTCCAAGTTTTCCAAATACAATAAATAGGATGTCAGTTTGGAAAAACATACATTTATCCAAAATGAATTTAATTAACATTTTCTAATAAACTATATCTATTTCTTAATATGAATATATTTCAAAGTGGGTAAATATTTGAATTACAGCTGGGATAATTTAAATTATTGTTATATATTTCCTTTTTACTTTAAATAAAGCATAAGAAACACTGTAAAATATTGTTATACCTTTAGTGATTTTATAAATTATTATTCACCTTAATGAAAAGCAGGTTTTACTTTTTCCATAATAATTTTATGCTTACTTTATAAAGTTAACCAGATAATACATAAATATATATGCAATTTTAAAATACTATTTGATATACATAAAAAAACAAGCATGATGAACTAAAGAATAGACTAAATCATAACTCACATTAACATACAGGTTTTTAATTGGCATATATGAATTACACTTATTAGTATAATTTTTTTAACAAACTCTATTTTTTTATAAAAAAGCAGTTATTAAACATCTTTCAAAATTAATTGCAATTTAATTATCTGTTTCCATTGCTCTCAGACTTATTTACAAAATCATGATTATGCACATGGAAATATTTTAATATTTATTATTAAATTTTTCATATGTGTGATGCTAATTAACAATCATAATACTAATGATATTATACTCATAGATTGTCATAAATCCTAGGTTTCTTATCTATGTAAACAGAAAGAAGCTTATGTGAATGAAAGAAATTTTCTCAAGATTTTCAAATATATATCATTGCTATATTAGATGTGATGTCTGTAACCAGGTTCTTTATAGAAGTACTTTTAATAATCCAGATATAAGAATTTCATGGGAATTATATCAAATGATTTACCTGTATTCATGACTAGATGACCTATGTTTTTTCTATTAATTACACTATGCACTATGAGAATAAAATATAAAGACTAAATACTCATGTGAACCCAAATAGTTACATGTGATAAAAAATCCTTAGGTCTAAACACCATAAGCACATCTAAGCAGTAAACTGAAGGTATGGCATCTTAATACATTTTATCATAACAGCTGAAGTGTTCATCATAACTAAAACACAAAATTCTACTACAAAAATTAATACATGCCCAATAGCAGGACTACACACTCTACATTACCAGAATGCACTAGCATAACTTAATTAATAACCCTGTGCACACAGTGCAAAGAAAAATTAATACATATAAATGTGGTTCATAAAATAATTCATTATTTAAACTATAAAAAAATAAAATCATGAGCCAGTTGTAACTATCGAAATGAAAGTGAAGATCGAATCTAACCGCAAACTACGATATCTGCTCTACAGGGCACCATCTAGGCATTTAAACCTAGAAAAATTTATCACCAAATAAACATCTTTCATTAATAAACATGTATTCTTTACAACATTAAAATATAAATTTGCAAGATATAAAAAATAATTTTTCAGAACAAAACACTTTAGGTTATTTTACCTCTTTTAAATTTGTAACAGAATAATATTAACCATCTAAATAAGCATATATTAAAACAAACAATAAAAATTACCAAAAAAATGATATAACTGTCTAGCATGTTCAATTTGAATATAAAAATAAACCATAATTTACCACACTTTCAACATATCTTAAAATGTAGGTAATTCTATTATATACTAAATTATATTGTACCCACATATATAATATCCATTCCATATGATAATTATAAAACAATCAAATTTCTTTTAAATATAATGACCCCCCCCAAAAAAAAAATCAAAGTTAATTTTCTTTTGTGAAACACATCCTGAAACATAAGTTTTTTTTTAAAAAATTGAACAGTAAATTTATTTATTAAAATCTTTTTCCCCCTCCATCTTTTCACAATGAAGAAAGTAAGCTTGAAAATTAGAAATGACAAAAATCATTTTCTCTTAGATAACATTAATTAATTGTCCATACATATTCTTTTAATATTACAGTTCTTTTAATATTCAACTCAAACAATTTAAAACTAAGTAAAAAGAAAACTTTCCATTTATAAGTGGTTCCAATTGGAATAAATATGGATTATAATCTTTAGCTTTACTGCAGATAGCTAGACTAAATTTTGAAATGTTTTATTTCTCTGAGTATAATCTTAACATAAATTTCCATATTTTTTTCTCTTTTAAAAATAACAGGATGATATATTGTTATAAAAAGTTGGTTTAAATATAATTTACATTTTAGCAGTTCCATTATATAATATCATAACTTATTAGATGCATAAGTTAATCATTGAAGTTTTAAGGGTCTTCTTATATTCCACGTCATTAAAAACATTTACAATATTATGAGGAATAAGTAGAATAATAGTTGCATAATTAAAATGCTAAAGCAGAAGATTAAATAGTTCAAGAATCATAAAAATGTTTGTAAGCAAGTATAAAAATATTTTTATAATACGATAAACAAATTCTTACATAATACATCATTGTGTTGTCCATGGTTTCTACACAGGTCAACTTTTGTGTAGATTAAAGTGAAAATTCCAGATATAATGCAACTTTGTCCAAGTCATTCATAATATTTTTCTTTTTTCTCAATTATTATAATAAGTAAATATCAATATTGCTTTGTAAAGAGTAGACTATTTTTTTTAAAATTTCATTTTAATGCTGCTAAAAAATTTGAAACACATTTTTTTAAACAAAAATTTAACTGTTTCATTTAAATTGTTATCAATTTCTTAATAATGTTCATGCAGATGGTAAACACACTTGTTTTTTCTCTCTTATATAGCCAACCTTAATTGATCAGCTGACTACTAAAATCAATCATCCAATAAAAATGACAGAAAGAAAAAATATTCTAAAAATAGAAATTTAACTTCCATAATATTTAAATTTGTAATAAATATTATTTTTAATATAATTATTTAACAAACTAAACACCATTAAATAAACATTGCATGAAGTAAATTATTTTTCATATTTTATTTGCAAGTCAATTCTTTCATACTTTTTTAACTAAAATAATTATTGTTAGCAAATTAACTATTGCAAATATTATACATGCAAGCATAGACAAACACATATATCACTAGAATTGCTTTAATTGGACAATGATTTGTTGTAATTAATATTATCTAATAATTTATTATAAATATTTTAAGTTAACTAATCTTACAGATTTAATTGATAATCATTAAAATTTAAATTTACCTACAAAACTACATTATTTTAATAAATATTAGTACATTATTTATATCCTAAACAACATTATCATTAAAATTTGTACTTATAACAGACTATTAATATATACTTTAAATATTACTTAATGCATTAATAACAATATATAAAGTAGTTTTAAGTGCAATTGCTGTAGTTTTAGTTTTAAGGTTACAGAGAATATTACTGATTTGAAATTTAATTTTTTTTCTATTTTGTGCATCTCACTATTTTAATTAAGATATAAGGCACAATTATATATATATATATATATATATATATATATATATATATATATATATATATATATATATATATATATATATATATATAAAAATATAATTGTTAGAATATATATATATATATATATATATATATTCTAACCCAATAATTTTTATTATTAGTTGTTTATAAATTTATTTATTTATTTTATTTCTAACCCAATATTTTTATTAGTTTATTTTATTTGCACTTGTTGTTAAGGCAACCAAAACAAAGCAACATATCCATTAATTTTCCAATATGATCTAAAATACTTTTCATATAATACAATTGTACATTCAATTCTCTTAAGCCATGCCACGATTGTAATAACAACAATAATTGATCACTTATTAATTTAAAGAATAATTATAATAATATTAATCTCAGGGTTCTTTGTTTCATGTAAGAAAATGCTCGGCAGTATTGTGTTGTCACATATGACTGGCATTCTGGTCGGCTATAGGAAACATTTATTTTACTTAAATTCAATGTGTCTTCATCTCTCATATCCACTGCTATATTATTTAAAGAGATGATAATTCTATTCAATAATGACGTATAATTTTGAATAACACAGCCTTTTTTTTTTCAGAATCTCAGTCAGAATAATAAAAAGACAAGGGTGCTTTTTGTGTCCTTCCATCATCCATGACAACACAATAATATAACTAAGATTTATTACTTAGACAATTTAACTAAATGGGAATGGAATAATGTGCAACCAAAGTTAATGGTTTGGGAATAAATTCATTTTTTTTTTTTTTACACAAAGGTGAATGTTTAGTCTTAAGTTTTCAACTCCATAAATAATTATCATTAAACTAAAATATAATGACATATTCCGATCTGCTTAACTTTATTTATCTGGTATATTAAGTTTTTAAGAATTTGGAATGATTTCGGACTCAAGAAAAGGTTTTGCAAATATTGTGCAAACACTTATATTTAGCATATAAAAACAAAAAAAAATGAATCTACAACAAATTTTAACAAGACTATAATTTATTATTATCACAAAAAAATATATATGAACATTTATTCAATAATCCCATAGTAATACAAAAATATAAAATATAACTGACATTAATCTGTATACTCTTTTGGTTATGGACTAGAGGTTACTACTTCTCCTGTATGCAATCATATAGATTGATTAACTAAAAGTACATTTCATTACCAATACATTGTTTATTAAATTTTGGTAACCTTGTAGAAGCTTTTATTCAAAATTATTGACTAAGTATTTCTGTTTTTTTTTTTTTTTAAATGATTAATCCCATCATATGCAATACGCAAAATATTAAATTTATTTCTAATACATTTACTTTGTTTATGGTCTTTAATGGGATAACCTATTCTAATTATAGGCCCGTTATCAGAAGTTACACTTACCATCTTACATTTAACTTAATGCTAACTTAAGTTATGATACAAATTTTATTCATACGTATAATTTTAAATATGAGTATTATTTAATTACTAACCAGAATTAAATATTGCATTTGAATATTCCTTCAGTAAATAAGCGTTTTAAATTACGCAATTTTAATTACTTTCTCCATTGATTTACTTGTCAAATACTAGCAATATTTAGCAGCACAATACAGATATCGACCCTAGTTACTAACACACTATTTATACTAAAGTGGATCTTGAGGAACTAACACCTCCAATATAACCTTTATCTTGCCCAAACTTTCAAAATTAAGCACAATAATCAACACCTTCCATGGTGGAGCTATCTTTATTTTCCCATGAGGAATATGGAATAACCACGAAGGTCTGTAAAGTAATCTACTACATTAAAATATTTTGGTGGTTTCTTGCTTCTTACTTGGGCATACAATGAACACACACCAAATACAATCCTCTCCTGGGATTTAAACGAATGAAGCATACTAAATGCTAGATAAATTGTTGATCGTCCTATCTATGAGAATCGATCACTTGGGCTATAAACATACCCGAACATTATATTTAAAATCTTCCTCTCATGGAAAAACAAAGCTTTTGGGGAGATCATTTTTCATCCCACAAAATAAATACATTATAATTATTACCTATGCGAATATTAAGCATATACCAATGCTATATCTGGGCAGGATAAGTAAATACACTGATTATAATAAACTTATGTTATCGGGTATACTTTGATCAACATCTGAAATCAATGGACATCATAAAATAAAAGTATAATAATTTTAATTTTAATAAAGGAACATTCAAAATAGTTGGTAGCATACTATCTTAAACTAAATAAAGTGGATGTGTTATTTAAGAATAATTAGGAATAAATTCCTCAATTATTACAGTATAAATTCGTTTCAAAACATTAACAAGAAATATTTTGTTATAGCATTATTTTTAGTTACTTCTGATAATTTTCAATATTTATTTTACCCCTTAAATATCTAAATATTTTTCTTTTACGTATCTAACATACAAAATTTCTACCTACAATTGTATGTAATAATTAAAACATATTTATAGATTTTTTTCTTTCATGTTAAATATCAACTTAACCTATAATAATTATATTAAAACATACCTTTGTCATTACAAGGCTATTAAATATCACTTGACCATACAGACTTTAACCTATGTGATATAACAAAAAATACATATCATTTATAACTTAGTTTTAAACAATCATTAATTAACAAGTGCATACTCTCTCATTAGAAAATGTTTTTTTTCTGTTGAGCAATTGGTCCAGGTGAAGAGCTTTATCCAGTTGTATTTCATGAAGCAAGTTTAAAAACAATAAACGCATGGTATTATTTCCTTTAAATAAAAGTTTTCTCTTATTTTGTGCATTTAATAAATTAGGTAAAGAAAAATATAGCAGAATTGAAGATTAATTCTTACTTGAATTAAACTGCTACAATTTTGGGATCCATAGAAAAAAAAATAGACTTCTAATATAGATGAATATTTGACTATAGACGATAAACATACACAATATTTTTTTTTTTAATTAACGATACGTATACTTATTAGCTAGCTTGCTTATGGACGAAAATGCGCAATTTTCCGAGAGATTATTATGATAATAACTGCAGTCAATTTACTTGTACTGGAAGTTTTAATAATTTCAACTGATGTATAATATAATATATCATTTATTTTTATCATTAAGTCACTAAGATATTTGGTTTTTGTTCATACTTTAGGAATTATAAATTTTTTTTAACGGTAACTTCTCCGTAAGAATGCCCCTATATAACTTTTCCTAGATTTACTCTGAGAAAGTTTATATTTTTTTATATTTTTTTTTTTTTTAAAAAATATACAGGTGCATAATTTAATCTTATTTATCATTATTATTATTTCCAGACAATTCTTGGTGAATAAAACATATTTTAACGTATGTAACTACATTACTTGTAAAGGCAGACAATATTGAGAAAGAGCGCGAAAATGTTTCTAGTTGATTTTCCTTGGTTTCAAAATATTTCTTTTAATTATTATTATTTTTTTCTTTCTATACCAAGAAAATATCAATAAATGACATAAAGTTAATAAATAATTAATCTTTTCTTGGAAATCGTTTCTTTTCCTTAATTTAGATATAATATAATTTTTCGTGCTTCTTTTAGTTACATCTGTCATTTTTGAACTTTAGCGTGAGACAATAAACTTTTAAGTATAAAAGGTCTTTAGATAGGTAGATGGCAAAGAAAATCAGGATATCTTATCAAAAAAAAATTAGCCACACATTATATTATTAAAATTTTACTTTGATTACATTTATTTCTGCAAAATAAAATGAAAAAATTGAGTTACCAAATTTCAGCACTGTTCCTTCCTTGAAAACTAAAAGCAGACTATCTTTTTTTTTTAAAAAAAAAGATCTTGACTTTAGCGACCTCTTCCAGAAAAATAATCATTTGATTATAACATAAACAAAAGAAAGGAAAAACCTATTACAGTCATATAGTTTTAGTATTATTTACCTGGATTACAAAGTAATTTGACAATATAAAAAAAAATAATAAATACATTAAATTAACAATCAGTGATGTATAATTCTTTAAACATTATTTTTTTTTACAAAAAGAAATTACCAGAAGTTATTGTGCTTTATGATAAGACACTCATCCACTCCCCTCTCTACCCATCCAAAATCAATTACTGTTTAGCTTTTATACCATATTAATTTGCTCTAATTATTAATATCTCAATTAAATTATTCATGTTCTCTCTTTAAAATTGACATTGAGTTATTAAATCTATTAGTTATTCACCCAAAACATGCCAAAGTGAGTGAATAGCATACTTTATTAATCAATTATTACTATTGTTATTTTATCTTTTTATTTCTTTAAAGAATAGCATTGTTTTCCTGCAGAAATAATGCCAAGTAAACCAAGTGTCAATAACACTAGGTTACAATTCTCCCACCATTATAATAAATAAAAAATAAAATAATATATACATTTTTAACACTTCTTATGGTATTACTAAGTTTATATCCTACTTCTTTCTTATGTCAATAAATACAGTTTAAAGGATTTAATTTTGCTTGGGATATGGTAGTAAGCTTCGGGCATTATAGGTACCTCTTGTTCCATCAGGAGTTGAGACCAAAAAGGCATTCTCACCCACTTGTTTCACAATTTCATAGGGGCCTTCATAAAGATACATGAATTTTTTAAACATGTTTCCGGAGATTACTCACATGGGGAGTTCTAATTAAAACAAAATCATGGACTTTAAAAGGATGTGGACTGGTTTTGGAATAACGAGTGTGTTTATCACCCATCTTTTTAAGGTTAATTCTGGCCAGTGCTTGGTCATGTTCTAAATTATGCTGTTCCCCATATGTTTAAAAATAGGGCCCCGAAGTGAGGAACGTTCCTGCGAGGTCCTTTTTAATTTAATGCCCTGCTACTTTTACTACCTTTTATATTTTTCTTTGGTATTGTTGGGATACCACTAGTAGAAGGCTGATTCTCATTCAGAATTCTACTCTTAACTGTTGGCCTACTGAGATGGCTATTCTGTCTACCATAGGGATTCGTCCTATAATATCCTTTTTCTCTAACTAACTGCCTCCTTCCCATATGTGACCTATCTGCGAAATTGATATTACTCATCATCGGATGGGTGTCTCTATTTACCCTAATTCTATTATCAATTTTCCTATCGCTGGTCTCTAACGAATCTAAAATTTCTACTACCTCTTCTATGGTATGTCTGTCAGCAGCAATCAAGATCTGCTCTATATGCCTCGGCAGATTATGGCAAATTATTCACACAATTTGTGTCTTGATAAAGGATAAGCTGTCAAGGTTTTCAATTTGACAGCCTGACTCCTGAAAAACTGAGTATAACTACCCTTATTTACATGATATCTTTCCCGAGATATCTGATATCTCAGGTTATCTTGGCAGTCTTCCCCCCAAAAACTGGCTAACATAAGATATTTGAAGTCTCCATATGTTTCTGGTTTAATAAATAATGTTTGCCACCAGTCTTTAGATGCTGCACACAAATGGTTAGCGGCTATAGCAATCTTTTCTATCTCAGATAAATGACATAAGGTGAATAACTCCTCCAGATTCTGGAGATACTCATGTGGATTCTCCAGATATTCACCTCTAAAAAATTTTATTTTTAAGAATTTTAAGGCCATGGAGCTATTACTTTCTGGCTCTAGCATGACTTTACTTCTAGCCTCATTTAATGGATCGTATACTGATTCTACTGGACTAATTACTGTATGTAACTCAGATATTACTTGGTTATTATGACCATTATTTGTTTCCTTTACTTGAGTTTCAGATAAACCTTTACTTTGAACAACTTTTTTACTTTTTGTAAAATTATCCCTATTATAGTCTATAGCTTGCATTCGACTCTCTAATTCTAACTTATAGTTCTGCCATTCACAGTCTATTCTCTTTGAACTATCTTTTAGGCCTACATTTAAGTGTTTAATCTGTTGTTCCAATTGGTTAATAGTTTCATCTTTATCTATCCCAAATTTATCTTCTAACCTTTGATAGACTTTACTCTCACACTGAGTCATTAATTCCCCTATTTCATCTTGGAGATTATTATGTAATAGCTGTGCATTACTCTTTATTATATCATTAAAATTTTCTACTCTTCCCATAACTTGACTTAGCTCACTTTCTAGATTTTGATTAATCTCACATTGGGTTAACTCTTGAGTTTCTAGTTTAGCTATTAATCTGGTAATCTGGCTCTGACATCCTTTCACTACATTGTCAGGTGCTAGAGTTATATTTTTAACTTCCTCTTTCAAATTACTGACTTCACTTCTAGCACTGTCTAATTCTCCCTTAATAGATTCAACTCTATCCTGAACTTCTCTTTGAAATACTACTGTTTCCTTTTGATAATTTCTTATTTCCTGTACTTCATTGTTTAATACAATATATTGACTTTTAAAGTCCTGCTGGATAGCCTCAATCATATTTTCTGCCCTTTCAGAATTTGTTTCGATCTCTTTCCTTATTCTTATTTCCAGATTTTCAGAGGCCAATTTTGATTCTTCTACATGATTTCTCAAATCTTCCCTTAAGTCCTTTATCTCCTGTACTTGATTTTGAGATGTCTCTTTGATCTCCTGCATTTGATTCTCTAATTTAATATTTAAATTTTGTATCTGACTTTTTAATTCACTTTTTAATTCACTATTTGAGTTTTGTATCTGACTTTTTCATTTACTATTTGATTGTTCTAATTTACTATTTGAGTTTTGGATCTGACTTTTTAATTCACTATTTGATTGTTCTAATTTACTATTTGAGTTTTGTATCTGACTTTTTAATTCACTATTTGATTGTTCTAATTTACTATTTGAGTTTTGGATCTGACTTTTTAATTCACTATTTGATTGTTCTAATTTACTATTTGAGTTTTGGATCTGACTTTTTAATTCACTTTTTAATTCACTATTTGAGTTTTGTATCTGACTTTTTAATTCACTATTTGATTTTTCTAATTTTTTCAAGAATTCCTCCAATGTATTTCTCATTAATTGATCTGGCTCATTTTCATGTTTTCCCTTTATTATTGTGGCTTCTTCTGGGTTAGCTATATCCAAATCTTCCCCTTCCTCTTTTAATTCTACACTAAAATATGGAGTCTGTGTATCAGGGGATTGTAACTCTTGGGATCCTCCCAAATCCTCAGAAATACTATGATTATCTTTGTTTTCACTCATATTAAAATTCTAACTCTTTTAGTATTTAACAGTACTGAAATATTAGCAATGAACTATTAATAAATTTATCGATAAAAAATTATTGACAAAACATCCTGCCTCCATGCCTCTCCTACCAAAAACAATCTACACCAAAAACAATGCTCTGACATATAATATCCCTAAAGCTCCAACATTAACTACTAAATATGCTTTTTTTTTCATATGCTTCTTGGTCCATATAAATATCATTAGATATTATGTAATATAGCATAAGTGCCAATCACAAGACCAGACAAACAGATCATCATAAATGATAAAATCATTACAGTGTTTTATGGAATTGCCTACAGACCACAACATCATAAACTGACAACTTAATTATTTATTTTTCAGTGGCAAAAGATTAGATCATATAATAGATATTCACATAATATCTTATGGCTAAAACAATTCATTATTGGCAAATATTTTTAATCAATGGATAACTAATCCATTCAAGTGCAAACAATATTAATATTGACTTCAATAAAAGTTTATTAAATTCCTCGTGGCCAGCTATAGCCATCGATGGCCCCATGTTGGGCGCCATTTCTAACCCAATAATTTTTATTATTAGTTGTTTATAAATTTATTTTATTTCTAACCCAACATTTTTATTAGTTTATTTTATTTGCACTTGTTATTAAGGCAACCAAAACAAAGCAACATATCCATTAATTTTCCAATGTGATCTAAAATACTTTTCATATAATACAATTGTACATTCAATTCTCTTAAGCCATGCCACGATTGTAATAACAACAATAATTGATCACTTATTAATTTAAAGAATAATTATAATATTAATCTCAGGGTTCTTTGTTTCATGTAAGGAAATGCTCGGCAGTATTGTGTTGTCGCATATGACTGGCATTCTGGTCGGCTATAGGAAACATTTATTTTACTTAAATTCAATGTGTCTTCATCTCTCATATCCACTGCTATATTATTTAAAGAGATGATAATTCTATTCAATAATGACGTATAATTTTGAATAACACAGCCTTTTTTTTCAGAATCTCAGTCAGAATAATAAAAAGACAAGGGTGCTTTTTGTGTCCTTCCATCATCCATGACAACACAATAATATAACTAAGATTTATTACTTAGACAATTTAACTAAATGGGAATGGAATAATGTGCAACCAAAGTTAATGGTTTGGGAATAAATTCATTTTTTTTTACACAAAGGTGAATGTTTAGTCTTAAGTGTTCAACTCCATAAATAATTATCATTAAACTAAAATATAATAACATATTCCGATCTGCTTAACTTTATTTATCTGGTATATTAAGTTTTTAAGAATTTGGAATGATTTCGGACTCAAGAAAAGGTTTTGCAAATATTGTGCAAACACTTACATTTAGCATATAAAAACAAAAAAAATGAATCTACAACAAATTTTAACAAGACTATAATTTATTATTATCACAAAAAAATATATGAACATTTATTCAATAATCCCATAGTAATACAAAAATATAAAATATAACTGACATTAATCTGTATACTCTTTTGGTTATGGACTAGATGTTACTACTTCTACTGTATGCAATCATATGGATTGATTAACTAAAAGTACATTTCATTACCAATACATTGTTTATTAAATTTTGGTAACCTTGTAGAAGCTTTTATTCAAAATTATTGACTAACTATTTTTTTTTTTTTTAAATGATTAATCCCATCATATGCAATACGCAAAATATTAAATTTATTTCTAATACATTTACTTTGTTTATGGTCTTTAATGGGATAACCTATTCTAATTATAGGCCCGTTATCAGAAGTTACACTTACCATCTTACATTTAACTTAATGCTAACTTAAGTTATGATACAAATTTTATTCATACGTATAATTTTAAATATGAGTATTATTTAATTACTAACCAGAATTAAATATTGCATTTGAATATTCCTTCAGTAAATAAGCGTTTTAAATTATGCAATTTTAATTACTTTCTCCATTGATTTACTTGTAAAATACTAGCAATATTTAGCAGCACAATACAAGATATCGACCCTAGTTACTAACGCACTATTTATACTAAAGTGGATCTTGAGGAACTAACACCTCCAATATAACCTTTATCTTGCCCAAACTTTCAAAATTAAGCACAATAATCAACACCTTCCATGGTGGAGCTATCTTTATTTTCACATGAGGAATATGGAATAACCATGAAGGTCTGTAAAGTAATCTACTACATTAAAATATTTTGGTGGTTTCTTGCCTCTTACTTGGGCATACAATGAACACACACCAAATACAATCTTCTCCTGGGATTTAAATGAATGAAGCATACTAAATGCTAGATAAATTCTTGATCGTCCTATCTATGAGAATCGATCACTTGGGCTATAAACATACCCGAACATTATATTTAAAATCTTCCTCTCATGGAAAAACAAAGCTTTTGGGGAGATCATTTTTCATCCCACAAAATAAATACATTATAATTATTACCTATGCAAATATTAAGCATATACCAATGCTATATCTGGGCAGGATAAGTAAATACACTGATTATAATAAACTTATTTTATCGGGTATATTTTGATCAACATCTGAAATCAATGGACATCATAAAATAAAAGTATAATAATTTTAATTTTAATAAAGGAACATTCAAAATAGTTGGTAGCATACTATCTTAAACTAAATAAAGTGGATGTGTTATTTAAGAATAATTAGGAATAAATTCCTCAATTAATACAGTATAAATTCGTTTCAAAACTTTAACAAGAAATATTTTGTTATAGCATTTTTTTTAGTTACTTCTGATAATTTTCAATATTTATTTTACCCCTTAAATATCTAAATATTTTTCTTTTACGTAACTAACATACAAAATTTCTACCTACAATTGTATGTAATAATTAAAACATATTTATAGATTTTTTTCTTTCATGTTAAATATCAACTTAACCTATAATAATTATATTAAAACATACCTTTGTCATTACAAGGCTATTAAATATCACTTGACCATACAGACTTTAACCTATGTGATATAACAAAAAAATATATATCATTTATAACTTAGTTTTAAACAATCATTAATTAACAAATGCATACTCTCTCATTAGAAAATGTTTTTTTTCTGTTGAGCAATTGGTCCAGGTGAAGAGCTTTATCCAGTTGTATTTCACGAAGCAAGTTTAAAAACAATAAACGCATGGTATTATTTCCTTTAAATAAAAGTTTTCTCTTATTTTGTGCGTTTAATAAATTAGGTAAAGAAAAATATAGCAGAATTGAAGATTAATTCTTACTTGAATTAAACTGCTACAATTTTGGGATCCATAGAAAAAAAAATAGACTTCTAATATAGACGAATATTTGACTATAGACGATAAACATACACAATATTTTTTTTTTTTATTGACGATACGTATACTTATTAGCTAGCTTGCTTATGGATGAAAATGCGCAATTTTCTGAGAGATTATTATGATAATAACTGCAGTCAATTTACGTGTACCGGAAGTTTTAATAATTCCAACTGATGTATAATATAATATATCATTTATTTTTATCATTAAGTCACTAAGATATTTGGTTTTTGTTCATACTTTAGGAATTATAAATTTTTTTTAACGGTAACTTCTACATAAGAATGCCCCTATATAACTTTTCCTAGATTTACTCTGAGAAAGTTTATATTTTTTATATATATATATATATTTTTAAAAATATACAGGTGCATAATTTAATCTTATTTATCATTATTATTATTTCCAGACAATTCTTGGTGAATAAAACATATATTAACGTATGTAACTACATTACTTGTAAAGGCAGACAATATTGAGAAAGAGCGCAAAAATGTTTCTAGTTGAATTTCCTTGGTTTCAAAATATTTCTTTCAATTATTATTATTTTTTCTTTCTATACCAAGAAAATATCAATAAATGACATAAAGTTAATAAATAATTAATCTTTTCTTGGAAATCGTTTCTTTTCCTTAATTTAGATATAATATAATTTTTTGTGCTTCTTTTAGTTACATCTGTCATTTTTGAACTTTAGCGCGAGGCAATAAACTTTTAAGTATAAAAGGTCTTTAGATAGGTAGATGGCAAAGAAAATCAGGATATCTTATCAAAAAAAATTTAGCCACACATTATATTATTAAAATTTTACTTTGATTACATTTATTTCTGCAAAATAGAATGAAAAAATTGAGTTACCAAATTTCAGCACTGTTCCTTCCTTGAAAACTAAAAGCAGACTATCTTTTTTTTTTTCAAAAAAAAATGATCTTGACTTTAGCGACCTCTTCCAGAAAAATAATCATTTGATTATAACATAAACAAAAGAAAGGAAAAACCTATTACAATCATATAGTTTTAGTATTATTTACCTGGATTACAAAGTAATTTGACAATATAAAAAAAATAATAAATACATTAAATTAACAATCAGTGATGTATAATTCTTTAAACATTATTATTATTATTTTTTTTTTACAAAAAGAAATTACCAGAAGTTATCGTGCTTTATGATAAGACACTCATCCACTCCCCTCTCTACCCATCCAAAATCAATTTCTGTTTAGCTTTTATACCATATTAATTTGCTCTAATTATTAATATCTCAATTAAATTATTCATGTTCTCTCTTTAAAATTGACATTGAGTTATTAAATCTATTAGTTATTCACCCAAAACATGCCAAAGTGAGTGAATAGCATACTTTATTAATCAATTATTACTATTGTTATTTTATCTTTTTATTTCTTTAAAAAATAGCATTGTTTTCCTGCAGAAATAATGCCAAGTAAACCAAGTGTCAATAACACTAGGTTACTATATATATATATATATATATATATATATATATATATATATATATATATATATATATATATATATATATATATATATATATATATATATATAATATTGAACTGGGTGAGGTAGTAGATCACTTGAACACAAATTAATGAACTGACTTTAAATAAAAAATCTCAACTTGAAACAAATTTTAAATTTACTTTCACAAAAAATGATACAATTATAAACTTATACATTTGATCTACACCAATGCAATTTAATTATTGCTCCACCATGGTCCCTTAGACAGTGAAGAATAATATCCAGAGGATTCCTGTGACCAAGTCAGAGCTATATATATCAGATATATAACTATGACTACATTTCAAAGGTACAGATCTTCTCAACTGTGGAATTCAACATCTATCATTCAAAGCACTTTTTTGTTTCAGAGTAAACTCCAGGCACCAGTTATCTAAGAGAACTAATGTGCTTTGAATGATGGCAAACTAAGTCAGTGCCTAAGAAATCCCAACTAGCTCAATCAAAAAGATAATGTAATACATTACTGCTTTAACCTTTCTGATGACCAATATTCTGTTTGGCTGAGTGAGTTAAAACTCTAAACTTTTGATTGGTCAATTACAGAATCAGCAGTAAAATATATTCATCTTTTAATATTATATTCATTTTAGTTTTATTTGTAACAAGTATATTAATAATTTGTCAGGTAATGAAAGTGAACAAAAGTTTTTTCAAAAATAAATTTTTATTTATAATTATAAAAATTTTCATTGTCAGTGAATCTAAAATAAATGTTCCTAGTCAACTAAATACTTTTGCTGACATCAGTGATTTCTTTCTTAATTTTATATTATGTAAAAGTAAATAATGTTTACTAAAATCTTAACTATTTTTTTAAAATAATTTTATTTTTAGCATATTTTATGAAAATAATTCATAATATGTAAGAAAAATAATAAAAAAAACATTCTACAAAATTAATTTTCATTTTCAAAGTCTTAACAGTAGTTGGAGTGGTGAAAATTATTCACAAACCTTTTCCTCATTTTCAAAATGCCAAATAATCAATCAGGATCTAGAAAGGTCAGGCTTCTGTCTTTGTTCTAGCTTTGAATGACATTATTATTGATTTTTTAATTTTAAATAATTCAAGAGAGGGCAGCATCTTACTGTACTTTTTAAGCTTTAAAATAAGCCAAAATATGCTACAATAATATAAAAACTTCCAGAATTACAGCACGTTAAAACCATGTGTGAGTTTACTCAAAACAAGCCATGGGAAGGGGGGGATTAATTAGTGGTAAAATAATTGACCAACACATTATTAAGTTTTAAAGACAATTTATTTTAACTAAATATTTATTATTGCAAATTTTAAATTACTTTTATAAAATCTTATTTAAATTAAACAATGATTTATAATAACCCCAGGCACATATGTATTATAATAAGATACACAATAGTAATATAATTCAGCATTAAAATAATTACAAGCATTCAAAACATGCACACCAACAGTCCATTTTATGTGGTTATAGAGTTCATTTATTAAATGACTCATGGAGGCTTCAATATTAGCAATGGCTACATTAATATCAGAAAATGGAATTAGAAAAGTGATTCATTATCTATAGGATTTTGGACATTGACTTCTTGCTGTTTGCTGCTTCATGTAAATATTTTCCAACCGATGGAATTTGAGGTTTTGTGGAGGGTCTTAATATTGATATGTCATGGCACTATTATTCAAGACAGTTAGATATCTCTGGAAGTTTCAAGTTATTAGGCAGGCATCACTTTTATCAGGCAGGTCATTGGGGTTTCATCGGACTAAGGCTGGAGTCTGGTCGTATGCTTCCAATGGCTTTTAACACTGAATTGCCATAAAACACTGAGTCTGGATATGTCATAGACTGATTGTAAAAACTCAACTAATTGAAGAACTGATTGACTGACTGAATCTGATTCTCACTCTATTTATATAATGACCTGTTGTCCCTTTATTAATTAGTTTTTATATCCACCAACTATATTCATTGTTGAAATACGTCCACTGTTTTTGATTAAATTCTGATATTTTAATTCTGTTTTCAGTTGGTAGCCATTTCTAATTTTGTTGTTTATGGATTTTTACTTAGTAGCCATTGCTAATTCTGTTTGCATACAATCCTTGAGGAAAATTTTAATTATATGCTTTCATCTGTTTTTTAATTTTTAACTTTCATATTTCATTATATTTTTAATATTTTTAATCCACACACATTTATTTTATCAACACACACATTTTTTACCATTCCTTTATGTTTACAATCAATTCATTATTTACAATCTTATTTATTTTAAATAAATGAAAAGAGATTTTTATTTTTTAAGATTTCTTTCCCTTTTTTTCTTTAATAGTTTAAATGAAATGAAAGCATTTTTACTTTTATGTAAAAAAATTATAGTTTAAACTGTTATACTTTTAATTTTTCTAAGTTAATTTCCTCCCCCTTTTAATCATCCTTTAAACTTTTATTTTTAACATTTCTAAACCAAACCCTCTCCCTCTTCTACTAATTAATTGTAACTTTTACTGATAAATGTTGTTTTTACAAAAGTTTAAAACTGTTTAAACTTTTATAGATTATTTTTTTTTTTAGTGAAGTGCATTTTGTTTAAATTAAAATAATAAAAAACTCTTTAGACTATTATAAATTTAATTCAAATGAAATGTTTTTCTTTGTTTTTACTTTACTTATTTATGGACAACTTATTGATTTTATTATTTACTAATCAAGTTTAAACATTTTTTTAGTGATTGTAAACAACAATTTTAATGAGTGCTGCTTAGCGGTATAATATATATGTATATACTATCTTGATAGATTCTAACTTCTAAAATAAGTTTCTTAACAAATAAAGTATTTTAAGCAAATCCATAAAAAATAACATCTAATCAGGTTTTCTGCAGTTTACAGAAATAAAAATTAATGTTCATAGTACTTCTGATGTTTTAAAAATGTTATTAAATTTTTGGTAACTATTCATCAATGGCAAAAAGAAACATAATCAAGAAGGTGAAAAACTGACATTTCACAAAAATTACAAAACAGTTTTTTATTCAATTAAATTTAATTTTAAACTGAAACAATAAAACCTTCAGCAACATAAGTAGTACAACTTTATAAATCTGTATTATTATTAAAATATTTCAGGTTTTGATGTTATCCTATCATCACTATATTTAAAATATTTTCTAGATATCTAATCAAAATTTTCTACCTTAGCATTTTTTAACATTACAATGATTTTTAATTTAAATAAGATAAAAACTTTTTTTCAAATCTAAATAAATATCAAGGATGAATATATCATTTTAATGCTATTTTTTGAATATATATTTTTAAAGATGGGATTAAATTTCTCCTAACATCTGTTCCAAATATTCATATTATCAAATTTCAAAAATGTCATTTATAGATTTAGTTAGAATTGTGGCATTGCTTATACTTTTTTTGGATATTTTTAGTATATGAAAAAAAATCTGAATTGATCAATACCATTCAGTCATAAATTTTGAACATATCTTGATAGTTATTCTGCTTCTGCCTTTCAACTCTAAAATGCATATAAAATCTCCATTCATTTCATTATTTTGCAAACAAGGTTATATCAAGTGCTCTTTTTATGAATCACTAATTACAAAATCATTGCAAAATAACCATTTAGAATTCCTGGTTATTCTTTATACCCAAAACAATCTCTTTGAAAAAACTTCATAAGCCAATAAAATGACAATTTTGAAGATCCAAATTTATAAGTTCATTTGTAATAGTAGCTAATTAAATCCACCCTTAATATGACATATTTATGAAAAAAAGAACTTCAAATTGTGTATAATTTTAATAAAATATAACCCATTTGTAATGCAAATATTTTAACTTGAAGGCATTTATACAATTTCTTTCCATCAATAATCTTTGATATTGACTTTCCCTAAGAGAATGATTTGGTTGCCTGAATAACTTGATTTACTGAGAGTTTGCAGCTTCCATTAATTTCTGTTATCCATGTATTTTTCAACACAATTAATAACAATTCATGTCTTAATGACATAAACCTGAGTCTGTACTGTTTACATCTTTAGTAGTATTGATATTGACACTTAACAATTTTATTTCATTTGTTATATATTTATAATGGATTCTTTCATTGTTCTTTGTTGTCTTATTATATATTTTTAAAACAAGAACCCTATATATGTTTGATTCATTTAAAAAAATTTCAAACCAAATTTATTAAACAGACAAAAAGAATCTGTGGGTGTTTTTATTATTATCAATAGTAGACCCCTTAAGCTTATTCTAATTGAAAAAGTGTTTAGATCATTCGCTTTCGGATCCACAGTTTTAATTTTTTGACTATTTTTAATGATCTAAAATGCCATAGATTCATTTATAGTTGCTAACAAGACTGTGAACTTAAAGCTAGTATTTGAATCTACTGGCAATTTGATCATGAGACTAATATTATACATTCCACAAATTTAAGAAATTTCCAAATTTACAGCTAAAGGCAACAATCCTAACTTTACTGGAAAAATATCTTACTTCCTTCCTCTCACCTTGAGTACAGAGATTAAAGTAATATATCTGTATTATTATTAGGAGTTTGGGGCAGAAAAAAGACTAATAGTAGAGGTAGTATTTTGACAAAACTGTAGTGCTATCTGTGAATGCAAGATTTCATATGTCTGCACACTGAAAATCATTAATACTGTCATTAATTTGAATTCAGACCTTTTAATCTGATTCTAGAGGAGCACTGATCCAGATAATTTTTTAAATTATTGCCTGATTTGAATTCTTTTAACAAATCAATATTAGCCACATAACACTCTTTTTTTTATATAAAAACTATGGAACAATTTTTGTTTAACTTTTCTTTACTGAAAACAAGCAACTGTAAGTGTTAAGTGCTTTATTTATTTATTGGTATGCTAAAAAGGTTAGCTGTCAGTTTTTTATTTTTTAAATCACAGATCCAATAACTTGTCAACGGTGTCATATCTACTGTGTTTATATGCAATTATGATAAACACAGCCTAGTATAATATGGTTAAATATTAAAAACAAAAAGTTATTAATATATAATATAATGCTACTGTACAACAATTAAACCAAGGGACTTCAGGTGCCATTATAAGAATGCTTAACACCTCCAAATATATTGAAACAGCTTGCCTCAGATTAGATTTCATATGCCATTTTATATTCGCCTTTCTTAATAATTGAAACAGACAGATTAACATTTTCACCTTTATATCAAATAATTTATTGTTCTATTGCTATGCTTGCTAAATATGGAAAAGTCTATTATTTGAAGGTAATTGAGCCATAGCACTAATATTATTAGTTTCAAAATATACAATGGAATCATTCAACATTTTATCACGTTTTTGCTTTGTTTGAAGTGTGATTGTTTTATAAAAACAAAATTTTTAATATATATATAAATGCAAAAAACTGTTTTATAAAAACAAAATTTTTAATATATATATAAATGCAAAAAACTGACACTTGTAAGGTCAAAGAGTAATTAATGTATACTTATTTATTTTTGTAGTGGTGTCGTCTTGGAAAATGTGTTCTTCGAGACAACTCTCAACAAAGTAGAGCTAATTGGATTCATGACTTTTTAAAAAAATATGATTTAAATGATTTAATATAAAAAAACTACATTTGTATTACTTTATTTTCTGGTTTAATAAAACATGTTTTTCTTTACAATGTAACATTTCATCTTTTTTTTGTCTTTATTATTTAATTATTTGTATTATTGTCTATCTCACTTTATGTATTTATATATATAAAAAAGCAAATACTTATGTAATTATGGCATCGTTAAACGTTTCAATACTAGTTATACTAATGCACAGTTATCTATTACCAGATTTGCATTCCAAACCAAAATGAATCAAATTACAATTGCTTTCCTACTTTTAGTGTGCATAAATTGGCTATCAACTAACACAGGATTTCTCAATCTCTTTTTAACAATTGCCTCCCCCCCCACCTTAAATGGTTCATAAGTAAAATTCGTTTCCATGAAACCTAATGCCAACCATGCACTATTAAGAAAAAAGCAAAAAATGAATTGTGCAGCATTTAAAAAAAATATTGGGTTGGCTGTCTAGGCTCCAGTTTTGAAAAATTCCTGATTGCAATCCTAAGATTTTTACCCCCCTTCACTAAATTAATTTTCACCCCTGAATGGGTGATTTTCCCCCCATTAAGAATCTCTACTATAAATCTGCAAATGCAAATGTAAATTGAATTATATTGTTTTTGCAAAGCAAAGGATATATGTAGATGACCGTGCAGTAGTATAAAAACCATTTAGAAAGTTATTGATTCTTTTTAACATACTATATCCAATACTTTCAAATATAAAGATGTAGAAAATGTAGACACTAGAAAAGTACAAATAGTTGTTTCTAGAATATATTTTGGTAACCTAAAAATCATCATCTAAGTAAACATTACACAGTCTTCTAATTGTTTAAATATGATGTAATGTAAAAGTTCTTTGATGAGATGGAAATTTAAAAAAATATATAAACTGTAAGCACCATTCAAATTTTATAAATTATTAAATTGTATTTCGATATAAAATCATATAAAATGCAATGATATTTACATAATAAAGTAATGATTAATAATTTGTTATTTACTGAAATTTAAGTTAATTTTTGGAATTAGCTACACATAAACATTGCTGTATATATGATACACAATGATATAACATTAAATACTAGCTAAAATTTTATCATGATGATGGTTTGATGTTTTATACAAATAAATTTTCTAAAATGAAAACAACTTAACATAACACACACACCATATATATATATAATCATTAAAATGAGTCAATACTTAGACCATCCTAATATCAATAACAATCTCAACCTGTTGTCAAGACAACCTCTTATTAACAATAAAGATGGAATATATATATATGAAAAACAAAAACAAGTTACTCACGTAACCTGCTATCACTTGTTATTAATGTTCAAAAGATGGCGCTTTACCAAAACCACCTAACAAGTGTAAAATTTGTTTATATAAACGAAAAAAGAGTCAGAATTAACTACCTCTTTCATTTGCTCACCCCCAGATCAGCTGATTTCAAGCTGGTTTGCTCTCCTCAGTGAGGGATAGAGTATAGAAACTAGATCTAAACACTGACTCTCAAGTGTTTATGCAAAACGTTTCTATCAGATTGCAAATGAAAGAGGTAGTCTTTACCGGTCTGAAAAATTCTTTCATTTGCAATCTGATAGAAACGTTTTGCATAAACACTTGAGAGTCAGTGTTTAGATCTAGTTTCTATACTCTATCCCTCACTGAGGAGAGCAAACCAGCTTGAAATCAGCTGATCTGGGGGTGAGCAAATGAAAGAGGTAGTTAATTCTGACTCTTTTTTCGTTTATGTAAACAAATTTTACACTTGTTCGGTGGTTTTGGTAAAGCGCCATCTTTTGAACATATATATATATATATATATATATATGTAATATACGTAAATATCATAAATAATATGTAATAAAATATATTCTCCAAGAGTATGCTGACAATTATTAACTACTACGATAATAAATTTTGGTATAAAACAATATTTATTATTTCACAGAAAGATTTTGATTTGGATACAGTGTATATTTCTCAGAGCATGACTACAGTGTATATTAAAAATACATTAATGTATCCAGGTGTATATAAACATACGTTATACTAATCCTGTATTACCATAGATTTGTCTATATGTATATGTAAATTGAACTAGCAGTTGGCTATGTCATTAGATTAAATTACCAGTATTTTTAGAGAAGAATGATATTGACTTTTATATCTATTGGCTCTTAGATTTAATTTTGTGTGAAGCTTTTTTATTTCGCATATTTTATTAGGCTTAAAGGAATGACCAGATTTTTTCTTATGGTCTACAAACACTGAGTGTTAAGTACTATTGCATTTAGTTTTATTAGGTAAATGAATATGCTGAGTAATTTTAGATGTTAAGTTTGTATGTGTCTCTCCATACTACTTATCATTGCAAAATTGGCAATCCAGAGTGTATTGCACTAAATCTATATCATCATCTTTGGAATTGTTAATAAGTCTGTTTAGTGATAATAACTCATATATAAAACCAATATTAATATCCTTGTGCATAATTAATATTATTTTTTGAATGCATACTAATAAAATAAGGCATATCAGTCTATACGTTTAGAATTAAATGTTCTACCAAATTTATGTCTAGAATTAAAATTTCTTAGCTGTTTATTAAGCATGACCACAGAATAACCAACTTTAATTAAATCTGTCTTTATAACACTCTAAATTATTCTTTTGTATCAGCTTCAAATTTACAAAGTTTAGAATTTCTAAACAAAAAAGCTTTAAAGCTTGCCATTTTATAAAGTAATTTTTCAGTGTAAATATAAGTAACTCATAACACTTTGAGGTTTTACAAACATTAAATAATCAACAGTGTAATTCTGTCTTATCAATTTCATGTCTAGAAATTTGATAGATTGCCCACTATCTCTTTTCTTTTATTACCCATTTTATTTCAGGAAATTTGTTCAATTTATTAGAAATTTTTTGAATAATTTCAGAGGAGCACAAACAAAGACATCATTCACACATCTAGTATATATAACAGTTTTATTAGTATCTAAAAGAGATTGAATAATATCTATTTTAATAAAATATAATGCTAAGCTACATATGCCATTAATAAACAAGCCCAGGGATCAATTTGTAGTGCTATTAAAAGTTTCAACCCTAGATATAGCATAGAAAAATTGACATTTTGCCATCATAAAATAACCATAATAAATTGATCCTCTTTAACTATTAATCAATATATGCTTCAACAAACATGGTATAATATTTATAGACCAAATTCTATTGACAGATCCACAGAGTTCACTCACATCAAAAGAAACCATTCTAAATTCTTCACAAATATTTATATTCTTCTTTATATTAAAAAGTCAAATAATGATTTGATTGTCAAAATTTTATTTAAAAGCTTGTTCTGCCAATTCCTATTGAAAATTACTTCACTAAAGGTATTTTTTTATTTCCCTATTTAAATTTAACCTCTCCTTCACTTGCAATTATTACTAGCGCTTTAAAAGCAACTGTGGCAGCAAATGATATTTTATTTCTTATTATAACTTGGTACAAAGTTTGGAGCATACACTCTAGAGCAGCAACAAAAGAAAAAGGAATAAAATGAAGGCAGCTCAATTTATATTAAAATTGTTCAATTGTGTGACCAGATTCAAACAGATAAGATAATTCAAACAGAATATCTTAGATATTTTTATTTTCTTATCTGTTTCATTTTACACATCATTTTCAACTAAAAAAATTATAAATAAACATCTTAATTTTCTTACAAATTTGAAATTAATTAAATCTATTTACTTATTCATATTAACAAAAGAGATATAAAACAAAGTTTTAAAAAAATACTTTTCTACTTAGCTTTCAGCAGCGCATCCTGTTAGTTGAATGCCAAATATAGATGTTTAAATGAAACACATCTGATATTAATAGCAGGTGATTCAAGTTGCTAGTAAGTAATTTTTAGTTCTATTTTTGCTGAGTAATTTTTAATTCTCTCATCCTTTTTGGTATCATTTGTCGTCTCGTAATTTCGCATAATATTATTGTAAAAGTTCAACTGTATATACACTTAAAGTTAGTGTTTTAGAATTTTCAGAGATTAATAGATATATAAATCATTTGATGTTTATAAAATTTAAATATAATAAGCTTACAGCAATTAAGTCTTAATAATTTCAATCAAATTCACATACACAACTAGTATAGAAACTTGTGTTAATTAAGCTATTTGTGAATAAAATATAGATAAATAAATAACGAATAAATTGTTTTGCGTAAGGTAAAATAGATAGTGAAGGTAAACATTTTTTATTTTATTTTACTATTAATGTATAGGCTTAAGAATAAACATATTGTTATAGGACATATATATTTCGTGTTTTTGAAAATATTTATTTCAATATATGTATATTGAAATGTAATAATTTTAATGGTCAATATAGACTCGAGGAAGTCGCATCTAGCTATAGTCGGACTTTGAGTCTTCTTATAGAATGCCATGGATGATGTGATTTAAAATACAATCCATTTCACTCCTCTATTAATAACCTCGTTACTCTCGGAATTCGAGCTCAGAGTAGAAATTTGCAATCGACTCTCTTCAGGCATTTCCACAAATATCCCATAGTAATAATAAATTTAATATAAGCTATATATAACTTCTTTATAAATATTAAATCACTAAGTTGATTCAACATATATATGCATGAGTATGTATATTTATAAATATTGGTTTTATAAAATGACTAAATAAAATAAACAAACGAGACCTGTTTAATTTTAAAATCAAGTTTAACACATTTTAATCCGTAATAAAAACAAAAATATTATCACATAAAAATATTAAAATTTAGAATTATAATCTGTGCTTATATACACTAATAAATTATTTAATATTAAAAAATAATTATAATAATGTAATCATTTACATATATATATATAATTTAAAATCATGCGTATAATAAATACACATGATACATTATAAATCTACCTATTGTGTCATTAAAATAATTCAGTGTGTATTATATACCTATATAAGATAACATCCATTCACACTAGATTAATAATAGAATGTATTCTGATATTAGTTATGTACGTTTAAAAATATATTATGTTAATTGTCATGTAAGATTCAATTTGGAATATAATAAAACTTACTTCCAAATTGAAATAATTTAAAAACGTTTACCTTAGTCAGCTGTCATTTCCATCAGAGTATATATCAAAATATCAACATCTAAATTTTATTAAATAAATAAAAAAAAATAAAGTGTTCATCTTATCAGTTCTCCACTTTAATATACGAAGTAATTTTTCTAAGTAAATATAATTATCCACAAAGGAAATAAAGTTTAAGAGTTCTTAAATTATATAATGAAGTAATCCAAGATGAGAAAGAATGCGGTTTTATATCCCTCCTTAGACGAAATAAAATGATGATGAATGTTGAAACATAAAGTTCATTGATCATCCTTCGAAGAGGCTTTGTCAAATGTCAAGTTTTATATTAACAAAAAAAATACTATTAGTTAGAAACATTTTATTTATGTGTGTGTATAAATAAACTAGAATTATTCATTTTTAGAATTATTCTTTTAATACTAACTAGTTTATATATATAGCTGATACATGAAAAGCTTAAGATAGGTGTAAGTTATTTATATCTGTTGATTCGATATAGGCACAGTTAAATTCACAAAGAAACACAAATTGTTTTAGGTGAGGCTCATATGGTACTCTCACAATATATATATATATATATATATATATATATATATATATATATATATATATATATATATATATATATATATATATATATACATATATATTCTGGCTTCACCATTCACTGTGGACTAGCTAAGTCCCTAAGTCCAACCTCAGTGAATGTATGTTCTTCTCTTAAAATAAATTATCATCTGCACAAATAATTACATAAGTCAAAGAAGGAAAGTGTTTAAAAAAAGAAATCAATGAAGTAAAATATACAAAATTTAAATTTTAGTTGTAACTATTTTTTAAAATATGGCAGAAATAGATAAGGTACATTTTCATAATTAAACAGAATCCATTAAAAAATGCAATTAATTTATGAAACATTTTAATTGAAAGAAAAATAGTTAACAGGGAAAAATTTGAAACTATAGGCTACTAATAAGTAGTTTAATTAAAAATAGAATTGAAAAGGGTATAAATAAAGAATTTTTTTTGTTCTGGGTCTTATGCTTACTGCAGTGTTGCTGAAGAATTAGTTTTTATTCAGAATTTTTTGGGAAGAAGTTTGTTGAAATTTACAAGATAATTTTCTGGGAAAGCTTGATATACTGTCTTCAAGCCATAGACTTTTTCTTTTTGTTCAGCATCTATATCCATAAATCACAAAATTAACTACTCTGCTAAATGAAACGAGTGAGTAATATTTTTTGCCTTTGCTCTCCTGCCTGTTCCTGAGACTGGTTTCATAGACATGTGAGCCAGCCTGAGAGCTATAGTGCCCTGTATTCATGACAAATGCCATACCCTGTTAAATAAAAATTCTTTCAATGGAAATGTGAAATAACATCAAGACTCAAAAAAAAAACTGCCATGCGACATCAACGGTTTCCATTCTAGTTACCGGTAACTATTTTATGATTTGAAATATGTTTATCTTTCCTTAATGTAAATTAAAATATCTGCTTTGTTATTTTATTTGTCTATAGGTATATATTTTGAAATCTATATGTTTGCATCTTGTAACATTATATTTCACCAATTGCTTCTTTTCTCTTTGTAAAAATATTATAATGGGTGGTGGTTTATTTTGTATAATGGCGGCAATAATTTTTATTAATTTAATTGAAAATGTGTCACGTAACTTACCACCATTATGCACCTATAATTAAGTATTTATTTTATGTATATATTTTACTTTGGAAAGAGAGAAAGCAAATCCCAGAAAGCACAAATCCCATTCTTAAAATTAATATTTAATTGCTAAAGATTTTGTTAATAACTATAAATCTATTATAAAACTTCCAAGATTTTTATTTTATCCTTTTTTTGTTTGAATAGATATATAAAAGCAAAATCCCGATCGATATTTTTTTTTTTTTTAGTCAACGAAGAGTTACGAATTTGAAATTCTATTTTAAAGAGCTTGAAATAAAATAAACAATCGCATTAATTTTTTTGTAATAAGAGAATGTACATTTGACAATATGAAATTGTCAACTTGATATCCTCATGAGTAATATTTATTCAAACTCTGTTTTTAATTCATATGACTATATTAATTTTTTTAAAACTTTTCTTTTTTAATATTTTATAATCATTTAAGAAATAAATAAATAAATAGTATAGATACCTAAAATAGATATAAACTGCTGATGACAAAGAAAAATAAATTAATAAATATATGTTTATAAATCATAAAACTCACTCTCCTTGATTATAACAAATAAGTTGATTTATTTATATAAATTTTAATTATTAATATTTTCTAAAGTGATTTTTGTATTGTTTCTTCATTTTTTGTATATATCTTTATCATTGCCAAATTTAGAATTGCAAATATACATATGACATGGAAATGAAAAAGAAACAAGAAAGATAATACCAGCAACTAAAAAAAATAAAGCAAATTTGAACAAAGAGAATAAACAAAGAATACAAATTATAATATTTTCCACTGCAACCTTAAAAGGTATCATAATATGTATTAAATATTTAACTGTATAAAAAAAGATATATACATCCATCTAATAAGCATATCCATTAACTTGTATTAATAAATAATTCACAATTTTATGCATTAAAATTTTTTGCTTTCTTTCATACCTTCTTTGAATGGATTTTTAACACATATATACCAATATCATAATGAACTGGAGGGATTTATCTTTCCAATCCTTAAGATATATACATATAAATTATAACTTTTTGGGATATACTGTGTATTATTTTCTATTGAGCACCGATATTTTGACGACGGAATAGCAACCGCCATTTTCAAGGTTAACTTTTGAAAGAAAAACTATTAGATCTTAACAAATAACGTGACTGTGTGCGAGATGAGAAATGACATTCCAGTTCAGCATTCACAATATGAGGCTTATCAAAATGTTTATTTTCCTCAGTATTTTTACCTGTTAATTTTAAGTTAATTTGGAAAGATATGATTTAAGAACCATGAGAGAATCAATTGAAATATTAAAGAGACCTACTGGTTTAAATAGAACTGTATATTAGTATATATTAAATTTATGAAGCACAACATATTCCAGCTATGTGGAAACCTCTCTTTTTATCCAATATTAACTTAAAATTAACAGGTAAAAATACTGAGGAAAATAAACATTTTGATAAGCCTCATATTGTGAATGCTGAACTGGAATCTCATTTCTCATCTCGCACACAGTCACGTTATTTGTTAAGATCTAACGGTTTTTCTTTCAAAAGTTAACCTTGAAAATGGCGGTTGCTATTCTGTCAAAATATCGGTGCTCAATGGAAAATAATACACGGTATATCCCAAAAAGTTATAATTTATCTACATCATATAACCGTGAAAACATTAAGTATAACCTATATATATATATATATATATATATATATATATATATATATATATATATATATATATATATATATATATATATATATATATATATATATATATATATATATATATATATAAAACTATAAGTGTCCAGTCAGTGGAAAGTATGATATAGTTATAAATTTTCATTTACTCTGCCAAAAATAATAGAGATACTTCTTTTATATATTCAATGTTTTTATTGATGATGCACTAAAAAAAAAAAACAATTGTTTTTTTCAACAATATTTGGGGTTTTTAGATTTAATTCCTGGACCTCTCATACTTTTATTTCAAATTAAATGTAAAAACTCCAATTGTGGTTGAAGAAACTATTGTTTTCATACACTGTCAGTAAAGGCATTTAATATAATTTTTTTTACCTTTATTATTTATTGATTTAGATTTTACTTTTTTTTAAATTAAAAACTAAAAAATAATAATGATACAATAATTTAAATGAACACTATCTCCATGTCTACTGTTTCCAGATGTTATCTAAATAAAACCACTTTAAATTATTTATATGTTCAACATAAAGTTTATTTTTATAGCTTTTAACAAGAAAAACAGTTTTTTGTAATATCAATGGGACAGACAAATATATTTCCTATTTTATTTTTTTGTTGTTGCTGTAATTTACAATGAATTTATAGAAAAATAAAAGTTTGCCAAAAAGACCTGTCAATGAAAATAAAAGATTTTAATTTACATAGTAAATTAGTGCTATTACTAGTAAAAATCCCAAACATAGCTATAATATTTGACCCTCTCTCATTTCTGAAATGAAGAAAGAAGTGTAAAAAATTCTTAAAGGCAAAAAAGTCTCCAAATTTCCAAACCAATGCTTTTTTTGCAATTATATATTAAAAAGGTACTTTGAAAGTTAACTACATTTGGTAAGTTGATAAAAGGCATATTTTTTTATTTTTTCCCAATCTTTTTGCCACTCCTCAACCTCTTCTTCTCTAAATGCAGTAAGAAATTGAAAAAGAAATAAAATTTCACCAAAAAACAAAAGATCTGTTAATAAAAACCAATCTTAACAGAGTTTACATTATATAGTGAAGTCATAAATTTAGTTATAATAGTATTATTATTAAGATAAATTGCCATTTCTGCAAGAAATCTACAAATTTTTGGTCAGTCATTCCATTGTTTAAATGCGGTATCTAAATATTCAATTAAAGAGAACAAAGTAGATAGCCAACTAGATAGATGCTATATTTATTTAACTGACTATCAGTCTTGAGGTATACATAAAGCAATACTACATAAATAATTGATTAATAAATACATCTCAAGACATCATAAATAAAATAATGTGAGGCATTTTCTTTACTCTGCCCATCTCCATATTGACCATGGCTTAAGATGATGATGATGATGATGATGATGATGATAATAATAATAATAATAATAATAATAATAATAATAATAATAATAATAATAAAAATATCACTAAACATCTATATATGGAGACAGCTTCTTGCTCTATCTTCTTACTGAAATCCTTCTGCTTGTCCAGTTAATAAAATAAATCTACATATTTATAAAATCATTTATTTCTCTAACTTCATCTTATTAATAAATAATTAAATAACAATGAACTTAAAGGAGTACATAAGTATGAAGTAATAAACACGTAAATTCAAATAATATATACTAAAATAAATAAATGAATAATCACATTTCCAAATATTACATTCACATATATATGATATAAATTCATACAAATGTAGTGTGGGTATCGTATAATTATTGCGTATAAAATATTTATATAAATTTACATTACTACTTTTATCTATTCTGGGTGATTTCATTTTTTTTTTTTTTTACTTGAGACTTAAATATATTTTTTCTAAAAAAGTATATAAGCATAGAAGAAAATTAACATTCTAATCTGGATTGTTCAATTTAGCGTATAAATCTAGTGCTAAAGTATTAATTTATAAATATAAGCATAATAAAAAATAAAATAAATGTTATTTATTTTTAATAATAGATATATCAAACTTTTTTTTCTTTGGTACGATTGAAATAATCTTCATAGTAAAAATGGTTCAGCATGTAGAATCTAATGTCCATAGGCAATATGGTGAGCATAGCTAATCAATTCCATTCCATAATAAGTTAAATTATTCTAACAAATGTTTCTTGAATAAATAAATAATCTATTAAAGTATAATAAATTATTTCATTTAAAATAATTTAATAAGTTTTTAATTAGTTAATGGATAGAACTGTAATTTTTTTCTTTAGTGAAATTAGATTGAAACTTGTGGAAAAATGAAAACAAATACTGCCGCTCACTAATTATCAAAAATTTTCCATTAGCTGCTGTCAGTTGAAAGCATATTTCAAATATTTATAAAATGTTTATCAAGATACCTTTTTTTTTTTGTGTGTGTAAAATAAATCATAACGTTGGCTCATTGTTCAGCCTGAAATAATTTTATTTTTTTAATTTCTTAGTTGTTTATACCTCCAAGATCAAAAGAAAAATGGTAATAGTTTTAGTCCATTTAAATTTGGGGTAAATATATAACTTTACTAGGTACTTATTAACCCAGAGGTGAAATTTCACATATGTATTAGTCTGATGATAATTTTCTAACCTAACCTTGTGGTCTCATAAAATAATATCTGCATAGGATCTTCTGAAAAACTTAATACATTTATTTTGATAAATGATGACAAGGAGGTTTATTTTTACAAAATGGCAACCTATAACTTTACTTAAGTGGAAAGTAAACAAACATATTTTTTATTTTGAATGAAGTCAACTTATTTGCAAAAATGACAAGAACTAACCTTATTTTGTTATACAAATTGATGATCTATAATTTTATTTACTGCAAATAAATGAATCTGTATAGCAATATACATTTATTCCAATAATAAAAAATAGTAAAAGATTGTTTCTTTCAATAACAGGGTAAACTGAAATCTTTTATGTCCTGCAAAATGTAAACAAAAGTATAGCTATGATTTATATGAAAATGTTCATATCTGAACATCATTTTTGCAGGATTTTGCATTTTTCTCAGGAGAAAAAATATATGAATGCATTATTTTCAATAGAGCAGTTTCAAAATTTTAATCATTTTGTTGGATAAAAAAGTCATTCAAAAATTTACTCAGTAAAAATTAAAATTGGATAGTAAATCATGTGTACACCTTACTTTTCCAGCTGATCGATTAATCATCCCAGCATTTTTCATATTACCACAGCATACCTTAAATCGTAAAATTAGCAGCAAAAACAATATTTTGACTAATAACTTTTTCCTGTTCTGAAGTAAATGTAATATTTATTTTAAAATTATTTAATTTTCTTAGAAAATTGTAAATGTGTTTAATTCATTTTCTATATATAGAATTGTTTGTACCAGGGCTTTTCTTCATTACAGAACTAATACGTAATTACCCCTTTCTATTGACGTCAGAAAATGTTATAGCAATTTTGAACACTTAAAACTCATCCCACACATGCGCATTGAAATTCTAATCGATGTTCTAAAAATTTTCCATATTGCATAATAATTAAATATAAGATTTAAACAAAATAAACAAATATGTACTTATTTAAAATAATAACGTATATTCCTTTGTGCTCTTTTATTTCTAAACTATCTATTATTTCAAATAAAACTGTTTAAAATATGACCAAATTTCAAGTACAAAACAATGCAATGCACTCTATTATTTTTTGCTCTTAATAAATTAATTATTGCCCATACTATATTTGAGTATAACCAAACCAATTATACACATACACATTTTATTTACATGTATATGTAAGAAGTATTAAATGTGGTATATTTTAAATAAAATATTATAAAAGCTCTTAACCTATTTTTAGTGCGAGTAAATTAAAATAAGAACATTTTATTTGAAACAAAAAATAAAATAACATTGACTAAATCTATTGGATATAAAACAGTGTTTTATTTATTATATTAATAGACTAATTTTAAGATAAGAACTTATAACTTCTTATTACTTAGAGCTAAAGAAATTTTATATAGTAGTAGAAGTACATATATTTTTGATACTTATTAATACAATATTTAAATTATGCTGAGTAATAAATAACTATATAAGCTGATTATCTTATTATGCGACATTTATTATCTGATATATTGAGATATTAAATCATTATATTGATATTTTTTAAATATTTCTAATCATAGTAAATATTTTATTTATAATCTTATTTATTCTTTATTAACATAATAAGTATATTCAATATGTTTTCATCTTTATGTATTATATTTAAATTATATGTCAAGGCTGTATGTATTTACTAGTTTATGTGTGTGGTTTTTAAAAAAAAATATTTATTAAAATTTATCTGTACTGTGCCTTTTCGATTTCATTAAAATTTTATGTATTAACTCTGCACACACACACACACACACACACACACACATATATATATATATATATATATAATCAAAACTACCCCAAATCTAAAATTAAACCAGACCAGAATAAAAATAATATTAAAACACAACCTAAGGTTTCACTGCTACAAGCAGACTTCTCAAGTGTAAAGAAATAATAATAAAAAAAAAAAACACACATTATATATACTATTAAAAACTACCCACAAATCCATTCACTTCCCATCCACCCTTAATATTAAAAGAACTCTTAAATAAGTTAATTGCTTCAGAATCATAAATTTTCAATAATAAAGACTCTTTAATTCTTCTTTTGATTTCATTTCTCTCAAAGAAGACAACCTTAGCTTCATCAAAATCAATAGTGTGGCCTGTATCTTTTTCATGGACATACAAAGCAGAACTAAGATATCTATTTTTAACTCTACTTTTATGAACCTTTACTCTTTCATTTAAACTCAAACTACTCTGACCTATGTAAACCTTCTTACAAAATAAACAAGGAATAAAATATACCACACCAGGAATAGTCTTTCTATCAAAAACTTCCTTTGTATTATTCAATAAATTATTCAATGTAACACCCCTTTTCCAAGCAATTTTCTTATTTCCAAACAATTTACTATTTTCTACACACAATTTTATAAGAAGACAATTTAAATGGCAAAGAAATAAAATCATATTTTTCTTTAACCTTTACATCCTTACAAATATTACTATTAAATAAAATACTTTTAACAAATTTATCAGAGTATCCAACACTTAAATAATCTTTATAAAATTGATATTTCTGAAACAAAGCTACCCCACTAGAATTATTTAATTTAATATTCCTATGACAATAATTCCTTAAAGCAGCTACTTTATGAGATACAGACTGATAGCTATCAGGTTTAATTATAGATCTTAATTCTTTACTTTTAACTAAATGACTGCACAATAAACAATTAGTTTCTATATTTCTAATCACCAAAAGATCTAAAAATTTTAACTTACCAAAATCTAACCCCCCTCCTTCTAACACAAATTTTATAGAAGGATCAAAACAATTAAACTCATTTACAAATTCCTTCAATTTACCATTCTCAACAACAAATAAACAATCATCAACATATCTGACAAATAATTTTACATATAAACAATTCTTTTTAATAATAATTTCCTCTTCCATAAAACTAATATAAACTGAACATACTAAAGGAGAAATAATATAACCTATTATCCACCCTTCCTTAATCTTATAAAAATTACCTTTATAAGTAAAATACATAGAATCTTCCAATAACAAAAGCAAATCTTTAATTACCTTAATTTTATTTTTTGATAAAGAACTTTTCTTAATCAATACAGACAAAAGAACATCAATACTGCTTAACCTATTAACAGACTGATACATATTTTCAATATCTAAACTTCCAAATACCCAACTACTTTCCATTTTAAAATTAACTTATTTAAGAGTTCTTTTAATATTAAGGGTGGATGGGAAGTGAATGGATTTGTGGGTAGTTTTTAATAGTATATATAATGTGTGTTTTTTTTTTTTTTTATTATTTCTTTACACTTGAGAAGTCTGCTTGTAGCAGTGAAACCTTAGGTTGTGTTTTAATATTATTTTTATTCTGGTCTGGTTTAATTTTAGATTTGGGGTAGTTTTGATTTTATATTGACTAGTTTAGCTTTATGCTTGTAATATTTATTTATATATATATATATATATATATATATATATATATATATATATATATATATATATATATATATATATATATATATATATATATATATATATATATATATATATATATATATATATAAGGTAAATTGTAAATCAATAAAATTAGATGAGAAAATACTATTAAACCAATCTATAGGGCTTGAATTTGTTGAAAACCAGTTTCATTACATAATTTGTCACTAACAACATGAGATCTCATCTCTGAAAATAAAGTGGATAATCATTGCAAAATATGACTTGCTCAAAAAAGGTGTAATAAGTAAATAAATAATGAAAAAATAATATGAGAGTGGCACAATGAAAATTAAATTAAAATATAAGATTAGCATGAGATAAGTATTAAGGTGAATATGAGTTTAGATAAACTTACCTATGGAACTATATTGAAAAAGGATTCAAAATTTGTAGAGCCTTTACGTAAAACTGGGATTTGGGACAGAGCTAAATCGTGAAGGGAAAAGTGAATGTACCATTTAATGAATATGTAAACATATAAGAAATAATAATAATAATTTTAATTATTAATCAAAGAATTGCAATGTTGTGACAATTATAAATTAATGAAAATCAGATCTGCTTCAGAAATATGGAAAATCAAATAGTTCAGTCTGAAATAGATCAGAATAATAGGCAGTACAAGGAAACCCTGATATTCATGATGATTATATTATTACAGTTGTCATAAAAGTCAGATTGCAGTCTCTTGTACATATCTTTATCTTTATTCATTATATGTAGATAGGAAATTACTACAGTTTAATTGCTAAGTATCAAATTTACTGCACTTATAAATTTGTCACAAATTACTTGATAGCAATATTATTCATTAGAATAAAAGTTATCCACTTAATAAATCATATTTCTGTCCTGTAATTGTCTCTACATCACTGCCATGCAAGTTTCTATCTACTTTCACCACTTGTGTAATGGTAGGTAGTGAAAATTACACTACCGAAATATTATCATTAATTAGAATAATTGATTTTTACATCTTCTTTTGTAATTATTCAGAACAGTCTTCTTAATATGTAAAGATAAGTAGAGGAGCATAAGAGAGAGGGGAAAGACAGGGGGATAGAGGAGTTGTATAAAGAAAGATATGTAAATAAGCATTTATTTTTATATAGCGCTATGCCTACAATTGTATTGCATTCAAATTAGCTTGAAAGGCTGATATTTGAATGTAATAAAGAAAGATAGAAAAAAGATAGGAAAATAGGTAGATAGATAATGAGAGGAAGAGAGTAAAAAATTGGTATACATATACAGTAGATGAAGATAATTAGAATAATACATAAACTAATTATTTTTTCAAGTAAGTGAGGCAGCTAATGGCATAATGTTATAATAAATACTTGACATTTACTTTACACTATTCAAAATCGTTTAATATTCTCTACATTGCATTTTCATCTTTCCACACCACTTTTATTATAAGTAAAATAAACATGTTTATAAAGAAATATTATCATACAAAATGTCTGATGAGTAAAAAAAAATGGAACTAACACTATTTGAAATATAGAACAACTATTAAAATGTACATTTTTAATTCTCATTAAAATCTTACAAATACGACATGAAAAGAAGTAATTATATTAAAATAAACAACTGTTTATTAAGAGAGGTTCGGTAAACATAAAACAAAATATGACTAATTAAATATAATGTCTAACTAAAATAAAAATGGAAATTATACAAACTATTTTCTAGGTAAAAGGAAAATGAATTTTATTGTTGGATAATGGAAAACGTTTTATATAATCCAGGAATCATTAAAATAATAAGCTAAAGTTTCTTTTTTTCTCAAAGAATAAAATTAAACGTATTAAATATTGTCAAAACCGTTTATTACATAATATGTTGATTACATAGGTTTATTAGTTCAAATAAATTAAATTTTATTACAATATATATATATAGCGCAATCCTAATATTTAAAAAAAAAAATTAGAAAAGTTGTCATGTAAAATATAAAACATGCCAACATTGTTTAATTATACTACAATGATGTTTTTCACTTTAATATTGAATAATCAGCAATTAATTGACATTCAAAAAAAAAAATGAGGAAACGTGTATTTTTCTAAAGTTTCCTCTTTTTTTTAAATCAATAAAGTGTATGCTGAACTTTTTTAATAATATTTTTTTTGTAAGTCTTTAATTACAAATGTTAAAGAAATTGTAACATTAATTAATCAATGAGAATAATTTTCAAGTCAATTTGATAAAAAAAAAAAAAAAGATCGTTAAATTTATTTTAATCATTAAGCTACTTTTAGTAATAAAAAGATTTAATTTTTTATATGGAATATACAAAAAGATTTACAACATATGGATTTATAGCCAAATTATATATATATATATATGTAACATTATAACGGTTAATGTGGCATGATAAATTAAAAGATGCATGAATGATACAAGTACAACCTTATAAATAACTGTTTTGAAACATTAATGTGATGTGATAAATTGAGTTATGAGAGGGATTAAAAGATAAGCAATAGAAATGTTAAAGGATTAGCAATGCATATAGGTCTATATATTCTTAACCGCATTGACAATGCTAATTATCTAATATAAAAAGAAATATATCCAAAAACTTATAGATGTTGCTCTATATTACATATCGATTATATATTAATTAATAAAACAAGTTAAGTAAAATGTTGCATCATCATTGAGGATTCTGATTATAATCATGGCGAAATCATAAATTAAATAGTAAATGATCATTTTCTTAGCAGAAATAATCAACATAAATTTCCGTCTTAATTCAGTAAATTGCCTCTACTATATGTCATTTAATTCTTCAATTAGCTTTTATTTATATATTGAAGCCACTGTATTATTTCTATAGAGAAACACATTTTATCAGCTTTTTCTATACTGCAGCCGTCAATAGGGGAAATAAAAATTCAATAGAAAACAATAAATAAGAGAATGAATGAACATGAACATTAATAATTAGTTTTTTTATATATATATAATGGAGTGTTTGGGTTAAACCGTGTGTTATATTTGCTTACCTAACATTTCAATAAAATAGCATCTACCATTGTCAAGATTAACTTTCCAAAGAAAAACCGTTAAATCTCAAATAGTAATAAGAGTGAGAATGAGATTGAGCATTCAGAATATGTGAATTAACGGAATGTTCATTTTCTTCATTTTCACCATTAAGATTTTCAAGTTTATATGAGAAGAAAGTGATGAAATAAGTGGTCTCCATAAAGCTGGAATATATTGTGTTTCATCAGCTCTATTTAAACCAGTTGGTCTTTTTAATATTTCAATAGATTCCTTCATGGTTCTCAATTTATACTTTTCCAAATTACCAAGTATTTTGACATTATCAAAATAATATAAAAAATAAAGAAAAAAATCTGCACTTGCACTAATAAAAAGATATAGATTTAATTTATATATAAATAATATTTTATATACCCGATAGCTATATTGCATTCATACACACTTCATATAATGTTTGGCTGGGTGGTCACTTAGTCCAATGACATAGCCAACTGCTATGTCAATTTACACATGCAAATCTATTATAATCAATGTCTAGTTTAAAATGTACATTTATACACATGACGATATGCTAATATATTTGCTAATATTCACTTTAGACTAGCTTTGAAAAAGGTACACCATATCTAATGCCTGACATAACAAAGTAATAAATATTGTTTTAGACCAAAATTTATTACCACAATATTCTATTATTATTCACATACTCTTGTAGAATTTATTTTGTTATATATATATATATATATATATATATATATATATATATATATATATATATATATATATATATATATATATATATATATATATATATAAACAATGCATAACATTAGCTCAACTTTATATAAAGTTTGGATGAAAACAATATAACTATGGAGTGTTTAAATATATATATATATATATATATTAAAACTAGGTCTTTTCATTACAGCAATTGCTGGTTTATTTCTTTAGTTTCTACTATATCCATTGTCATGCAGTCGGTTGGCATCTGGATAATTATATTTTGATTAAAGAAAAAAAAAACTTTTAAAGAAAACATAAATAATTTATTTACTATGAATAATAATATTATTAAAACAGGCAAAACTCTCCATACAGTATTGCCACTCAGTGCAAGCAAAAATAATCAGTGAATACCAGAAGGCTTATGCATAAAATCCCCATCTAGTGCCTACTCATCCAATATCTTCAGATTAGTTTCTGGCTTGTTGCCTTCATCAGCGAGGAGCCTCGGATCTGAGAGCACTGTACCTAGATCTTAGGATCTAATGCAACCCTCCAGCAGACACTTTTTATTTCTACTTAACTACAAAACAGTGAGACTTAAATTAAAAACACAATAATATATTCAATACAAGCTCATTAGTTTATATAGTCATATAGGTCTGAACTCAGTTCAGTACCTATACATTTTGGTGTCTGGTTTTTTAATAATCATAGCCACAACTATCCTATTAGGCAGGATTAATTTCAAACCATTAAACATCACATCATCACCATTTCTTATGCTTGTTTATAACTGGAATTTTATGCACAAGTCTTCTGGCATTCATTTATTATTCTGGCTTGCACTGAGTGGCAATACTGTATGGAGAGTTTTGCCCATTTTAATAACAGTTATAAGCAAGCATAGGAAATGGTGATGATGTAATTTTTATTGTCATCTTGCCTAATAGGATAGTGGTGGCTATGGTTATTAAAAACAAAGACACGAAAATGTATTGATACTGAACTGAGTTCAGTTCTATATGACTATATAAGCTAGTGAGATGAGATTGAAAATATTATGTTTTCAATTTAAGACTCATAGTTTTATAGTTAAGTGGAGATAAAAGATGGCTGCTAGGGGATTGCATTAGATCTTAAGATCTAGATGAAGTGCTCTCAGATCCAAGACTTCTCACTGATGAAGGCCACAATCCAGAAACTAGTCTGGGGATATTGGATAAGTAGGTACTAGAGGGGTATTTTATGACAAGCCTTCTGGCATCCATTGATTACTCTGCTTGCACTAAGTGGCAATATTGTATGAAGAGTTTTGCCTGTTTTAATAACAGTTACTAGCAAGCATAAGAAATGCTGATGATGTTATGTTTATCAGCTTAAAACCAATCCTTCCTAATACGATAGTGATGGCTATAATTATTAAAAAACAAAAGTCACCAAAATGTATAGGTACTGAACTGAGTTCAGACCTATATTTTTATGTAAGCTAATGAAAATGGCATTGAAAATATTATTGTGTTTTCAATTTAAGACTCATAGTTTGTAGTTAGGTGGAGATAAAAGGTGACTGCTGAAGGGTTGCATTAGATTCTAAGATGTAAGTGCAATGCTCTCATATTCAAGGCTCCTCATTGAAGATGGACACAAGCCAGAAACTAGTCTAGCATATTGGATAAATAGGCACTAGATGGGGATTTTGTGCACAAGCCTTCTGTTAGTCACTGATTACTCTGGCTTGCACTGAGTGGCAGTAATTTATGAAGAGTTTTACCTGTTTTAATAACAGTTATAAGCAAGCATAAGAAATGGTGATGATGTGATGTTTATCGAATTAAATAATAATTATTAAGGTATGATTAGTAATTCAAATAGCTAATTGCTACCCGAGAATAAGACCACTCATATCTCTTTAATGTTTAAATCTCCTTAGAGATTTAATATCTATAAAGTCTCTCTACTCAGTAACGTGTAACTCTATATTTCTGTAAGCTCAATTTGCTCACTCAAATAAATTCAAAGATAATCCAATTAGATTCTTGATGAGAACTCATCTTTATTAATATAAAGAACAACTTCACTTTCCATACTTTATCTTTCCACTAGTGATGTTTTAAAAACTTTGCTAATTTGCATAAAGTCAGATTTTACATGCAAATTAGGCAGTTGCTATTTCCAGTAAGTTTTCGTTTTCGGCATAATTAATTATTTATTTTATTTTTATATCTGAAATACTTTAGCATATCAGCATCAAAGATTGCACATAAACTTTTATATTCAATAAATATATGTGCAGATATAGCAATCCTTCCTCTACTCCAGAAATACACAGGATTTATATACAAATAAATTTTCAGGCTTTTGCTTTATTTACAATATACTCAGCTTTATTTAGAACATAGATTTTTAGCTTTATCATTTTTTTCTATTATTGGATATGCCTTGTTGAGGTTCTATTTTTTTTCTCTAGCTCTGTAATATTTTTTCCACCCTCAGTACTGACCATGTTAGCTTCTTCTTGAACAGGGGGCTAACTGGAATTTTTAATTCTGTTTCATCAAAAATAGCATCCTGATTTTCTTTCTCCATGTTCTGAATAATCAGTATCTCTTCTAATGGTTCTATTATCTGTCTTTAATATTGTTGATTTATTTTGAAATACTCTCCCATATTATTGCTGTTCATTATAATGCATTAATAACTTATCAGATGACAGTGACTCCTTTACACTCTAAAACCCATATCTTACAGCTTTCCTCATTTTCACCTTTGGTTTTTGTACAAAAGCTCATAAAGGAATGTAGCTATGTATTCTAAAATGCCTGCAGTAGTTTTGCATTCTTTGGCTTCAGTGTGTTTTTTGTGGCAATTATTTTTTCTGCATTCAGATATTTTCAATTTTTATTCATAATATGTCCCAAAAATTTTATATGTTCATTAGTCCAAATGCATTTCTCAGAATTCAATCTTGCACCAAATTTCTGTAATTTTTCACTGACTATGTATATTATTTCTTTTAATTTTAATTAATTGTCAGAAAATACTAATATATAATTCATGTATAGTACAATGCTTTTTATTCCCTGTAATAAATTTTATATTTTTACATGGAATAATTCAGTGCTATTGTTATTTCATATGGATGTCTATTAAATTTATATTATCACATATGCATCTTTACAGTCAATAATTCTGCTCTTCTCTTGGTCACTGTACTTTGATGAAAAGTTGATTTCAAATTGAGCTTTGTGAATAACATGGCCTTTTACAAAGTCATTAGTGCCTTCTTCAAACTGGGTATGATGGACATTCTTTATTTATGTACTTGTTGATTATAGCTGTAGAGTCACTGCATATGGTTACATTTCTATCAGGTTTTAACTCTGCTATAATTGGTGTAGCCCAGGATGATTTATCCAAACTGTAATTATGCTTTTACTTCTTAATGCATTTAAAGTCTTCTTGACTTTTAATTTAAGCACAAAGATGACTTTTCTTTGTCTATATAGGCTTTCTGGACATTGTAATCTAATTGAATAACAATTGGTTTTGTTTTGGACTCTGCTGGATTGGTTTTAAAGGGCTGTGGAAATTGTTTTTTTATTTCATCTTCTAATTTTACTACCTTCACAATGTTTATGTTTTATCTCCAAAGGTTTAAACTAACTTTTCTCTAATATTGGCTTATTATTTCATTCCACTATGTATAATGGTAATTGTTTTGTATGACTATTTAATTGTTTAGACTCTATGACCATTTCTCTAATTGTTATACAGTTGCCATTTATATCTGATGTAATCATCATAGACATTTTCAATTTATCATTTGTTTGCCATTTTATAAATCATATTCCATTCTTTCTACAATATTATTGAGATACCTGCCCCACTATTAATTTCTATTTGTACAATTTAATCTAAAATTTTAATGTTTAATCTTGGTGTATCTTCAGTATTTTTCAATCAATTTATTTATAAATGTCAACTTTTTAAACACCGCTCTCCTCAATTTACTTTTTCACTGTAAATTCTGCTTTGCCATTTGTCACTTACATAATATTGATAAATAACATTTAAGTTTGCAATTAATACATTTTTTTTTGGTTTTAAATCTGTAGTTAAATCTTAAATGACCCACATTTTTACAACAATAATAAGTAGGGAGGTTCTTTGTTAACTTTTCACTTATCTCTCATGGTGTTGCTACATTTATATTCATTTCTGAATAATCACTCTTTTTTCATGTCTAAAAAGGTTTATATGGTCTATCACAGCATTATGCTCATTCAACAGCAATCTCATATATTAATTTCTTCTGACTTAATAATATTTCTCTGTTTTACATCTCTTATGGTCCATAATAGTGATCTAGTAACATTTCATTGATATAAGTTTAAATTTGCAATTCTTTCCTAACTTTCTTAGGACCAAGTCATATTCATGTTTATTTTCATGTTAACTGTATCTTCTCTCAAAAATAATGTTGTGTCATAAATTTTGAAATTATGGGTTTAAACATGCATTTAGTTTTATTGTAAATCTTTATAGGGTATTTTTTCATGATCACATAAATGATTTGCCACATTCAAGCATCTTTACCTAGCATCCATAATAGTATTATAATAACTTTAGTTTGTTATCTGTAATTCTATTTATAAGCATATACTTTTCAATATGATTGTCATACATTTGCCAGTGACCCGGATTTTGTATATCAAACATAGTTGTCATGTTGCTCTGCATTTTTGGTTTACTGCACTACCAAATTTACTCCCACTAATCCTTTAAATAATCTTTAATTTTTTAAACTGGTAATCTGTGCCAAGTAATATATTTTAGCCCTCATAGGTTAGACCTTAGAACTGAACTAAATAATATTTTTCAGGCCTCACATGTTAGACTGTTGAATTGTGCCAAATAATATATCCATGACTATGCACTCATTTGGTAGATGGATAATTATATTTTGATTAAATAAGAAAACAACCAAAAATTAAATAAAACTTCAATAATTTATTTACTCCAAATAAAAATAATTAGTATGTTAGGATTAGTAATTCAACTTGCTAATTGCTGATTGAAAATAAGATCACTCTGATTTCTTTAAATTTCAAATCTCCTTAAAGATTTAACATTTATAATGTCTCTTTGCTCAGAAACTTTTAATTCTCTATTTATATAAGCACAATAAACTCACACACATTAAATCAGAGATAGTCCAGTTAGATTCTTGACTAGAGCTCTTCTTTATTTATTTCCTATGGAACTTTATTTTCAGTAATTTTATCTGTTTAATAGTTTATTTTTATTCACCTGAAGACTTTTTAACAGCTTTGCTAATTTGCATAAAGTAATTTTCTTTTACATTAAATTAGCATGTGGATTTTCCAGTAAGTTTTAAATTTCTGAATAATTAATTATTTATATTATTTTTATTTCTGAAGTATTTTAAATATCAGCTTTAAAGCTTCTGTACACACCTTTATTTTTTAAAAAAAAATATATGTGCAGATACAGCAGTTTCATACATGTGAATATTGTTTCTGGATAAAGACAATTTTTTTGTTTAATTTTCTTTTTGTAAACAGTTAGTTTTAAGTAACAAACTAAAAACTATGATAACTATTTTCTGAAGCTTACTTAATTCTAATTTCCAGATATTTCATGCAGCTTTTTTAATCCTAATTTCCAGATAGTTCTTAACATAAATTATTAATAATTAGGCTTCTGTCCAATTTTCTTGTTAAAACTAGGCTGATTTAGATTGAATGATTAAATAACCAGATGGTTATTCAATAAGACCTTCAGAAATATTATACTACTTTTTAATTTATTTGTTTAAGAAAATGAATGTTAAATAATATAATACTTAGAAGTTGTCAAAAATGAATTACAATGAACAGAATAAAGTATAATAAAACTTAATATACATTTTCAGTAGTTCTGTGGTTTTGGAAAGGTGGAAAAACTATATCTGAAATATATTTTTATTTTGAAAGAGAAAATAGAAATGCAAAATTCAATCATATTTTTGACAATGTAAGGGGATTATTTTATTTATAAATCTATCTTTATTAGATACACAAATTAATAAAAGATAATTAACTTGTTTGTTAAAGAAAAAAAAAGAAAAAGTATAGTGTATATGTTATTAATAATTAAAGCATGGAGTAAATGTAATTGTTTACCAAATATGAGGATTTAATATGTGATTTTGATTAGTTCATGAGGTGAAAAAGTATTTAAATCTTGCTTTCAAAATGTAAAGATACATGGTTGGAAAGAAATGAGTTATTTGAATCTGTGATAGTTAAAACATTTTTTAATAATTAAACCAGAATAAGAAAAGACTGTCATAACATAATAGTAATACTTTATTATTTTATTAAAAATGTAAGAATAAAGCACTAGACTAAAATTAATGTGCACTCTGATCTAGTCTACAAGGATGCAAGTTGAGATAGATATCTGAACAGAATTATACTTAAAGCCTGTCTAAGAAAAGCATACAGAATATAATCGTAATATTCACTAAAAAAATGTAAAATTGTAAAAAAATAAAACTATGTTTGTGACAGAAAATTTATAAATGATTAAGATAAACAAATTTTAAGTTTAATTTGTAGAACTTAATATTCAAATTTTCAATAATATGCATAGGTACAATTTCAAAAAAAAAAACATTTTTTCATTTTATTATTAAATTACACTGCAAAAATTAAATATATAATTAAACATTTATATTACCTTCACTAAAAATATAAAAGTATAAAAAAATAATTGTTTGGTTACATATAATATAAACCCACAAATGTTGAGGAAATTATTTGTAAGGAGCTTTTATATTCTATTTAAATTTATAAAAGTAAAAACATATTATTGAACATTTTTTTATTTTATTAAATAGTGATACATGAGACAGGTAATTATGATGATCAAACCCCATCACAAGTTTTATCAACTAGCTCTACAACATAAGTGCATTAAGAGATAAATAAGCATTTAATATATATATATATGTGTGTGTGTGTGTGTGTATTGTAAGTAAAAATATATATGTTTGGAGATTTAATATATACACACACACAACTCTATAACAAGTTTTTATCAGCTAGCCCTATAAACATAAATGCAATAAAGAAGTAAATAAACTTATTAAAAGACTCAAATATAGATTTTAAGTAATATATATATATATTTGCAGAATTAATATATATATATTGTAACTTTTTTAATTGGTTAATTATGCTGATTGAATATAAAAAAAAACATTTATTATAGTCAAAAATTTTAAATTTCAAAAATATAACTTGCACAAATAATTTAATATATAAGAACTAAAGAGAGACGTCAGTGATGATAAGGAATACACATCTTTTATTTGTAATTATTTTTTTTTAACAATTATGTAATTTATATATAAGTGATTTTAATAAATGCAAACCCATTTACCTGTATAAATATGTCCAGATTTAAGTAAAAGTTACAGTTGGAAAAAAATCAATCTTAGTATTTTATATTACATTGATCCTTTAAAGGAAGAGCTTGCTATTTTCTGCACTGAATTCTGATAAATAAATCAAAGTAAAATAATTTATTTTCTGCAAGATAATGAAAAATTTTTAAAGATCGTAATGATAATAATATTTTAGGAATAAATATTAGTTATTAAGATATCTTAGTTTAAATTAATTAAAAAATATATACAAAACATGTATATTTTATTTATAATTGTTATAAAATATATACTGGAAGAATTTTTTTTTTAATTGTACATATATTTTATTTTTAGCACAAAGAACAATTTTTTTTTATTGTTTTTGTTTTATATGCTCAAATGTTAAAAGGAGAGTGTATTAAGTTTGTTATTTTGTAATAGTGGAATTAATTAAAATGGGGTAAATTATTAAAGAATTTTTAAAATTATCATTCATATACTTTTTTCCTTTGTAAAAAAGAAAAGACTTTTGTTATTTCTCTTATCAAAGTTTTTCAGAAAAGTATATTGTTTTCTGTGGGGGTGGGTGGGTTAGAAAACAAATATAAATAAAAATTAAAGTCACAGCAGTGTCTTTTCAAGTGTAGTGCTATAAATAAGGTTTTGATGATTTTGAATAGTTCTTTGGCACAAATAAATAGGCACGCTGATCTTCTGAAATAAAGTTTATGTGGGGAAAAAGTTGGTTGAAGCACTACCCTGAAAGACTATGGTTTGCTAATAAGAACTACACATTTATAGACAATTACAAAATGCCATCAATCAAGTTCCATTAAATAAACATTCTTGGATTTCCAATTCTTGCCTTGAAAGAATGCCATTTACTAATTTGGTCAAAGAAAACAATATGGAATAGACATTTATTTGTGCATTGGTTATTTTCCATCATTATCATATGAGCATATACATAATTGCCGGATATCCGGGACTGCCTATTGAGGAAAAAAAAGATACTGTTGTCTAAATCACATTGCATATACCACTTATTTTATAGTTTTATACAAGAAGAATATGCTGGAAGCAGTGAACTATGTGTCAATTTTTTTTAAAAAAGACAAAAAATGAGAAAAACAGAAAAAAAAAAAACATAACTGATTAAAACGTTTTGTTTCTTTTTTAACTTTAAAAAATCAACTTATTTCCCGATATTTATCTGCATTTATGAATTAAATGTGTTAAATTGAAAAGAAAACTGACATCCAGGAATTATTTATTTAATTTTGAATTTTAATTTTTTTATATCAATACAATTTAAGAATTAATTTATATATTTACATATATAGGTATGCATATGGAATAATTTGGTATTATTTTAATCCTACTAATTATATAACATTGATTTAATATTTTTATTGTAAACGCAATTGATGTATTAATCTTTAAACTCATAAATTTATGAATGTATACGAAGTATTATTTTATTTTAACTTGTATTGAAACAATGATTTTTAAGATTCAATTATCTGTAATTATTTATTACTAATTTATAATATATGTGTGAATATAATTATATATAATCATGTATCTTCATCAAAGAAAAGAAAACAGGGGATTTCCATTTATAGTACATCTAGATATTGCACTTTTTAATATGTTATTTGGTGTAAAATTATGGTTATGGGTTTTATTCATTTTATTAAATATTAATAAATTACATATTAAGTTGTGCCAACATTTGGTGTTCAATTTATTTGCTCATCTCCGTCCACAAAAAATATAAAGCATTTCTTTGTTTTGCCTGTTTTTTTCTATTGTATGCCACTTACCTTGAGAATTTAAAAATGATGATATTTAAGCAGGGATAGACTGCAGAGAACTGTAAGTGGATGTCTTTTTATAAATTCTTTTAAAGTATTCTTTCTATGAAAGAGGTGCAAAACCCTCCATGAGATTTGGGCTTTTAAAAAATGCTTTATTAGTATCACACTTCACTGATGCTTAAAGAAATTAATACAAATAAGAGATCAAGAAATATAATGATTATTATTTTGATTCCTTTTAAATGATATAGATTTATTGTCAATATATCTATATATTTAATTGGCTTGAAATTCTACAATATGTAAATTATGGCTGGGGCATTAAGTTGACTTGGATGCTCAAAATGGGACCCTATAGCAGTTAATTTAAAATACAAAGTTAAATGTAGAATTAAGTGTTAAAATATATAGCTCCCATGTAGGTCTTGAATTAATTGTGTAGAATTAGAAAGTACAATATTAAAAAGAGAGTGAAAAGCGTTGGTTAATACAGTAGATAATGGCACACAATATGCTATGGTTCAAAATGACACTTAAAAGATAACAAAAATGTAAACAAAATATTACATCATTCAAAATATTACATCATTAAAAAAAATAACACTAACAAAAAGTTTCTGATAAAAATATAACAAACAATTTGTAATTGTCTTACTTTTTTTAAAAAAAAAATACATATCTCATAACATATATGAAATAGCTACATGGTGACAATAAGTTAATAAGTATTAAAATCAGAAGAATAGATTGGAGTAAAATAAGTTTGACAATAATAAAAGGGAATTAATTATATATATTTTTATATTCTTTAAAAAAAAATACAAGTAAGAAAATAAATAGTGCAGGAATGGTACATAATAGATGGGAAATGATATACCATTTCAAATTTATACAAATAAAATAATAGATAGAGATTATGCATCTCAATATAAATAAAAATAAATCAGATTATAAATTGATAATTAAATCAAGAGATAAAAAATTGAGGTGTGTTTGACTGTAAATATAATAAAATCTCATTCATAAAGAAAGAATTTAGATGAGATTATAAAAGAAAATATTGGTTACTGAAATATGAAACTGAATCAATCAAATGAAAATCAGCCAGAAATGCAATCATATTCAGTAAATAGAAATAAAACACAAATGGAAATATTGGAATATTTAACATAAATATTAATCATATAAAAGGACCTAGTACAAAGTATTGCTAAAACACTCCATAATATTGAAGACACACAGCAAAAGAAGATGAAGAATCCCCACTTGTAGAGAAGCAACAAAAATTAGATATAAAAGTTGAAGATGTATATAAAAGGCAACAAGGATTAGATAAATTGAAAATCAGCAAAACTTAGATATAAACATTCTAAATGTTGGAAATACAACAGATTAAAAAGATAAAGGTATGCAAAGAGCATTAATGGAAATCTGCTAAATATGGATGAAGTACTGATGAAGATGAAAATATTTTCAAGAAAATGCAAAATCTAGATGATAAATTCTGAAATGTAGAAGAAGAGCAACAGTTGAAACAAACCCAAATCATAAAATGGATCAATAAAGAGAAAATAGAAGAGCTGGCATAAATAGAAATCCAAGAGATCAATGAGGAATATGGATCACAAATTCATAAAACAATAGATGTCAGAGTGATTGAAATGTTGAGATTAAAAGTTAAAAAATGTCACTGCTGCAATAGCAAAGAAAAAAGAAAATAGAGCTATAAAAAAACAATGTCCACTCCAGTGGAAAATTCTTAATTGTGATCATGCTACAGATAGACAAATATTGTTATCATCCAAAGTGAGAACACTTATTTTAATAAAAAATACCTGGAGTGAGAAAAGGTTTGATCCCTATATAGATAATGGTGACATAATATCATAAAAGACACAAAATATGTTAAGTGAACTAATTATTTCATTAGAAATGCAATATATTGTATGCAAATTAAGATATGTGAAACCACAAATATAATTTATAAAATCAATATTGTAATTCAAACCTAAATCCAAAACTTTTCAGAGTAATATAATTTTATTTAGTTTTTAAGTAAATAGTAGCTGTGTGGTCAGGTGCAACAGCGCTTATATTATTTTTATAAAATCAATATTATGACTACCAAAATATGGCATTGCATTCAATTGAAATAATTGAAAAAAAAAATAATTTTTACATTGCTAATTATTAGACTTCTAATTAAATAAACTACACAATGTTGTTAAAGATACCTCTAAATATTATTATAAACAGATATATATGAAAAACAAAACAAGTTTTATATATGTAAAAACCTGCTATAGCTTGTATTAATGATCAATAGATGGAGCTTTACCAAGACCTCCAAACAAGCGTATTTGTTTACATAAACTTCAGAGTCAATATTCACTGTCTCTTTCATTTTGCTCCACCCTCAGATCAGCTGATTTCAAGCTGATTTGCTCTCATCAGTGAAGGGATAGGAGTTTAGAAACTAGACCTAAATATTAACTCAAAGCGTTTATACAAAACGTTTTTATCAGTTTGCAAGCATGAATTTTTTAGACACCTAAATGTCTTCAAACTCAGCCTATCAAACTAGATAGCTATGTGGGTCTGATATCAGTTCAGTTTCTCCACATAATCAAAGCTTCTGCAATCTATATCATTGCAAGAAAACTTTAAAGGTACATTTATGAAAAACAAAACAAGTTTTATATATGTAAAAACCTGCTATCGCTTGTATTAATGATCAATAGATGGAGCTTTACCAAGACCTCCAAACAAGTGTATTTGTTTACATAAACATCACAATCAATATTCACTGTCTCTTTCATTTTGCTCCACCCTCAGATCAGCTGATTTCAAGCTGATTTGCTCTCATCAGTGAAGGGATAGTAGTTTAGAAACTAGACCTAAATATTAACTCCAAGCGTTTATGCAAAACGTTTCTATCAGCTTGCAAGCATGAATTTTTTAGACACCTAAATGTCTTCAAACTCAGCCTATCAAACTAGATAGCTATGCTTGCAAACTGATAGAAACGTTTTGCATAAATGCTTGGAGTTAATATTTAGGTCTAGTTTCTAAACTCCTAGCCCTTCACTGATGAGAGCAAATCAGCTTGAAATCAGCTGATCTGAGGGTGGACCAAAATGAAAGAGACAGTGAGTATTGACTCTGATGTTTATGTAAACAAATACGCTTGTTTGGAGGTCTTGGTAAAGCTCCATCTATTGATCATTAATACAAGCGATAGCAGGTTTTTATGTATATAAAACTTGTTTTATGTTTCATAAATGTACCTTTAAAGTTTTCTTGCAATGATATAGATTGCAGAAGCTTTGATTATGTGGAGAAACTGAACTGATATCAGACCCACATAGCTATCTAGTTTGATAGGCTGAGTTTGAAGACATTTAGGTGTCTAAAAAATTCATGCTTGCACACTGATAGAAACGTTTTGCATAAATGCTTGGAGTTAATATTTAGGTCTAGTTTCTAAACTCCTATCCCTTCACTGATGAGAGCAAATCAGCTTGAAATCAGCTGATCTGAGGGTGGAGCAAAATGAAAGAGACAGTGAATATTGACTCTGACGTTTATGTAAACAAATACGCTTGTTTGAGGTCTTGGTAAAGCTCCATCTATTGATCATATATATATATATATATATATATAGTTAAAAGAATGAATAACAGAATCAAACCAACAGGTATAGTAATTATTTCAATAGATTTGGTTCTCTATTTTAATTTATGTGTGTTCATCAAAATAGGGTTGTGTTTAACCTGATCATTGGTGATGACTGCTTTTAAAAATAAACAATAGTTTAGTCATAAATTGAACATCTTTATGTTGTTAGGCGAATATATATACATGTTGCAAGTTTTTTCCACAATTCTATTAATTTATAATAAAGACCAACTTAGTCTAAAATGAGCAAGGCCCATTTTGATTAAATCTTCATTACAGACTCATGTAATAACAATAAAGATTAACATAATGTAGGGTTGTTAATTTATCTTGATGATGATAAATCTTTTCATAAGTCTTTGAAATTGTCCATGAACAAGTATTTTAATGTATGATGAAGATGTGGAGGCATTTTATGCTTCATTGTCATGTTTATCTTGAGATTCCTAATATAGTAATAGGTTTTATGTTTATAACTAAGCTCATTGTTCCATCAGTAATAGTAAATTGTCAATTAGATTCAATGTATTCTAATAGGTGAATTTTTTAAAAGAAATTAGTTGAATTTAATTAATAATATAAATTCAATTTACATCTGTAATATCTGTTATGTAGTATTAATATTTCCATAATACCTACTTGAATGAATTGAATAGGATCATGAAATTAATTAAAATGGTGTAATATTATTAAAAAAAAATTCTAAATTATCTGTTCATATAATTTTTTTTTTATAAAAAAAAAGAATTTTGTTTTTTCTTTTAAGAAAGTTTGTTCATAAATATTTTTTTTTTGGGTGTAGATATTTTATTATATTCATGAGATACAAAACAAGCTCATATCAGTTTTTAAATGAGTAGTGCTATACATACAAACTAAAGATGAGGATTTTGAATGATTGTTTGACAGAGAGAAAAAGATATGCTCTACCTCTGAAAAAAAAATTAGGTGGGGAAAAAGTTAATTGAAGCTCCATTTTGAAAAACTATAGATTGCTGGAAAAAACTTCACAACTATATATTATTAATATATATTATCAACCAAGTTACAGAGAATAAACAATATTATTCTGTGGAATGCCAATTCTTGCCTTGCCAGAATGAAGCTTGCTAATGTAGTCAAAGAATCAATATAAAATAGATGTCATTTGAACACCAGTTTTTTCTTCTCATGTGAATCAAGATATAATTACTCAGTGTTGATATATGCCTATTAAAGAAAAATGATACTATGAAAAAATATTTAAATCAAAATGCTTATAAATTCTGATGTAGAGTTATGCACATAAAAAATATTCAGAATGCACTGAAATGACTGCTAATTTTTTTAAATGAAAAAAAAACGAGAGAAACATATATCTTAATAGATTGAAACGGGTTGTTTCTTTCTTAATATTGAAAAGAACTTAGCTCAATATATGTTTTGCATGTATAAATTAAATGTTTAAAATGAAAAAAATAATATATACTCTGAGAAGTAAAGTTAATTATTTATTTATTGATATATTTTTATTTTTTATATCAATATGGTTTATATGTACCTATGGAATACTATGATTTTATTTTAATCCTAACAAGTATACAACTATGATTAATTTTTTTTATTGTAAATACAATTGAAAAGTTAATCTTTATGTACATATGTGTATGTGTGTAAATGAAGTATTATTTTATTTTATTTCGGTATTGCAACATTTAAATTTTCCTTAGACACATTATTCATAATTACTTATTAATATATATATATATATATTCGCTAGATGGGACTTACCACCAGATCCAAATCAAGCTTTAATTATAAGTGCCAACAGAGAAAGAATTCAAAATCTATCAGAAAATCCTCATCTCCAGACCAATTAGTTTCATGCTTATGGCTCACCTCAGTGAAGAGTTATGATTACTGAGATGAGCCATACACTCAAAACCAATTGGTCTGAGATGAGGATTATTCAATAGAGATTTTGTATTCTTTCTCTGTTCGCACGAATAATTAAAGCTTGATTTGGAGTTAGTGGTAAACTCCATCTAGTGAACATTTTAGCACAAGCTTAAAAGCAAGTTGCACAATTTGTATCTTTTTGTTATATATATATATATATATATAAATGAGATACAAATTGTGCAATTTGTATCTTTTTGTTATATATATATATATATATATATATGAAAAACAAAAAAAAAAACAAGTTAAAAAACTAAGCCTCTGCAATATATATCATTGCAAGAAAGACCTCAAAGGTACATTTATGAAAAACAAAAAAACAAGTTAAAAACTTGCTAACGCTTGTATTTATGTCAATAGATGGCATTCTACCAAAAACACCGTCAAGTGTAAGTTTGTTTACATAAATGTCAGAGCAAGTATTCACTATCTCTAACTTTAATTCCACTTTCAGATCATGATTTCAAGCTATTTTCTATCGTCAGTGAAAGACAGGATAAGAAACTAGATTTAAACACAAACTCTGAGCATTTATGAAACAGTTTCTATTCAGCTTGCAAGCATAAATCTTTTAGACACGTTAAGGTCTTCAAACTCAGCATAGTAAGCCAGATAGCTACATGGGTCTGATATCAGTTCAGCATCACCACATAGTAGAAGCCTCTGCATTATATATCATTGCAAGAAAGACCTCAAAGGTGTTTTTTTTTTTTTTCATAAATGTACCTTTGAGGTCTTTCTTGCAATGATATATATTGCAGAGGCTTCTACTATGTGGTGATGCTGAACTGATATCAGACCCATGTTATTATCTGGCTTGCTATGCTGAGTTTGAAGACATTAACGTTTCTAAAAGATTTACACTTGCAAGCTGAATAGAAACTGTTTCATAAATGCTCAGAGTTTGTGTTTATATCTAGTTTCTTATTCCTGTCTTTCACTGACAATAGAAAATAGCTTGAAATCATGATCTGAAAGTGGAATTAAAGTTAGAGATAGTGAATGCTGGCTCTGACATTTATGTAAACAAACGTATGCTTGATGGTGTTTTTGGTAGAATGCCATCTATTGTCATAAATACAAGCGTTAGCAAGTTTTTAACTTATTTTTTTTGTTTTTCATAAATGTACCTTTGAGGTCTTTCCTGCAATGATATATATTGCAGAGGCTTCTACTATGTGGTGATGCTGAACTGATATCAGACCAATGTAGCTATCTGGCTTGCTATGCTAAGTTTGAAGACATTAACGTGTCTAAAAGATTTACGCTTGAAAGCTGAATAGAAACTGTTTCATAAATGCTCAGAGTTCGTGTTTAGATCTAGTTTCTTATACCTGTTTTTCACTGCCGATAGCAAATAGCTTGAAATCATGATCTGAAAGTGGAATTAAAGTTAGAGATAGTGAATGCTTGCTTTGATGTTTATGTAAACAAACTTACGCTTGACGGTGTTTTTGGTAGAACACCATCTATTGACATATATATATATTCTCATAAGTCAAAGAAAATCTGGCATAGGGTTTCCAATTATAGTATATCTAGATACTATATTCTTTAATATGTTATTTGGCAGTAAATTTCAGATATGTTTTATTTATCTATAAAATATTAATGGAATAGCTATTAAGATGTACCAAAATTTGGTTCTCAATTTACCTGCAAATCTTACTCCACAGTATAAAGTATTAACTTTGTTTTGTCTGTTTTTTTGTCTATTGCAAGCAATTTATCTTGAAAGTTTAAGAATGCTGAGCATTAACCTGAGAGGTAATGTAGTTAATTGCAAGTGAATGTCTTTATAAGGATACTTTTAAAGTATTGATTGCCTAGTAGAATAGATGTAAAAGTCCATGTCAGTTAGGCTTATAAAAGTGTTTTATTAGTAGCAAGCTTTGCTGATACTAAAGAAATTCATACCAAATGAAGTATCACGAAATATAACTAATGATTATTACTTTGATCCCCCTTTAAATAATATAAATTTTATTGTCAGTATGTCTATCTAATTGGCTTGAAATATTATGATATATAGTTTAAGGGTGTGACTTGACATGTGTGCCCCATATGTGAGACTCATGTCAGTTAATTTAAATAACTAAGTTAAATGTAGAATTCACTATGTATAAATGTATAGCACCCATATAGGTCTTTGATTAATTGTATAATAATATGGATCATAATATTGTAGAGAGATTGAAAGGAGTTGCTTCCTGAAGAATAAATAATAGCACACAATGTGATAGGGTTCAATGTAACATTAAGGGTCTTATAAAAAATATAAATGAAATATTAGGTTCAAACAAAAAGACAGAAATTGTCACTAACGAAAGTAGCTAAAATAATATATATTAAGTATGTATATGTTGTCAATAAATTAATAAGTAATAGATGGTAATTAATAGATTGATGTGAGATGAGATTGACACTGATATATAATAAATAGGGTAATACAAACTTAATTTTAAACTTTGCATACTTAGTTAATAATCTGTAATTCAATACTAGCACTGTAAACATATAAATACAGAGCTAATATTTAATATCTTATTAAACAAACCATGGGCTGAGAACATTCGAGAGGCATGGCTCTCATAATCATAGATCTTTGTAAAGTAACTGATTTTCTAATGCTATACACATTTATACAAAGTTCAAGTATTCCATTTCCTGGATATAGAATAACATGTTTGCTTTCTGTTAATGATGTTGCTGTCTATTGCAATGAATCAGGCCTCTGGATATAGAATAAGATGTTTTTTTTTTTATTAATGACATTGATGTCTATTGTGATGAATCAGGCCTCTTTTATCTTTTCTTTTCAAATCATTTCTCTCTCTGTATATTAAGCTACTTATTTGTGGTTTACATAGGTGTCCTGCAAGCTTTTGGTGCTGTGCAAAAATGGAATTGTGTTCTGCATGGGATTGTGCTTTAGTATACACATATTTATGTTGAGATAATCTAGTTTCTAATGCTGCTTTGGTTTCCCCATAGTATGAAGCATTACAATCTTGGTCAGAGTATGAGATATTATAGACTCCTTGTGAAGTTTGAATGAGTGTTAATCGATCTTTTGTGTTATTGATTAGTCTATTGAAATTAGGAGGGATGTGGAAACATAACTAAAACCTTCTATTGAAAATTAAACAATTTTTTTTGTAAATGTTTGGTATGTATGGCAATAACAGCTCATGTCTATCCACATTAACCATGTTGATGGTCATTTTGTTTTGAAATTGTTTGATCTTCTTGTTGATGATGCTCTGTTTAAAACCTATGTCTAATACATCCTCTCTGTACTCTGTCAAATTTAATTTTTTATCCACATTGAACTTGCACAATTGCTACTTTCTGTGGAGAAAGATATAAGACATGCTAATTTGTGGTTGATGGGTGTGTTAGAATTGGGTTGAATGTGACCTTTTACCTCAAATGGTTTGACTATCATCTTATAATTCAGGGGTGTGTCTTCCACTCTGTTTGTATGTCCAGATATATTTGTTAGAGTATTCCCATTTGACATTTAATGATAAGAGTGACCTGCTTTGTAATTTGTTTTTAATTTCATTGATGAATTCTCTATTAGCATCCACAAACAAATCATCAACATATCTGGTATAAATTATGAATTGTGTAATATTATCATAACTTGGCAAAATGTGCTCTTCATGTTGATTTATCACAATGCTGGTAATGATTCCACTGATTAGTTGGTCCATTGGTCATCCATCCTTCATGTGGAACCAACTACTGCCCATTAAATGTTGCCATCATGTTTTGTCAAGCCAATTCAAAAACTCAACTATGAAAGCAATCCTCGCCTATTCTATGTTCTTGTGAGAGAGTTACTCTTTTACAATTTCGATGGATTTTTCTCTGCCGATGGATACATACAGCTCAGTTATGTCTATTGCTTTCAGACTTGGGTCTGGTTTCAATTCCATGTCTTTAATTCTTGAAACAATATCAAATGATGACTTTATTGCATATTTACCAAAGTCCAAAGTTTCAATTAACCAGCTGTTTATCAACTTGGTCACTTTGAAACCATGGACTCCACCAAAATCAAGTATTAATATCTTAATGGGAAGTGTGGCTTATATGTTTTTGCATTGGCAAACATTCTTGGTGTCTATGAATAAACAACAAATACAAAAATTATAAAACAATCTATTATTAATAATTAAATATCTAAAATTTTATACAACAGTATCAAAAAGTGTTAATAGCAGTTCAAAAAATTATATTTGTTTGGGTTGGAATAAAATTTCTATCTACATTAAGGAAAATTATACAAAAGAATAAATGTCCTACAATTGTAAAATAACACCTTGGTATTAGAAGGAAAGTTATTTTGGTAGATAAAAAGAAAATATGGAACAATTATTAAAAAAAGGATGGCATCATGAAATCATGTTAAAAAGTTCTATATTAAATTAATTAGTAATACTGGTCACGAAAATAAATGTCTCTTTCAGTTATAACAACTTCTAAATTATCCAAAATTTTAAAGAAAGAAGTAGACATGCAATCAAATTTATCAAAAAGGGGGAAACTCCCTGAAATAATGGGTATAATTGATATCTTAAAAGAAACAGATAAATCAATAGAATGACTGTTGATGAAGTTATCTTTCAAATGTCTAAATGATAAAAATATACTGCGTGATTGAAAGATTGAAGTAATAATATTAATATTTAATAAAGGTGCTAAAGAGAATATTAAAAATTACCTACATATTCCATAAACATTTACCATTTATATATTTAATGTTGTACTTAAAACATGCAGATAAGTCATTTTACTTTTACCTACCTTAAATATTAAATATTTAAAAAAAAAATGTTATTTTTTACTCCCAAAGACTTTCAATTGTTAGTAATATCACACACTTTATTTTGTAACAATGTTTACCGTGATATTATTCACTTTCCGTCGTCAGATGTTATGGGATAGACAAGTAAGAAAATTAGTATTAGAATGAAATTGAGTAAGGCTCTAACCAGTCAAAGAAGGAAATCAGTAGAATTATTATAATATTATCCAAGAAAATCCTTGTAGATTTTCAATATTTTATTACATATAAAATTAATGGCTGGTTTCCAAACATCTTATATTTTTACTCTACATTGATTTATGTGTTTATTTTTCCATCTTTTTTTCTTCTTTTTTTCTCTAGTCAATATAAGTTTCTTCTCCTAATCACAATTATTTCTTAGTGCATACATAATTTGTTTCTTAAGCCATATCTATTATTTTTCTCTCAAATTATTACGTTGTGTTTTTTTAATCATTTTATAATGGAATAGTTAGTTTAAAAAAATTTCTTTTCTTTATTTATATAGTATTTTATAGATGCTTCTTGTTTATGAGCACTGTTTGCCCATTTGGAAAGCTTTTCTGATATTATATTAATGAAATATTTCTTTAGTTTATGTGCTAGTCCTGATTAGAATAGATGCATTACAATATCTCACTCTGATTTTTTAGATGGTTTTTTTTTTGTTGTTGTTGTCTATGGATTTTGTTAATCATAACATAATTTTAATACAATACAGAATTATTCAATAAAATTAAAGAATGACTATAATTTCACTACTAATAATTTTGATTTCCAACATTTACATGAAATATCTTATAAATATTACTTTGATTCAATCAAAATTTGCTTCACTATGGAAATAATATATTTCATTAATGCAATCAAAAGTGCATGCGAAAATAATATGTCTCTCAATTAAATTCATAATATCGTAAAAATAAAATAAAATTGTCATTTTTAAATATAGTTTTCTTATAAAAAAATCAAAATTATACAGTACAGAAAGTCTGTTTATAAAACAATATAGTGCATGTATTACCTAAAACACCCAATAAAATTATAATATTACTATAAAACAGAGTTACTGATCAAAAGTGAGTAATTTAACGAAAGAAAAGTCCCAAATTGAATAAACTCTCTTAAAAATAGGATCCTTCAGCTATTAGTCAACAAAAAGAAAATGAAAATCAAAATGTTGTTAGATGTAATAGAATAACCATACATATTAAAGATATCTGATAAACTAGAGGAAAACCAATATCCGTATAAAAATGGCTTTCCAAAGTGTTAACAGCTGGAAGGAATTTAACTTCCATAAAATCTAACTTGGAAATTCTGAAAAACACGAAAATATCGATCAAAACTTATATAAATTAAGTAAAGATTTAAAATATAAAAAAAATGTTTAGAGAGAGAAAAAGAATATATCTAAAGTAGCAGACAATACATGCATCAATGGACATATGTTCAATTGACAAAAACGAGATTATTAGATAGAAAGCAAAATAAAAAAGAAAATTGAAGAAGATATTCCAATGCACATGGCATCGAAAACCAATCTCAATATATCAAAGTAGTAAAATAATGCATATTACTTAGAATCCATTCCTTATTTTTTTTTCCCATTGAAAAATGGAAAAATTAGAAAAAAACTCTTAGATGAGTGGAAAAATTTATATTGATTTTTACCTTTGAAAAAATAGTCTAGTTTGTTAAAGATTAAATGCATTATTCATCTATGTAAATATTTTATATTAATTTGCAATGAAAATATTTTTATTTTTTAGACCAACAACACTTCAGAGTAATACCGTTCAAAAGGGTGTATTATATTAACCTGAGTATTGGTAGTAATAGATAAATATAGATTAATGTATTTAGTATAGTATAAAAATGTAATATTTTTGCTAAATACTTCAAATTAGAAGATGGAAATTAATCCAAAATATAATTACATTTACATGAAGTACAAGTTTTAGTTTATTTACTTAATATTGCAATGCTGTCATTTAATACATTCCTAGAATTTTTTTATTCTACCGAATAATAATTTTTATTCTACAAGAGTATATTGATGAAGCTCTTGTAGAATAAAAAGTGTTATGTTATTTTAAAATCTCTATAATTTTTCATCTACATAAAATTCAAATCAGATAACACTATGGGTACCACATAACTATAAATTATAATGGACAATCCTATATTATTGCTATTTTAGAATGGACTTAACTTAATTAAACAAAATTTACAGTGCTTTGTTGTTTATGAATATGATGTAGGGATAAATTTGAAATTGTATTTAATGAATTTGACAGAATAACTGCTCTTATATTCCTAATTTTGTTAAATATGTAAACTATTATGAAAAGGTGCTTATATAATATAAAAAAGTGGTGCCTAGCAATCTTCTCAACATTTAAATCCACACTGTTTCCATAAAAACCAAGATTTTTCATTAGTTTTTAGGACCTATCTAGAGTAATGAGGCAGCTATTTTTTAACATTAATTGACAAACTAAATATTTGATATATTTAATTAAATTTTTTGAAAGATTGTAATAATAATCACTCAAATTGACATAAATATCTCAACTTCAATATTTGAAAGTCTGTATATGATTGTTGTAGTCATTTGATTCCTATTTTCTAAAATTTGCTATATGATTCAAAAACAATCTCAACTAATGCACATGACTTTTTAGTACCATTTTGCCACTCAAAAGCTCTAGATTTTCTATTATCAGTAATATCATATGGAAAATGTTTAATAAAAATAAACTGGAAGTCAACCAACATTTTCAAACATTGTCTTAAACGTTTTTTGATTAACGCAATGGATATACTTAAAGTAAAATATATAAGGTATATGAACACAGACTTTCATACGACCCACCACTCTCTCCACACTATCTCATATCACTGATACACTTCAACACATATATGCTGAAAAGATAAATAATCACCAATATACATATTTTATGCTAAACCAGCATTCATCAGTTGGTCCAGATTGCCATCTCTATACATATATGCAATAAGTGCTCAGATATATATTAAGATAGCCAAACCTCATATTTTAATGGACAGGCTTCAATCTATTACACACTCCAACTTTTCACCTATCCATCCAATTGAAAATCTGATGATGGAATGCTCAAAGGCCACCCTGTGGTCAAGATTCTTGTCACAACCATGTTGACCTAAGATCAATCTGATCCCTCACGTACAGGACATAATCCATTTAATACATATACAAGAGATGGGAAGACATCTCTACTACATAATAACTGAAATACACAAGCTTATTATATACCTGTGTCTATATATGTAATATATAGAATATAGGGTGTGACAAGAATCTCAGCCTCAGGGTGACCTTTGAACATTCCATCATCAGATTTTCAATTAGATGAACGGTTGAAAAGTTGGAGTGTGGAATAGATTGAAGCCTGTCCATTAAAGTATGAGGATTGGTTATCTTAATATATATCTGAGCACTTATTGCATGTATGTGTATAGATGGCAATCTGGATCAATTGATGATTTCTGGTTTAGCATGAAATACATATCTGGTGAATATTTATCTTTTCAGCATATATGTGTTCAAATGTATCAGTGATATGATATAGTGTGGAGAGTGGCGGGTAAAGTCTATGCTCATATATTCTATATATTACATATATAGACACAGGTATATAATAAGCTTGTGTATTTCAGTTATTAAAGTAAAATAATAAAGATAACTTATAAATCATACTTTTGCTGTGGTGATTTTGCAGTAATTATCTAACAGCAATAGTTATAATCGTAGTGCATTTTATTATATAAATAAATTCTCATTTGTCCACAAAAATATAACATCTTTAAAAAACATGTTTTCCTATAAGGAACATCTGATATATTTCAGTAATTAATGCGGTATCTTTTTGCCTGAATGTTTTGATACGAATTTATGGGTAATATATTTCTACAAATTTTATTAGTTTAGAAACAAACAAAGTATAACTTATTCTAAAAGCTTTCTCTTGATTTGATTTCTAAACATTCGGATTTTAAAATTAAGAAATGTTTTTTAACTTATCCAGTTTAATAATAACCCTGACTAAATCTGAAAGACTCGCTAAAATAGGCATCTCACTGCCAACATTTGAATTCTTATAAAATTATTTAAAATGAAGTCAAAATATATTTCTAAGGCAAAATAATGTGTGAGGACCACATCACAAACACTATTAATAAGTTATATTATGACTTTTAGGTACATAAGTATTTTTAATGTTGACGATATAAATAAATGATAATACAGCAATTTTTTTACGGTTAATCTGCCATTTATGCTGGCTTCTTGTTCAAATTGAACGAGTATCTTTAAATCCCTATATTGATTTTAATTTATTACTTAGCCAAATATATAATGATTCTTGATTTTTAAAAAAATAAAATCTCCAATAATGCAAAGAGTGTCAGAAAATCAATCATGTTATTTTATTTTATTTATAAAGAAAGGCTTACTTATGGATTACACACTCTTTACAAAAAATTCCTGGTGAATAACTACGTTAGAATTTGAGAATCACAAATATCTAATTTGAAAGCTATCAGAAGAGTTTTTAATGAACTAATATGAAAAATTATATAAATATGTTGGGGATAAAATTTTTATTGACCTTATTATTTTAACATTAAAACATGATATATGCTTAACAATATGAGTCAATAATTTCTTATAATATTTTCATTTTTAACTATATTTTACTGATATCACTGATTTCAGAATGCTTTCTTGATTATACAACTTGGTTAACAAAATTATAGATAAAAATCAACACAAGCTTAGAATCAAAAATTGAAATGATAATGCAATATTTATTCAATTTTGTCCCGGAAAAAAATATTTTTAATAACACTATAACCTCCTCCCCCCTCTTTTATTAATGAACATGTACATCAATATTTCGAAGAAGAAATAGTTTTTTTTTTTTCTCATGTGTCATAGCATCAGCCGGGAAGCTAACCCGGGACAATGTTTGTAAAGCAGCTGTCGCTGACCTGTCGACCACCAATGCTTGACAAAATGCAAAAACTTTCTTTCTCAAAACTTTTTGAATTTAATAATAGAATATATTTGCAAAACAAAAATAGCACTAATTTAAATCTCGCAAGGAATCCATCACCAAATAATGTTTTTTTTCTTTAATAGCAATGTACAAATTCAGTTAAAATTTCTTCTTCAGTTATACGAATATTATTTATAACAGCTTATTAATATAATGTTGACTTGTTATTAATTAATTTCAAGCCTTGTCTTATTTGTAGGTCGTATTAAGAGTGACACAACATTTATCCTGGTGAGTATATTTAAAAATAAAGTCATATTTCTTTTTTCCATATGTCATAGCATCGGCAGGAGGCGAATCCGCAATAACCGTCTGCAATCAACTGCTTGCTTTCAAGGCAGCTGCGCTGACCTCTCGACTAACAACGCTTGACAAGTTGTAATTTATTTGATACCAGATTTAATGCGAATTTTTTCCATAATAAAAATATTAAGATTTTATAATACCTTTTTGTGCTAAAAATTATCAAAGAAAGAGTTTGAACTCAGACTTTCAAGCTCCATATAACTATACAATCTATCTTATACAACTAATTTACTTGATCACATACATGTGAAAAAGAGAAATGATCTCTAATATAAAATATTTCGTTCTGAAACAATATTCATCAGTTGGTCCAGATCACCATCTTCTACATACATATCTGTTTATTTAAAATAGTATATATTTAGCTGTATTCTGCCCATCACTCTTCTGCATATTTTAATGGACATATTATAGTCCTATATATAATTAGTCAGAGTGAATTATAGTTAATAACAGTATGGCAATAATATTGGTATCATCAAGGGTTTAGAGTGTTACATCCTTGGATTTTCACTGATATGGATGACTGAAGAGTTAGTGTATGGGAAGATTGAAGCTTGTCCATTAAAATTTGAAGGTTATCTACCTTAATATAAACTCATGCACTGATTTTATAAATATGTGAGAGATTATGATTTCGATCAATTGTTGAGTGTTGGTCCAGAATATATTTTGGATATCATTTACCTTTTTTAGATGTATATGGTCATGTATATCGGTTGTATAGAATAATAGTGGATAATTGTAAGAGCTTGAAAGTCTGAATTCAAGTCCTTACTAATTAAGTTAAGTTTAGTATAAACAATATTAATGTATTTAAATATTACATATTAGTTAATATAAGGTCCTAAGAGAATCGTTGTATTATTTCATACTCCTTCAAGAATATAACAAGACAGATATACTTTTCATTTACATTAGTAAACACACAGATACACACACACACACATATATATATATATATATTCCTAATGTCCACTCCATACGTTCTTGTCGTTGCAGCTGTTATTACTATGTGATTATTCATATAGTATACGAACATGGATGGGCTGCTCACCAACATGCATTAGCCAGCGTGGTGAGTTTATTGGCTTTTTACCTCTGAGTTTAAGATCAAGAAACACCATGGTCTTTCTTCTCAGTGCCTGATAAGGCAGAATGAATGTTTGTGTAAATGATAAATATTTTTCCAATACATATATACAATTATGACAGACAAAAATAAAGCATGGCCCTTTATCCCAGGAGGCTGTAAAGTCACCAACCAAGGCAGCAGTTGGTGGCTAAAGGTGGAGGGTGCTAAGAATCCCCTGATTGCAGACCTAGTCTGCCATTTGATGATGACTTTTTATTTAGGTACTTACAACTGCAGATCACTTTCAAGTGAAGGAAGATTGCAAGAATTAGAAGAAGAACTGTCTTATATTAAATGGGACATTATTGGACTTTGTGAAGTTAAAAGAAAAGGAGAAGAAACAATTGATTTAAAAAGTGGACATATACTCTATTATAAAGGCACACATATTGGAAATACAAGTGGAGTAGGATTCATTATAAATAAAAAGTGGAAGAACAATATTGTGGAAATTGATGGTGTATCGGACAGAGGGGTAAGATTAGTTATACAACTTAATAGCAGATACCAAATGCAGATAATTCAGGTTTATGCCCCAACAAGTTCTCATAGTGATGAAGTAGTAGAAGATTTTTATATGGATGTACAAAAGACTTTTGATCAGAGTAAACAACATTTTAAAATTGTTATGGGAGACTTTAATGCTAGAATTGGTAGACAATGAAAGATGAAATTGCTGTAGGTAATTTTGGTTATGGTAATAAAAATGAGAGAGAACATAGACTTGTGGAGTTTGCAGAAAAAGAAAAACTTTATAATATGAATTCATTTTTTGAGAAAAATGTTAAAAGGAAATGGACATGGAAGCATCCAAATGAAGATACAGCAGAATTGGATTATATTTTGACTAACAGAAAATACATATTTCAAGATTGAAATGTTCTTAATAAATTTAACACAGGAAGTGATCATCGATTAGTAAGGTGTAAGTTATGTGTTAATGTAAAACTAGAGAGACAAAAATTATTAAGAAAAACAATATTTGCAGTTGATATTCCTAATCTTCAGAAACATTCTAATGAATTTAAATTAGAACTTACAAATAGGTTTCAAGTGTTAGGAGATTTTGAACATGATTCAGATTTGAATGAAATTAATATGAAAATAACTGATACACTTTTAAAAACTGTAACAAACATAGCTGGTAGAAAAAAGCAGCAATTGACTAATAAAATTTCTTCTGAGACTAGAGAATTTATAAAGAAAAGAAGGAATATGAAGATATACAAAAATGATGTATTAAAAAGAATTGAATATCTCGAATTTTGTAAAATGGTACGGAAAAAAGTTGAAAATGATATAAGAAAGTATAACTGTGAAATAGCAAGGAAAGCTGTAGAAGAAAATAAAAGTCTCAAAAATGTTAAACAACATTTTGGTATTGGTAGGAAATTTATATCTGCAATAAGAAAAAAAGATGGAATTATTACTAAAAAGAGAGATGACATCATGAAATTGGTAGAAGATTTTTATCAAAAATTATATAGTAATAAAGAACAAGTAACTCTTATATCTATTACATCTTCCGAATTGCCCAGAATTTTAAATGAAGAAGTGAGACATGGAATTAAGTGTCTGAAGAAAGAAAAGGCTCCAGGAAATGATGGAATTATAATTGATATATTAAAAGAAGCAGGTGAAGAAATAGAAACAATTTTAGCAAAGTTATATACCAAATGTCTAAATGATAAAGATGTACCAGAAGATTGGAAGAATGCAGTAATAATATTAATATTTAAAAAAAGGTGATAAAGAAGATATTAGAAATTACAGACCTATCAGCCTTTTATCAGTTTTATATAAATTTTTTACCAAGATAATTACAACTCGTCTACAGAGAACTTTGGATTTCCACCAACCAAGAGAACAAGCTGGATTTAAAAGTGGTTTTAGTACAATAGATCATATCCAGGTATTGAGAGAAGTCATAGAAAGGACAGATGCATATGAGTTGTCATTATGTTTTGGATTTGTAGATTATGAAAAAGCATTCGATTCTATACACATTTCTTCAGTGATTAAAGCATTGGATCATCAAGGTATAGATCCAGGATATTGTCATATTTTAAAGAATATTTATAAAAATGCAACAGCAACAATTAGATTACATAATGATACTGGAAAAATCAACATTGAGAAAGGTGTAAGACAAGGTGACTCCATATCTCCAAAACTCTTTACAGCAATGCTGCAAGAAGTATTTTGTGGACTAAAATGGGAAACTAAAGGAGTGAAAGTAAATGGAGAGTATTTAAGTCATTTAGATTTAGCAGATGATGTAGTTGTTTTTGCAAATAATGCTTCAGAGCGGCAGGAAATGTTGCAGGAGTTAGCAGATGAAAGTAGAAAAGTAGGACTAAAGATAAATGTTAAAAAGACTAAAGTAATGTTTAATCGATTTGCTCAAAATATGAAAATAAAGATTGATTATGAAGAATTAGAAGAAGTTAACAGTTACAAATACCTTGGTCAGATTATTAATACAGATGGAAACATAATGGAGGAAATTAATCATAGAATTAAACTTGGTTGGAGTGCTTTTGGTAGAAATAACTTGATACTAAAAGGAAATATGCCTATGTGTTTGAAAAGGATGGTTTTTAACAAATGTGTTTTACCAGTTCTTACTTATGGATCTGAGACTTGAACACTTAATAGAAGAGCAATACAGAGACTTCATACCACTCAAAGGAGTATGGAGAGATGTATGTTGGGAATAACAAGAAGAGATCGAAAACACAATGTATGGGTAAGACAACAAACAGGTGTTACTGACCTTATTGAAAAAATTAAAAGATTGAAATGGAGTTGGGCTGGACATATTGCTAGAAGAGATGATAATAGATGGACAATTGAAATTTTAAACTGGATTTCAAGAGATTGTAAAAGACCCAGAAAGAGACCACATGTTAGATGGATGGATGAAATAAGAAAATGTGCAGGGGTGTTGTGGAGAAGAGAAGCTAAAGATCGGAGAAGATGGATTAAACTTGGAGAGACCTTCATCCTGCAGTGGATTGATAATGGTTGATGATGATGATGATGATATATATATATATATATATATATCATCATCATCAACACCCATATATATATATATATATATATATATATATATGCCGTTGTTCTTGAGTGGATAATATTTCATCAAGGATGAAAATGCGTAAAAAAATTTGGTATTATTACTTTTTTGAAGAACATTTTAAAATTATATATATGTACTTGTCAGTGAACAAATATTGCTACAAAAACGACGTTAAATTCATATATTTTCGGATTGCTCTAATACTTTTATAAGTAAAAGTTTGAGCTATTTTCACTAATTATAAATTTGTTCATTCTACCTTCATTGACAAGATGTATATTTAAATAATATGTGAAAGCATTTAAATTTTTTGCCTAAATTAAGATTTGTATGATTGTAAGTATGCGTTATAATATTTTATTAAGTAAACTTTTTTCTTTTCGGCCAAATGGTAATATTATATTCAATAGCAGACTAGACATCTAATAATAATTAAAGTTTATAATAAACAGGGATATATATATAATATAAATAAAATATCCGTTAATTAAAACAAAATTGTAATTATAATTGAAATAATAAATTTAACGGTTTACAAACTATTTTACAAAATCCTTAAATCCGCAGAAGTACTTTCGGTTAATTTTTTTAACCTGCCACAAACTGCAATTAAATAAAAAAAAAAAAACAAAAAAAAAAAAAAAAAAAAAATTGAATTTAATGGCAGTTGAGGCAGGTTCAAGAAATTAGACGAAAGTACTTCTGCAGATTTAAGGATTGTGTATAATAGTTTGTAAACCGTTAAATTTATTATTTCAATTATAATATATATATATGTAAACAAGAATAAAAATGTTCAACAAAATGAAGTTATAATATAAACTCTTGATAATCAACAAATTACATGTTTTTGCTAACCAAATGCAGTAAGAAATTGGTATATCAACTTGTTTAATTATATTAGTAACTAAAATATAATAACATAGCATGAAATACGTATATTATTTTCTACAAAATATCTCCCATTCAACAACAAAATCGTAATATCTTAAAACTTTAACCAATATCGATACATACAAGTTATATGTCTTATTACTGTAAATGCTAAAAGATGGATAATGAATGATAATGAAGAGTTTATTTGTCAAAAGTAATTTCTACTATGATATACATTTTTTTAGTTCCTAATAATTCAGCAACAGTTACTTCGGAATTTTTAAGAAAGTTCTCATAAATGGACAAAAGCAACATCAGTGATAGAATCACTAAACAACATAAAATTAAATTTCATTCCTAATATAAATAAAAGTTGTCTTTAATAATATTGCTTTTAAAAAAAAAGATCAATGATATATATTATTTTTTTAACATTGGAAGTGATTTCATTTTTTATTTAATTTGCACACATTAACTCATTCAACACAGTTTCCTTCAACAACATCAACAAAAAAATTAAACTTTAAAAATATAAACTCTTCAATTTTTAAAAATAAAAAAGGATTTCATAATCTATCTATCTATCTATCTATCTATCTATCTATCTATCTATCTATCTATCTATCTATCTATCTATCTATCTATCTATCTATCTATCTATCTATCTATCTATCTATCTATCTATCTATCTATCTATCTATCTATCTATCTATCTATCTATCTATCCATCCATCCATCCATCCATCCATCCATCCATCCATCCATCCATCCATCCATCCATCCATCTATCTATCTATCTATCTATCTATCTATCTATCTATCTATCTATCTATCTATCTATCTATCTATCTATCTATCTATCTATCTATCTACCTATCTATCTGTTATACCTATCTACCCATCTCTATTTATCTATCCATCTACCTATTTATTAATCCACTCATTTATTCATTTAACCATCCATATATCTATCTATTTACTGTCTAGCTGTCTTTCCATCCTCTTATTTACTTACCTACATATCTATACATTTATCTCCAAATATACATAACAATCACTCTAGTCAGCTAATCAGTCACAAATCTATCAAGTTATATATTTATCTACTTATTTATCCATCTATATCTGTCTATCTACCTACTCATCTTTAAAATTATCTCTTCATACATCCACTCATCATCTGCCTGCACATCATCACACTCTTATGCTTACATACTTACTAATCACTTATCTATCTGTATGTATCATTTTATCTAACTCCAATTTTTAAAAATACAAAAAGCATTTCATAATTATTATGTTAATATTATCTAATCTCTCCAATCTATCTAGTTATTTATCTAACTATTTATCTATATACCCATCCATTTATCTATATATTCATAAATTCACGTTTGCTTCTTATAAATATACACATCTGTGACATTAAAAAACTATTACTTAACAAGAATAAGACATTATAAAAATACATTAACTATATTGAAATATTTCCAAAATATATAAAAAAATCAACTAATTATATATTGATAAAAATTTACAAAAAGAAAAGTCTTTCTGAATATAAAATTGCTGCCAAACTTGTAATAAGTGTTAAATATACATATACAAGTACAAAAAGTGGGAGGGCATGTGAATAATTAAATAGATGTGAAATGTTACATATAAGGCAGAGTTTCTGATCATTTCTAAGCACAGCTTTGAAAATGCTTCTCTATGCATGTTTTTTACTACCGCTATTATCAGCGGTGTTGACTTCTTATGAGGTAATTACATTAAATTACTTAACTGTTTTGTTTTCTAAATAAGTATGAATATATATTTATATATTTGTATATATATTTAGGCTGAATTCCATGAACTTCTTACTCACTTTGGACTTGTTCATAATTTTGAAAATCAGATTCCAGGTAAAATTGTTTTACAATAATTTCTGATATATATATATATATATATATATATATATATAGAAATATATATTATATATATATATATATATATATATAATAGATTAGTTGGAAATAGTTACAATATGGAGCTTTTCATCTATAATTATTTAATTAGAATATTTTTTAATTAGGACAATAGCCAATCAAGGTTCGTAGGCTAAAAGATAAAGTAAAATTGTTAAGCTGCTGTATTTGAAAGGATAATCTCTAGAATAAAACTCTACAATCTTTTATATATATATATATATATTGTGGCCTGTCTATAGGTGGTATGACCCTAAGCAGAGTTTCCAAGCCCCTTTTATATTAGGCCCTACTTGGATGCGGGATAGGTTCTATTAATAAACTTACTATATCTCGACCATTTTCTTTAACTATAACAATTGAATTTAGATAAGATTAGTATATATCCCATATTACTTTGACATGAGTAAACATTTCTAAAATAAGATATGTTTTAAATATAATCAATATGAGACTCATTTACCTATAAACAGATCACATCCCCTTAACATTAAACAAATACAAAATACTTGTTCAATGGCATAAGAATACCCATATACTCCTCCTTATTAAGTATCTACATACTCTCATGACTAACAATAATATCTAATATATTATTTTATATTTATAACTATTACATTTTAATTCAATCACTCATTAAATTAATCTGTTAGATAATTACAGATAAACTTTGATTCATATTATGTTTAATAATTATGATTGGCAATAATCACAAGAATAACTTTAAAATAAGGAGATCTCAGGAAAATCATTGATTTATTAATTCTTCATACTACCTATGGAATATCAAGAGGGATTTTACAGATTTCCATGGATAGTGTACAAATTAAGAAAGGTTTATAATTTAAATTCATAGTCAAGCTTTATATGTATGTTCTTTAATACTGAATATTAAAATAATATTATTAACTAAACTGTGATTAACACTAATGCTTTCACTAATAACTAATGTATCATTTAATTTTATATTAATAAATACACTTTAATAATTGGCAATGTCATCAATGACCTATGGGATCAAGGCAGCATGTAACAAGTAAAAAATTATTTTACTAAGAGATTTATGCTTATTAAACTGTTAGATTTGCTTTAAATTGAATTGACTTTTCATTTTAATTTAGACTGTACATTTTAAGTTGTGTGAAGTGGTGAAAATGAGCCCAGAAAAGATATGCAGCAATTGGAATTTAATAAAACTTTTAAAAAATAATTTTAATAATATTCATTACAAATGATAATAAACATTTCCATTAATATCAAATTTAAAATAACATAACAAAATAATACATATATATTATAATAATAATAATAATAACAGAAAATTAATCTTTGGAGTATTATTATCAAACAAAACTACTGATTTCCCATTATATGTTGAGATATTTATCCCTATGTATGTGAACTATATATCACATTTTCAGTTTATTAAACAATCATTTTTTTTCCATTCATGGTTCGTTAGTTTAACCTCTACATAATTGTAGTACTTGATGATTAAGTAACAATACAAAAAAATAAATGAGAACATAGGGTTATAATTCTGGAGGTTGGTAAGCAAACAAAATTAGTACTTTTATCTTTCACATAAAAACAAAATCGTTGTGTCTTAGTTTATCCATTTGAACATGTAAATATAACCTGCTCTTTGGAGTATGTATATATCATTTTAAATACCCTTTCATACAAAAATATCGAGTATATTTGTTTATTTAAAGGATTCATAATCTTTAAACTTAACCGAATTATTAAATAACTATTAATATAACAACACTTGAATTAATTCCATATTAAATGATTTAGTTCTCTTCCCCTCCCCTATTATACTAACAAATCATAGATTAAAAATATAAATACCAACATTAGAAAGAAGTTCTCTTTTAAACTCTCAGCTAACGTATAAGAACACTTTTAAATTTTCTAGTTGTTCTACACTCCATAAACTTATTAGAACGTTTTTATTTTCCTTATTTTTTGAAGATTCTGCTTATCCGAAGATTCGCAAGATATTTGAGTTACTGCAACAATAATCCTTACCTTTTGTTCTTTGTTTAGTAATAAAAATTTATTTATGGCTTGCCTTACTTATTTTAGATGATACATATTTCTCTCTATAATAAAAGGCACACTTATGATTTCACTTAAGAATGTGTCGTGTCACGTTTTTGGCTCCAAATAAATAATTCTATCTCACATTGTAATTAAGATTTTATATACATCCAGAATAATAATGAACACTTTTCATTTTTAGTTACATTAAATTTTAAATATATATATACTTAACTGTTTCCAAGAAATTTACTATTCTTTTATCTATCCTTACTGGATATTTACGGTGTTTATTTATTTCCTTTTGTGTATTACTGCAGTTCATTTTCTCTATGGCACGATTATTGTTATTTTTCCATGAATATATTCGTTGATTATTCATCTCCGATTATTTCTTCAATATTTATTAATTTTCAAGAGATTATTGGGAATTCCAATTATTGACTTGCCCAGTAGAAAAACGATTAATTTATTCCATTATTTTAATAACAGAGCTTATAATTATCCATGTATATTGATATAGAGTTGTAAATCATAAGTTTTAGGAATTTTTAATCCAACTTTGTTTTTTTTTTTTTTAAAAAAAAAAAATATCACCAAGAAAAAAAAAACTTAGTTACTTAAACTTTACCATCCAGAAGCTTTTTTGCCCCCTCTCTTCCATTTCATATTCCAAGATTGTTTGAAACTCTTTAATTGGTTATTTTTTCCCACTTTTTCTCAATGAAACAATTCTTTATTTTGAAAGTTTTTGGTTTATCATTTTAAAATGACAATTTATCATTTTTTAAAAATAAAATATTGAAATATAATATTCTTTAGAAATTAAATAAAGATAGAATTTACTATTTTAATTCTAAATCAGTATTTTGGTAAAATTAAACTTTATTTATTTACTTTTAAATATTGTAAGATTTGAAGATAAATAATTTCTATGTTTAAAATCAAATGCGCACCCACAATAATTATTAGTCCCTACTACGCATTATGTTTACAAAATTACAATTTAAACTTCACTGGTTTTAAATTCTAAATAATATTAATTGTTCATCCATCTGCATATATATGACTCTGTAGGTTATTTTCTATATGTATTTTGAGTTAAAATCATTTATAAATTTCTATTATCTAAATTCGAGTTCAAACCCTATGATCTAATATTTTATTATTGTCTTTTTTTAGTAAGTAAATATTATTGGATTTGTAAAATTTAAAATTATACACCAAAATCCTATTTTAGAATAGTCTGAGCTAATAAAAAGTGCACAATATATATATAGTAGTGTTCATATAATTTTTGCTCTATTCTAGAATTAATAATGTAATACATAGTTTTGTTATCTATTTTTCTAGATAATTAGCAGAAAAGATGTTTTTTATTATAAAAATAAAAATCGTAGTATCATTATTTAAATTGTACATTACATTTCAAATTTTATTTTAAAATACTATGCGCGTTCTTTATTAAAAGATTGCAGAATGAATACCAACTAATACGTTATATTAGCAATTCTATTACTATAACCATTTCTACAATAAAAATTATAAAAGACGTAAGTTTATATAAATATGGCATTTATTTTTATCTGCGTATAATTAATAATACTATCCCATTGGAGTTTCAGATGGATAAATTCTCAGCTAACATCTATTGGTTAAAAAATAATATTTTAAAAAACTGTTGTAAAAACCTACAGGCAATTACAAACATACGAAGATTAAACTTTGAATAAATTAAAATAAATTAAAAATTAAATTGTCAAAGTTGGAAGATAGGAAATAAAGTAAATGATTTAAATTCAACGGTCATTACAATTAAAGAATTTTTTAAAAATATTTCCAAAAGAAAAATAATTTACATATATCTAACAGATCTTTATTTATTTTGGTGAAAAATATCGCATTTGGATAGGAGTTTGGTGTTTGAAAAAAGTATATTATGACCAATATCTGTAACGTGATGAAAGTGACTGTGGTAAAGAATGCTGCTTAACTGCTATGGAACAATTGTCTATGCTAGAATTGATGCATTAAATACTAATACGCATACAAAAGGCCCCACTATACATGTAATTTCGTCAAATTCCTGGTCACAAAACGATAACGAATGTTTAGTTGCTTAAAATGTTATCGATTTTTTTAATTGGTGGTATTTCAGAATATGTCGAATATTGTCTGTAGTACTTTTTATACAAGCATAGAGCATTGTTTTCCTGCTTTTATTATGCCTATTTAAGCCTAAATTAAAGCTTTATTTATGATCTCAGACTATTATAACTATTATCTAACAAGATATTGCTTATATAATTTTTTTTCTTGTTCAAGGTATGATTTATATGAAAGATTAATGCTCTAGTAAAACGAGTTTTTGCATCAGAAAAGATCTGAACAGGCAGATGAGGAATGAAAAGTTGAAATGTCAAACAACATTTGTATTATTTTGAACATAACGTCCGTCCATATAATAGTAGCATTAATTATAAATGGATGATTTCGGATAATAGTTCATTTATGGTTTTTCTCCAAGAAAATTATGGATTAGCATATTATAATATTTTTTTATAGATAGATAACTTCCACATTTCTCCTTTCTTTTTTATTATTTCATATAAATAAAGAAACAATAAGAGACAAGTAACCCCCAATATACATTTCGTATTGAACCAGTGCTCGTCAGTTGGGCCAGGTCATCATCTCTCATATACATCTTTATTACATGAAGAGTATTTATGTAGAGCAAATTGTCTCATTTTTATTTTCAAGCTTCAATTTACTCATTTCCAAACTTTTACATTATCAACCTTCTGATAAACACTTAATGATTATTGTAATACTGTAGAACAAAAATAAAATAAACGGAGTGCTGAAAATCTCTTATAAATAAAGTCAATTTAATCAAATTTACGTCTTCCTTTTATCTAGCCATTCATTGGGTCACAATTATTCATCACAATGCAATAGTTAAAGATCATACTATCTCACTAAGCATGTAAATAATCAGGTGACCTAGAGGTTCAACACTTAAAAATGCCTTATTCTTGTTGAAAATTATATATATATATATATATATATTTCCTTATATACATTTATATAATATATATCCTATATATATATATCATAAAGGTTTCCTTGCTTGATTTTTATACAGGAAATTGCTTAAAATCCATGTTTGCCTACCCATATTTGTACATAAAATATAAAAATTTTACGTTTTCTTCTTTGCTTTCCCCTATACATCAGTATTTTCTGGCACAATAAATTGAACGATGAAACAGATCAATATTTAGACCAGAAAATTTTAAATTCATCAGACCTTCACTTTACATATTTTTATATCAGAACGTGCAATAGAAATAATTGTAATGTTGTAGTACTGGTAGAACCACATATAAACAATGTATATATAAATATTATAGTAAGTAAATTTTGGCTCTATAAAAGAAAGAATGCTGAGTAAAATATTTATAATATGCGTAAGATTAAAGCCTATTGAAGGGTTAAAAGCTATGAAGAAGAGGATTGACTGTGAATAAATCCAAGCTTAAAAATCAAGTGGAAAAATTATATATATTTATAGTTAAAATAATAAATTTAACAGTTTACAAACTATTACAAACAATTCTTAAATCCGCAAAAGCAGAAGCAAATGTCATCAATTCAAATTCCACGAATATATATATATATATATATATATATTGTGAGAGTACCATATGAGCCTCATCTAAAACAATTTGTGTTTTTTTGTGAATTTAACTGTGCCTATATGAAATCAACAGTTATAAATAACATACACCTATCTTAAGCTTTTCATATATCAGTTATATACATAAACTAATTAATATTAAAAGAATAATTCTAAAAATGAATTATTCTAATTTGTTTATACACACACATAAATAAATGTTTCTAACTAATAATTTTTTTTATTAACCAAAACTTGACATTGACAAAGCCTAAGTCATCATTGCATTTTATCAGTTGAAACAAAGGAAATAAACATTTGGAGTTCATTACAAATTGTATATTTTAAACAATAGAGAGTGTGGGCATGATTATGTGATATGCTGTCAGAAATTGATCCAAGTATAAAAACGAACTAATATTGTTATAACAATAATCTTCTATTTAGTTATCATGGCAATAACTATGTCTGTAAATTTAAATATGTTCAAATTTAGAACACATTGAAGAAAAAAAGAAGATTTAATCTTTTAAAACTTTCTTCAAGTAATTAATTTACTTACTTTTAATATTATAACGAACTATAAAAAAATAATCATTGAAATTGACATGGTTATAAGAGTTATCAACGTCTTCGAAATGAGTTTTCAAAATATATGTTTAAGAAGACAAAAAATTATAAAAATGTTCTTTGGCTAGGCAATTTATGCCAGGGATTTCTGCTGATGTTTTAAACCTGAACAAGTAAATTTATTTTTACTTAATGCCTAAAGTATAATCATCGTAATTTCCACTAAAAAAGTTGCCTTAATAATGGAGTATTATATTGAAGAAGATTTTAAATATTTTACTACACAAATATTTAAAAGAATGAATATTTGGATTACGTCTTCCAAGGATGATCAAGGAACTTTACCTTTCAACATTCATCATGATTTTATTTCGTCTAAGGAGGAATATGAAACCATTATTCTTTCGCATCTTGGAATACTTTGTTGTGCACTTTAATAACTCAAACTTTATTTCCTTTGGGGATAATTATATTTACATGGAAAAATTACTTCCTATATTAAATTGGAAAACTGATAAGATGAACGTTTTATTTTTATTTATTTAATAAAATTTAGATGTTGATATTTTGATATATGCTCTGGTGAAAGTGATGGCCGACTAAGGTAAAAGTTTTTAAATTATTTCAATTTGGAAGTAAGTTTTATTACATTTCAAATTGAATCTTACCTGACAATTATCATAATTTCTTTTTAAACATACATAATTAATATTGGAATACATTCTATTATTAATCTAGTGTGAATGGATGTTATCTTATATAGACATATACCACACACTGAATCATTTTAATGACACAATATGTAGATTTATAATGTATGGTGGTATTATTTATTGTACACATGATTTTAAATTATATATATGTAAATAATTACATTATGTTTTTTCTGAATGTTAAATAGTTTATTATTGTATATATAAGCACAGATTATAATTCTAAATTTTAATACTTTTATTAGTTATGTGATAATATTTTTGTTTCTATTACGGATTAAAATGTGTTAAACTTGATTTTAAAATTAAACAGGTCTCGTTTGTTTATTTTATTTAGTCATTTTATAAAAGCAATAATTATAAATATACATACTCACGCATATATATATATATATATATAAATTATTAATAAATGTCTGTATTCCAATTATAATAAAATATATATAATTATTCAAAACAATACAATAATTAATACAGTAACAATATTTTAAACAAATATATACCAATTTAATAGAAGTACTTTCAACTATCTATGTAGTCGTTGTCAACTAGACTCAAATTGTATTAGAAAAAACCGTTACAAATGTAAACAAAAGCAATACGTCATACATCAATTTTCCCACAATTCATTAATTTTTATATTGGCTGTCTGTCTATTTATCAACTGTTGCTTTTCACTTTTTATTAACATAGCTTCTTTAATTTTGCGTTTATTATTATTTCTTTCAATACACAGAATTTTAACTTTATTAAAATCAAAATCAAAACCATAATTACATGTTACATTATGATCAAAAAATACTGATGGTGATACATCATCATTTCTAACATTCTCTTGTCTTGATTTTTGCACTCGTTTATATAATAACAAATGCTCCCTTGATCTCTTCTCCAATGTACATCGAGATTCCCCAATATAAGCCTTTCCACAAAAACATAGCCATTTATATATTGCACAACTTTGATTTAAAATACCACACCTATTTTTTGAATTATTTATTAATCTATTTAAATTAGGAGTAGTATAAAATGCAACTCGACATATATTTTTATATATCTGTTTTATAAATTTAACCTGTTCATTACAAATAAATGGTATTGATATCCAAGTATATTTTATTTTATCAATATCTATAGCATCTAAAATATTTCTATTATTATTAAACTTAGTAACAATATTATAAATTAATTTATGATCATATCCAACATTTAACAAATCCATAATAAATACATTTATGTTACTTATTTTATCAGAACTATATTTACATAATTTATTATTCCTAAATAAAAATGATTTTAAACTGGATAATTTATGTGCAATTGGCACATTTGAATACCAAGGAATATATCCTCTTTTTTCAATATCTTTTATTACCATACAATAATCTAATTTATTTTTATTACGTGTAACTTTAATATCTAAATACTGAATTGACTTTTTTTCTTCAAAAGATTTACTCCATTTTAAACCTTCTAAACTATTTAATTCATTGAATAATACATTTATAATATCTAAACTTCCACAAACGAAAACATCATCAACATACCTGTAATAAATTTTAATACCTTGGCAATATATATTAGTATTAAGAATTATATCTTCATATCTTGATACTACAAAACTACATATTTGTGAAACTACAGGAAGTCCCATAGGCCATCCATAATCCATTTTATAATAATTTTCATTAAATATAGCATATATATTTTTATCAATAAAATATAATACATCATTTACAAATTTTACTTTTTTAACATCAACTTTTTTTAACCTTAAAGCATCTAATATAATTTTTATAGATTTTAATCTATCTATTGAACCGTACATCTCACATATATCAAATGTACAAATACTATCATTATTATTAATATTAATATTTTGAATTTTCTTTACAAAATCAAACGATGAATTAATAGTATATTTTCCAAATCCAAGAACATCTTTTAATAATGTTTCTATAAATCTACAGGTTTCATAGTAAAATGATCCGCCAAAGTCAATCATTAATCTTAAAGATTTATCTTGTTTATGTAGTTTAATATTCGAAAAAATTCTAGGACAAATTGCAGCAGATGGATAAAGACGATAATACGTGTGAGCATCTATATATTTATTCTTTTTAGCTTTTTTTAAAATATCATCAATAAACTTTACACGTAAATTTTCAATGTTTATTTTTCCAACTTGTTTAAATTTAAGCTTTTCCATTTGAATTAAAACTTTATCGTAGTAATCAAGTTTTGACATAAGACATAACCTTAAACCCTTATCTTCTTTTAAACAAACAAGATCGTTATCATGAAGAAAGTTTTTAAATCTAAATATATGCGAATTCCAATTGCAATTAGTTCTATTTTTAAATTTCTTAACATTCACTTTTTGTATTAATTCCTTTGATATTTCAGGAGAACATTTAATTACACTAAAAGAATGTTCAACAGCAGCTTTTAACTCTAAATTACAATCCACCCACATACCACCAACGTATTTAGAACCATAATTCAAAATATATTCTTGTTGAAAATCAATATCCATGTTAGATAAATTGACATAGTTACT